>JAFFSR010000410.1:1880000-2480000 GCA_017163975.1 Anastatus disparis
ACTTTTTCAGTGATTTTCTTTAATTACCTATAACTAAAAAAATTTTAAGCGTTAGGGTCCAAAATTCTGGTTTTCTTCATATTTTGACACCTAGAAACTTATCCCAAAGTTTGAGTAAAATCCGTGATCCGGAGGTCTGGGCCTCTCCTAGTCAGTTAATACGAGCAAATAATATAAAAACAAAAAAAATTTCTCAAAAAAAAAAAAAATTACTATATCCGTGCATAACTCTCAAATTGATTAATCGATTTGTATGAAAATTATTTTTTATATAAAGGAGGATGTGTCAAAAAAATATTTGATAAATATTTGAAAAAAATTTTGAAAATGAACAAAGAAAGCGATAGATCCATAATAAAACGTTAAAAAATATTGAGAAAACTATTTATAAAAATATTTTTTATCATATTTTTTTAGATTTGAGGCAATTTTTTTAGGCTAGCGTTAAATATTTGAATAGCAGGTCTACCCATATTAGTTCTTCTAATAAGGAGCTTCACTGAAGAGTAGAAAATAAAAAATTTTTAACAAAACAAAAAACCGATTTCAAGAACATTGTACTGAAAAATAAGAAATAGTATATTATCCTTAGAAATTATACGCATACTATGCATCTAAAACATGTGAGGCGAACATATTATAGACTATCTAATTATTTGCAAGAACTAAAACAAATTATTTTTACATTAGGTAGCTTACAAAGAATTTAGCTAATAGGTAAGACAATATATACATAAAAAGATTGTAATTTTTGGAGTCGGTGCCAGTCTACAAAAATGGTCTCAAATTTTAAAAAAATTTTGGAAGTGCACAAAAGAAGCGATAGATACTGAATGAAACGTTAAAAAATATTAAGAAAATTATTTATAAAAATATTTTTATCATATTTTTTTAGATTTAAGGAAATTTATTTTGGCCGGCACTGATTCCAAAAATTCTAATATTTCTGTCTTACCTATTAACTAATTTCCTTGTAAGCCACCTGATAAAAAAAAATACGTTTGTAATCTTGCAAATAATTAGATAGTCTGTAATATGTTCGCCACACATGTGTCAGATGGGTAGTAAGTGTATAATTTCTGAGGATAATATATTATTTGTTATTTTTTAGTGCAATGTTTTTGAAATCAGTCATGACGCCCTCTAGGTTTCTTGTATTTTATTTGATACTTCAGAGAAAACTCTGACAATAGAAAAAAAATGGAGTTAGATAGTGCCGCAGCTCGTAAAAAGGTTTTTTAAAGGGTGATTTATTGCTCATATTTTATTTTTGTACAATCCCAATGGACTTAGATTGATAATCAAACTTCCGAATTTTATTTTTGAATACTTAAATCTGAAGCAAAAAAAGTGTTATTAACTTCTTTAAAACCCTTTAAGTTGAGATACAGGTGCAAAGTATTGATAATTTAAATGGAAAATCATAAAAATTTTACGATTTTAGCTGTTTTTAGAGTCATAAGTAATCTAACAGCCTTGTTAACGCAACTTATAATAATAGCTCACTTCAAAACCTTTGATTTGATGGGTGACAGAACTTTCTAGAGCCTAAGAATCATGAGTTATAGCCATTTTAAGTTTAAAAAAAATTATAGAATTAAAATCCAGCATCATGTATTTTCTTCATAAATTGAAATGTCCATATCTTTAATCTCCTTTAATCTTTTGAGCTCTGGGATAGCTTAAATTGAAGCTGTTGACGTTAAGAAGGGGCCGAACTATCTGTCTTTGTCTAATAGCGTTTTTCATCATTTATATAAACACTATCCGGTATAAAAAGAAAAAAATAGCAGCCCCCGCTAGATATTAGTATAATTAGTAAATTTTGTAACAACAACCAAATTTTTTACCGCATAGTTTTTGACTAATTAGAGACCTACTAGCAATCTAGAATATAACCTATCTTTTTTTGGTAGGTCTCTAATTATTCAAAAACTACGCAGTGAAAAAATTTGGTTGTTATTACAAAATTTACTTATTATACTAATATCTAGCGGGGGCTGCTATTTTTTTCTTGTTATACCGGATAGTGTTTACATAAATGATGAAAAACGCTATTAGACAAAGACAGATAGTTCGGCCCCTTCTTAACTACTATCATATTTGATATAATATAACATGTCATACTTAAAATATGAGTTGATCGTTATTAAGCTTTTACTCACCCTAAGGTTTGAAGGATTTAGTTTTTTTAATAATAAACGTACATCTTGCCAGAGATGAAAAGTTTGCAAAAGTATGTGTATTTTTTAACTCAAAATATTAATGAATAAATTACATGAAATAGAATACTATCATAGCTCACTGGATGCGTATTTTCCTATAAATAAGTGCTTTTTTTGAATTTTCAATTAATGCTATATTTATTTATTCATTTAAAAAATAGTGTAGAGGTTTCTGAAGTCTATTATAAAACGGAATTTTCTTGCTGGCACCTCATGTTTAATTTTTATCATGAAACACACTTAATTTTATAATTTACAGATTATTATTAATATTAAAATTAAAATTCGTTCAAAATCGTTTAAAATTTATTATAAGAAGGTTTTTATATCAGATTGAATGTATTTTAGCCATTTTTGTAATTTTGAATAACTGTAAAAATTGTTTCTATTTTCAGGTCAGAATTTAGATTATGATTCTGCATTTCAAAGTAAATAAGATCTCCTTTGTTTCATAAATTGAAGTTTATAAGAAGTTTGAATCCTATCAAGAAACACGTTTATTTTAAGATTATTGTTTTCAAGACAAATGAGTAACGATATCAATTAATTCGATGGTCTTTTATCTATAAAACATAACTTTTTAGGTCAAATTATGATGAAATAGCAACAAAAATGGTAAAATAGTTATGAGCTCCATTCGTTTCATGATTAGCCAATTAGTCAGTATTATTTAATGCTTATTTTAAATAGTCTCGTCATATTAATTTTTTCAATTGAATAGTTTATATATGGCTTCCATTTTAACTGTATAAAAAAAGGAGATCTTGAAGAATACGCGTATATTTTATTATAGCTTTAGAAAGATTCAAATTTTATACAAAATTACATATTACACACGTGTTTCATAATCGGAGCGACTTTTCTTACTGTTCCATAATAGGCTACTTTGCCCTTTTATTATTTCAACAATGTTTTATCAACGGTACGTTTCTTTATCCAAATAATTATCATACTTGAATTTTTAAACATTATTTTTTCTCCAATTTGATGAATTTTCAGAATCGGGAGATGAAAATGAATAGAAATATGATATTATACTTTTTTATTATTAGCAATAATAAAAAAGTATAATATATTTCTATTCATTTATTAACATCCTATATATATATAGGATGTTAATTAAGTCCCGGGACAGCTAAATATTTTCTAAAGTAATTTATTTGTGAAAAAAGTCGAGGTTACTCTTCTAGTAACTTTGAACAAGAGATCTAATGGTGACCTCCGATTTAACCTTAGACTTGACCTTGTAGGTTATTTGAAAGACAACTTTTTTTTAAATAAGAACCCCTATTTTCGACACCGGTAATCGATAGAGCAGGAAATTTTACGTTTAGATATGTACTTAGGTCGCAGAAAGAGTTTGACCTTAAGGGTTACGCAGAGTTCATTCACTCCCAACAAGGTTTTGAGATACCTTTGAATATTTTGTCGATCCTCAGAGCTATTTTTTTTGTAGCTTTCTACATGGGATCCAATGTTGATCCTTGATTTGACTTCGGAGTTGACATTTAAGTATTTCAAGGTTAACAATTTTTTAAAGGGAAACCTTTATTTTTTACATTGTCAATCGTTACAGCGGAAAGTTTTCGTATAAAATGATATTAAGAGTGATTTCATGTAGATAACAATCTGGTTCTACTCACAAGGAGAGTGCATTGCATTTGGGTCTCGGATTTTCTCCTAACTTTGGGATATTTTTTCTTACATAAAATCATGAAAAAAGCCGCATCCATTCGGTCCAACGCTCGATTTTTTCCGAGTTATGAGCTGTTTTGTCTGTTTTGTTATGAAATTGGCATTTGCTTTATAGTTTCACAGTTTTTGAACTACTTATTCTATAAGGTTTTTACTGATTCCATTTTAAAGTTGAGATTAAAACCTATCAGTCAAAAAAAAGTGTCCAAAAATCTCAAGTTGTTCAAAAGTTATGAAGGGATGAAAATTAAAATGAAATTCAAACTAAAATACAGCATTAATTTTCTATGCATATTTTCAACTAAATATTCGCCATATTTTCATTCCCTTATAACTTATAAATAGCTTGAGATCTTTGGACACGTTTTTTTTTTAATCGATAGGTTTCAATCTCAACTTTAATATACAATCAGTAAAAACCTTATAGAATAAGTAGTTCAAAAACTGTAAAACTATAAAGCAAATGCAAATTTTTTAACAAAACAGAGAAAATTGCTCATAACTCGGAAAAAATCGAGCGTTGGACCAAATGGACAAGGCTTTTTTCATGATTTTATGTAAGAAAAAATATTCCAAAGTAAGAAGAAAATCCGAGACCCAAATGCAATGCACTCTCCTTGTCAGTTGCTACAGATTTTAGATGATCTGTTTGCTCAAGACCACTGATAGATATGATTCTGCGAAGCGTTGTACAGTTCTTACGACTGTAGATTTTCAAATAAATGGTTGTTTATCTTTATTGCGGAATTCGTTATCAAACAGAATGTGTACTTTAACTTTTTCCGGCATAGCAGGTCTCCTAAAATCCACATTTTTTACACACTATTTTTTTGTTTTAAAGTAAGTTTAATACGATTTATCGAGGGTTTTTTGTAATTTTGTGATCTTGATATGTTACATATTTCTTACTTGGGGATTTTCGGAGTCGCTAATTACGAATACATTGTCATATTTTTTAAATTCAAAATGACGGATGCGATATGGCGAATGAATTATAAAAAAATTCGTAACTCTAAATTCAGCAGAGATCGCCTTTCTTTCTTTGTCAATATATTTACGAAAATAAAGAATTTGATATCAGATACAAACTCAGCGACCTTAAAAACCTCGAAGTACTCATTTCCAGCCAAAAAGGTGCTATTTCTATGATTTTCATCCACTATCTTGAATTCGTGATCTTGGATTTTAAAAAATCGACATTTTGGTAGCAGATTTGAACTTAGCGATCCCAAAAACCTCCAAGTACTCATTTCTAGCCAAAAAGGTGCGAATCTCAAGACTCTTGCTATTTAAGCATGAAAAAAACAGAATTTATTCGATCTTTTTCTTCGTTTCTGGATTGTACTTTCTGCTGATGGTTTTCAAACAAAATAAGTTCCAGAGTTCAAATTGGTAGTATAAATTGGTAGGTATTTGAGTACTTAAAATTTATTCTATCTAAACATTCCTTTTTGAACAATTCGTTTTCTTTTGCAACTGTTAAGTTTTTCTTTTGGTTTTGATTCGTGTACGATCCTTATCTAATTAAAAAAATGGCGTATGCTAAACTTTTGGAGCGAGAACAGATAAGTTTGTTGATGATGAGTGGTTGGGGAGATCGAGTTTGATCTTACCTTAATGTACGCACACTGTTCAGTAACAATTTTCGCCATCAAAATGGACAGACGCCTATTTCAAATTCTACAGTCGAAAGGACCATACGACACTTCGCAGAATTTGAAACTATTAGTGATTTTCAAAGAACTAGTCGCCCAACATCCATTGCAGATTAAAATTGCTCAAGCGTTTACGTAGAGCTGGGCATAAACATGACATTCCCCATGAATGCGTGAGAAAAATTCTGAAAAGCATTAATTTTCATCCATATAAGATCAATTTGGTATAAGAGCTTAATGAAGATGATATAGATTGTCGGTATGAGTTTTGTAAAACGATGATGAATAGAATAGACGCAAATATGACTTAGATCCTGCATGGATGTTGGATAACCACACACAATATCCACAAAAAGTGAATGTGTGGACTGGTATCTTGAACGATACTCTAGTAGGCTCTTCCTTTATTGACGGTAATCTCAATACAGCTTTATACGAACAGTTACTTAGGGATTAAATTATACCGTGAATCAGAGCAGCCGCTTATTTTGGTCGAGATGCTCAAGCATATTTGGATGCTTAGTTTCCTCATAGATGGATTGGAAGAAGGGGTGAAATCAAGTAGCCGGCTAGATCTCCGGATCTGAAACCACTCGATTATTTTCTCTGTGGTTATCTTATGAGTGAAGTTTATGCAACTAAACCAAACAACTCAGAGGAACTGAGCAATCGAATTTTGCAGTAGGCTGCTAGAATTTATAGAGCAATGATTCGTGATGCTATTTTAAAAAATAATCTGTGATTATTTTTCGAAAAGCTTCACCAAAGTTGTTTTATTAGTATTAGGAAACTTTTTTTATATTTACTACTTGAAATAAATATTAAAGTTGATCTTCACAGTTAGTCAAGTGAACTTTCATATATTCTTTAACTAACTGAACTGCAGCATCATTCATAACTCGTAAATTTTGAACGATTTCCAGTCCTTATTAATAATCCTCTCTTTCTAACCAAATATTGGAATCATATTGCGAAATTTCAGTTTTTATTGACTATCTTTTGAAAAATCGATAGATATTGACTGCTAATAAAATAATTTATTTCCTTGTCCTTTAATTCTAAATATTGTGTCATAGGCTGAATGTAGAATTTTTTCGGAGATATATCTTCATCATTATTAATATTCAATACCTGCACCATTTTATTTTTAAATTCTCTTGAGATTTCTTGATCAAAAAATGACATAGCACTAGCTTTTGGTGTCAAGTAACATAAATGATTTTTTAATTTATGCAAAGCAACTCTTATTATTCCTAAATCAATAGTCTCATAGTAAGAGAGCTCTTTAATTAATTTCAAATCACTATTTGGTGATTTGACTGTAAGAGGTGCAGTACACTATGCTTTAAGGTGAATGAAAGCAATAAATTGACAAATCTCAAAGATTCCTTTTTTTTCTTTATTCGTAAATTTGCGAAACAAATAAATTTATAATATGCAGATACCTTTGGACATCAAACGTGCGTAATAAAACGCACCTGGCTTACAAAATTTCACTTCAGCGGGGTACTGCCCCTAAAAAAATCAAACTCAGCTCAAGGAGTTCTCGATAATCAACTCGTGATAATTGCTCTTAATAAATAATCTTCTGCAAAAGTAATTATACTCTGAATCATATTTACTAATAATGCTGCTAACTGTTTTTCTTTAAACCCATTTTTCAAACTTGATTCATTTAAAGTGGGCCAGGCTGTCTGACATCTTTTGAATAATAAAACGTTAGGCTTTTGTGATCCAGGTAGTTTTACCTCAAAACATGCAGACAAAATTATTTTTAAGATATTGTGTAGGCAAGGTAAGTACAATATATCGCCTTCTAAGAGTCGCTCTAAATGTACTCCTGCTCGACCGTTTAACGACCCTAATTATCAAGAGCATTGAAAACAGCCTGTGCTTGGGTAAGACCTTTACCATCTACTATGCTGGTACACTCAAAAGCTTCTCAGTCTCTTGACGTCGCTTAGAATGATGGGCAGTCTATCAACTTGTTCATCCATTGTACTATCAGAAATAATTTTGCCACCCTAGTGAATCACAGAAACAGCGATGGTCTGATCATGGAACAATTTTCTAACGTTCTCTGATTGGATTATGCGAAACTTTGTTCGTATTCTATTAACCTTTCAAAGCATAGTGGTAAGTATACTTACCACCTAAATTCTTTCACTATTTAATTATTCTCTTTGAATCGGATTTAAAATGGATATTTTGCTTTTCGTTCATCTCTAAGATGTTCAGAAACATGTAGAAAAATTGCACACACCTTGGACAACAATGGTTTTTTGTTTGTTAAGAGGCGGCCGTATAGCTCTGTCCTTGTCTAATTTAAATTTTCGTTATTATTAATAAATTAGATATTTTTATACGAAAGTAAGGGCATAGCCCAATAGATTTAAGGACGAGCAAACGATCCTATTCTATGAAAAAATATAAAATTTTCATTATTTTTCGAGTGAGGTCTGAAACGGAAAAACAGTTATCAAATTCAATTATTTTTCCGTTTCAGACCTAACTCGAAAAATAATGAAAATTTTATATTTTTTCATAGAATAGGATCGTTTGCTCGTCCTTAAATCTATTGGGCTATGTCCTTACTTTTGTATAAAAATATCTAATTTATTAATAATAACGAAAATTTAGATTAGACAAAGACAGAGCTATACGGCCTCCTCTTAACAATCATATGAAAAAAACGTGATTTTTTTAGGAAAAATTCATTTTTGACCACATTTTTGGCCTTATCTTTCTGGAAATTCGTACACAAGGGTTTTTAGGGTCGCTAAATACGAATCCAATGTCAGATTCAAAATAGCGGAGGAAAATCATTGTCTGCCATCTTGAATACGCCTTATTGGATATAGAATTCAATAAATCTAATTTCAGATTCGTAATCAGCGACCCCAAAAACTCTTGTATACCAATTTTCAGCGAATAACTCCTAATAGAGAAATGTTTGCTTCAAAGGGTTAAGGATGTTCTGGCTATACAGTCTATGTCAAAAGTTAGTATTTTCGATAATGCTTTATATTTTTGGGTAGAGAGGGTTTATTCAATTTTTCACATGGTAATTTATTAGATAATATTGAAACAGTCATTTTAAACTTTGTTTTATTTAAATATATTAATTTATTAAATAGTTATAGTATTTTAAAGTTTATAACTTTTACTGAAATCTAATGTAATGATAAACAAAGCTGCCAAAGTTTCAAAAATGATTTTATTCGACAGCAACAAAGTTTATTTTGTTCATTTTAAAATTCAGAATCTATTGACAAGGATGGAATTTCAATTTTTATTTTTTATTCAAATTCATTGCTAATTTTTTACGAAAAAATGTGTATGTCTCAGATGGTACTCACTATTTTTTCATAGAAAATCGGCGATGAATTTGAATAAAAAATAAAAATTGAAATTCCATCCTTATCAATAGATTATGAATTTTAAAATGAACAAAATAAACTTTGTTACTGTGGAATAAAATCATTTTTGAAACTTTGGCACCTTTGTTTATCATTACATTAGATTTCAGTAAAAGTTATAAACTTTTAAATACTATAACTATTTAATAAATTAATATATTTAAATAAAAGAAAGTTTAAAATGACTGTTTTAATATTATCTAATAAATTACCATGTGAAAAATTGAATAAACCCTCTCTACCCAAAAATATGAACCATTATCGAAAATACTAACTTTTGACTCAGAGTCTATAGCCAGAACAACCTTAAATGAGCTTTTATTGTGTGCCGGATATTTGATATCAATCCCTAAAGCATGCACTATCGAATCAATTATATGAACTGAATTTCTATAAGATATTTTATAATTATCAGAAGTGGTAACTACATTCAAAATGCTATTTGTTCCTCGTATATTTTTTTTACTGTAACTTCGACCTTCATTTGAAAAATTGAAACCTGTACTAGTCTGCGTAGAAGGATGAATTTCTTTGCTAGATGATGGTTGTACTGTATCAATCGGCTCTTTTGAACGCAAATTATATTTAAACTCTGCAACTATAGAAGATAAATGATATAAAAAAAATATTTTACAAATTTCAGGTAATTAACTAATATTTCATATCGCAAATAAATAAAAATAGGATATGCAGATGATTTCACTTGATTTAATATCAATGGTATGAAGAATGATTGTACATTAAAATTTTAGGAGTTAAGGCGACTTCGGATTTTAGGCTAGGTTTTATTTTTGAGTTTACAAATTACTCTTTCAATATGTAAAATTTTTCAGATTTTTTAATTTTCCACCATTCTACGGATTATAATAAATGGTGGAAAATTCAAAAATTCAAAAAATTTTAGAAACTGAAAGAGTAATTTGTAAACTACAAAATGAAATCGAACCGAACTTCCGTAGTCGCCTTAAATAATTTATAAAGATAAAATTAAATCAGTAAAAAATTCTAAATTCAAACACAAATTTATGAAACGCCTTAACCTTTTAATACTGGCACCTAAATATAATTAGGTTATCGTTCTGAAAAAATATCACATTGATAAAAAGTGTATTTAAGGGGAATCCTCATACCGACATTGAGTTCTACCTTATCTACATTTAAATTATGAATTTTAATAAAAATTCAACTATTCATGCCTGAAATTCGTAGGAGAGGCACATTCTTAACATGCCAAAGAATTTATTGCAACATTAAAAGACAATATAAAGGTCAAAATAAAGGCGAAAACTGCTTAATACGATTAACTTTTCTATGTAGTTATGAATAATCGTACTATGCAGTTTTTGTCTTCATTTTCACTTTTATTCTGTCTTTTGACGTTGCAATAAATTCTTTAGAATGTTAAGAATGTGCCTCTTCTATTAATTTTAGTCAAAAATAGTTTAATTTTTATTAAAATGCATAATTCAAATGTAGATAAGGTAGATATCTGTGCCGGTATGAGGACACCCCTTAAATCAAATAAAATATTTTGAATTCAATGGAACTGCTGTATTATCGACTTCCTACAAAATATTTCTTTTATTCATAATTTATTTCAATGCAGGTAATATAGAATAATTTTATAATTATTTCCAAGTAAAAGAAAAGTACAAATGTAATTCTTAGATCGACCATCGAATAATACAATTTTAACAATTATCCTTACGATGTACTTTTATTATTGATGTACTGAATTATGACACCTAAAATTTATTTTCCATACAATCCTGAAATTAATAGTTAGACAAAAAAAATTAATAGTTAGTTAAAAAAATTCAACTAAACAAAGCAATTTCACAGCGCGCAAAGCACATGAGCGTTCCCTATTGAAAATAATGACGTATTTCTAGTACGTCTTTGAAAGACGTCTTTGGTCGTGTCTAAGATTGGAACAAAATAAGACGTCATTTTTTTGATGTTCAGGAAATATAGTACCCAAATTACGTTTTTTTTATAAATAAAATAATTTCAAAGACGTATTTTTCCAATAAATACTCATAGTAAAAGACGTGAATTTTCAAAAAAAAATTCTTTTTTTAAAACGAATGACTTCGTTCCTGTTCAAAATAATGACGTCTTTCTGAGACCTCTTTGAAGACGTCTTTGGTCGTGTCTTAAATTGGAACAAAAAAAGACGTCATTTTTGCAATGTTTAGAAAAGTTATTTAACAAATGACGTCTTTTTATTATTTCATAGATGTATTTTTTTTTATAAAGATGACGTCTTTTATTACGAATTTTTATTAAAAAAATACGTCTTTGAAATTATAAAAAGATGTCATTTGTTAAATAGCTTTTCTAAACATTGGAAAAATGACGTCTTTTTTGTTGCAATCTAAGACACGACCAAAGACGTCTTCAAAGACGTCTTAGAAAGACGTCATTATTTTCAACAGGGTTCTCGCAACATTGAAAAAATGACGTTTTTTTTGTTCCATTCTAAGACACGACCAAAGACGTCTTTCAAAGACGTTATTTTCTTCAAATTTAGAAAAAAATAACGTCATTTTCCATAAATTATGTCATTGAAAAATGAATTTACATGATAATCATTTTCCATTTAAAGGAAAAAAAAAAGAACGAGGTAAACCTCGTAGTTTCAACTCTTCGAAAATCGAAGAGTATTTGCGATTAAGCTGAGATCATTCTGGCCTTATATATCTGCATCTTCGAAATTTGCATCAAGGATCAGAAAATTAAAAAAAACGCCACCGAATCGATGGTCCATTGCGTCCATTTAATTTTAACTCACCAGGGGGGTAATTCACTAACTTTTTCACGATAACGATTGACTTAACGTTTCGACGTCGAAAAGCGTTAAGGACTCTACTCTTTCAAGTAATCAATAAACACATATAAAAAAATGTTTTAGTTTATTATTAAATCTTTTACAACAGACATTTACAACATAAATATTCAAAATTTAAATAATTTCAAATAATTATTACATCAAAATAAACATAATGACAAAAAAAATTGTTCAAGTTTTTGACATATTTATACGCGAATAGATTATAATTTTACAAGTTTTTTTGTAGATTTATATTAGATTCTGTATTCTCCACACATTCAGTATCAGGATTTCAAATGTACAGTTGATTGGGACATTATGAAAACTTAAGTAATATTTTATAACTTATTTAATTTTATATGCTAATAATTATATATCCAAAATAATAATTAGAAAAAATATCATGATCCGTTCATTTTAAATCCCAATACAGAGAAAAAAGGAATTCTAACAGTATTTGCCTTAAAACACACAACACGTAACATTCATATTAGAAATATATCTGTATTCATGTTTCTATTATATATTCTTCTAACTCAACATTATCTAAACCAACATTTTCATTTTGAAAGACGAAATTTTAAAAACCAATATTTTTAAGTTCAGCAGCAAACTTAACATTCAATCGAGAAATTGTAGTTGTTGCTATAGAATATAAAATGCAAATTTAGATTAATATATAATTTTATTGAAAAATGTTTTTTATTGGTGATAAGATAAGTTTACTTAAAACAATATTTATATTATTTTTTCCTGTTTGCTTTTATTAAAGTACATATAAGTCACTTTAAAACCTGCAGATCCAATTGAATTTTAAATTATACACAATTTATCATTTAATCATGTATGATTACAGATAATTTTTATGATCACTAATGTAAATATTAATAAAATAATGTTCTATATATATATATATATATATATATATATATATATATATATATATATATATATATATATGTATACATACACTGACAGAAAAGATATCTTGATCCTCTTGGATATAACTTAAAATCTGTGAAGCAAGAAATCAATTTAAACATTTAGTTACCTACATCTAAGAAATTATTTTTCCATTTGAATGATCACATCAAGTCGGAGTAATTCTTTTGCTTCTAGAAATCTTTTCTGTCAATGTATATACATATGTTATGCATAATATAACGTTTTAAAGTTTAACATACGATAACGTAAGGACCCCAGGGGGCTTATTCAATAATACCGTAACGTTTAACGGCAAGCTTAACGCCGACGCGCGCATGCGCAGTAATCATTTTTCAGCAAACACTATCGAATATCACGAAAGTTATCAGAGATCATGTTGACGTAACGACGAAAATCTTCTAAACTGAAGCGCTAAGTCAATTTTATCGACAAATTTTACCATCAATTTGAAGCTTAGTTGTAAATCGTACGTTAAACTGTAAAACGTTATATTATGCATAACATATGTATATACATTAACACAAAAGATTTCTAGAAGCAAAAGAATTACTCCGACTTGATGTGATCATTCAAATGGAAAAATAATTTCTTAGATGTAGGTAACTAGATGTTTAAATTAATTTCTTGCTTCACAGATTTTAAGTTATATCCAAGCGGATCGAGATATCTTTTCTGTCAGTGTATGTATATACCTATATATATATCTATCTATCTATCTATCTATATATATATATATATATATATATATATATATATATATATATAGGTATATACATACACTGACAGAAAATATATCTCGATCCTCTTGGATATAACTTAAAATCTGTGAAGCAAGAAATTAATTTAAACATCTAGTTACCTACACCTAAGAAATTATTTTTCCATTTGAATGATCACATCAAGTCGAAGTAATTCTTTTGCTTCTAGAAATCTTTTCTGTCAATATATATATATATATATATATATATATATATATATAAAGGGAACATTATTTTATTATTATTTACATTAGTGATCATAAAAATCATTTGTAATCATACATGATTAAATGATGAATTGTGTATGATTTAAAATTCAATTGGATCTGCAGGTTTTAAAGTGACTTATATGTATTTTAATAAAAACAAACAGAAAAAAATAATATAAATATTGTTTTAAATAAACTAATCTTATCACCAATAAAAAACATTTTTCAATAAAATTATATATTAATCTAAATTTGCATTTTATATTCTATAACAACAACTACAATTTCTCGATTGAATTGTTGAGTTTGTCGCTGAACTTAAAAATATTGGTTTTCAAAATTTCATCTTTCAAAATGAAAATGTTGGCTTGCACTGAGAAAAAAATTTAGTTGGATTAAGTAAGGCTTAATTGAATCAATGAAATCCCTTAGGTGCGGGCGGCACATAAAATATTTTGTTACATTAATACAAATATTTTAATTGAGTCAAATAAATATTTCATTTTTTTAAATAAATATTTGATTCTACTAAACATCACAAATATTGGTTAAAAATAATATTTTGTATTTTCAAATAAATATTTGACTTACTAAATGTCGCGAAGATTGATTCAATAAAATTAATTCATTGTTTTTATAAAAAATTTTATCAATTAAAATGCCCATTTGTTTTTCTAATTAATTATTTCATTACATTAATATACATATTGAAATTAAATCAAATAATATTTTGTATTTTCAATTAAATATTTGACTTATTAAATGTCGCGAAGATTGATTCAATAAAATTAATTCATTGTTTTAATAAAAAAATTATCAATTAAAATGTCCATTTGTTTTTCTAATTAATTATTTCATCATATTAATGCTATATTGAAATTAAATTAGTTCAATATTTTATATTTTCAAATGAAAGTTTAATTTATTGAATATTTTAAATTTAATAAAATTTTAAGATTTAATAAAATTAATTCAATGTCTTAACACAAAATTGATTAATTATTCGGTTATCTCAAAAAAATATTCCTTCAAAGTAAAGAAATATTTAATTAATTCGATTTATAGATATTTTAATCGAACAAATACTGTCTTTAATCAACAGTATTTGCTTTCAGTGATTTGCATTTCTTTATTAACATCAATGAATTGATGACTCATTAAAGGACAGGTGAATATGATTCCATTTATTTATATGGTAAAGAATAACAATTATTAACATACTAACATTAGTATGCTTTATACAGTGATCGCACACGCAGTAAATCTAACATAAATTTCGCTCGCATTACAATTTACGTATTATCTTGGATTTTTAACTTCCTTATATATCAATTTAGAAGCCCTCTTACCGCTTGCGAGATCGAAAATTAACGACGCCACCAAGCGGTTGTATCATCAAACCATCGAACTAAATGATTTTGTTAAAACAATAAATGTTTCTTTTAGTTCAAATATGTGTTATTTGAATGAAATAAATTATGTAGATGAATCAAATAGTGGATTTACTTGATTTAAGCAAGTATTTAATCAGATTTCTCTGTAATTTTTATTAACTTTAGTACATATTTTGCTAAGTTATTCACTTAGCAAGACACGTATTTAAAACATGAGTTTGTTTGAGTATAAAGGATGATAACTTATACAAAAAAATATTTTTCAAGAATATTAAATATTAATTTTAACATTATATTTCATTTGATTTAGTAAATATGTTATTAAATAATAACTGCTTGTTTCAATAAATATTTCATTAAGATAATCAAATAATTATTTAATCGATCTGATAAAGAAATTAATTAATACAACAAAATATTTAATTGGGATATAAATAATAAAATATTTAATTGTTAAAAATAATAATTAATTCAATTAATCACTGATTTCATAGACGCAATATAATTAAATAATAAAAGTAATAAAATAATTTTATAGAACAAGATAAATCAAATATTTGAATCAATTAAAAATTTAATTAATTTAATGCATCCAATTAATTATAATATAGCAATGAAATTATTTGAGTAAAAGACAATGAGATATTTCATAGAATCAATCATATATTTCATAAAGAGAAAAAACACATTCATCAAAGCAACTAAATATTGAATTAAAATGATTAGGTATTTCATTGGCCAGTGAAATAATTTAATATAAGTATAATATCTAAATATTTAATATAAGTATCATATAAATATTTAATATAAGTATCATATAATATTTATTTAAAACAATGAAATATCTTTTTGTTATTATTCAAAATTTATTGAAAGAATAAAACAATAATTTTGACATTATTAAATATTTCATTAATATAATTAAATATATTATTGAACAGTAAAGTAATTTAATAAAGGTGATATAATAATTAATTAAACGAATGTAATATATTCTTCTTTTAATCAAAATTTGATAAAAATAATAGAATAAATACGTTAGAATTAGTAAACATTTTATTAAAATAATTAAATATATTATTAAACATCAAAGTAATTTAGTAGAAGTATTATAATATTTAATTGAAATAGTGAAATATATTCTTATGTCAATCAAAACTTGATAGAATTAATAGAATAAATATATTCGGTTTAATAAATATTTTATTGAGATAATCAAATATATTATTGAACATTAAAGTAATTTTATGGAAATGTTAATATAATATTTAATTGAATCAATGAAATATATTCTTGTTTCAATAATAACTTGATAGAAATAATAGGATAAATATATTTGGTTTAATAAATATTTCATTAGGATAATCAAATATATTATTAAACATTAAAGTAATTCAATAGAAGTGTTAATACAATATTTAATTAAATCAGTGACATATATTCTTGATTCAATAACAATTTGATAGAAATAATAAAATAAATATATTTGGTTTAATAAATATTTCATTAAAATAATCCAATACATTATTGAATATTAAAGTAATTTAATGGAAGTGTTAATATAATATTTAATTAAGGAGATGTGTTGTCGATACTACACCTGTACTCATAAATTTTTACTATCTTTTTATTTTATTGCAAAATTTAAAAAAAAAATAAATGCTTTAGCTTATAGTATGTACCATGAAGATTATTCAGTTAGATTTTCAAATAAATTTATTCATTAGTTTCTCAGAATTTTAGATTTCTTGTACAAAATCTAAAAATTTTAATATATAATATTGGAACCCAAAATTCTGAAAAACTAATGAATGAATTTATTTAAAAATTTATCTGAATAATCTTTATGGTAAATACTACAAGCTGAAGCATTTATTTACCTCAAGTTTGGAAATGTAATAAAAAGATAGGCCGAATTCATGAGTACAGGTGTAGCGTCCGTTTTACATCCCCTTAAATCAGTGAATTATATTCTTGTTTCAATAACAACTTGATAGAAATAATAGAATAAATATATTTGGTTTAATAAATATTTCTATAAAAAAAATTTAATATCTAATTTTACGTTGCACCTTTCTTGACTTTAAAAAAATAATTTATTGGTTTTCTTTTTGTAAATTCATTGAAATCGGATTTGTTGATTTTAAGAAACCTATTTCATTCAATCAACTGTAATTTTTATTGAAATGCTGATCAAATTTTATGTGTTATATACAACAAAATATTTTTTTTATACAATCACATATATTATTAATTAAATGACAATGTTATTAACTTAGTGAAGCATTTATTTACAATATAAGCTTCTTTAACTTAATCGGATGACCGTTAATTCAAGCAAATATTATATTGATGATTGACCAATATTTTTTTATTGTTATAAAAAATTTTGTAAATTTAACAAACGATTTACTAAAATAAATATTTAATTACAGTAACAAAATATATAGATAATTTACAAACATATTCTATTGTCACAAATAAATATTTTATAAAATTTTATCAGCTGCCTTAATGAAATTGATTTGATTAAATTAATCAAATAATTTAACCGAAACAATAAATTTTTCTTTATTTTGAAAAAATATTTATTTTTTTTAACTTAGGTATCAATTTTTTTTATCCCAACTAAATATTTCAATGATTTAATAACCTTGCATATTACTTCAATCAAAATTAATTTTTATCAACAAAATATTTAATAACTAAATTTATTTCATTGACTCAACTAAATATTTTCTCAGTGTGGATAATGTTGAGTTAGAAGAATATATAATAGAAACATGAATACAGATATATTTCGAATATGAATGTTACGTGTTGTGTGTTTTAAGGCAAATACTGTTAAAATTACGTCTATTACGCTGGCACAGCCACTAGACAACGCCACTACCTAACCATTACCATATTTTGTTGCTAATTTATTGCTAATTTGTTACGCAAAAATCAATTTTGTTGCTCTAGCCGTTCCCGAGAAACATGGGCCGTGCTAGCGTAAGTCTTACGCTAGCAAGGCCACTGCTGTAACTCTTATTCTAATTAAGATATTTTAATTATTCGAACGGCATAATTTGTTGCTAATTTGTTGCTGAAAGATGATGTTTTCCAAAATTCGAAAACAATAGAATTTGACCCTAATATCGACATCAGGTCCAGTTGAATTTCAAGAAATCAGTTATTTTTCAGGGTATGACTAAAACTAAAGAGTAATAATTTGTTGCTAATTTGTTGCTGAAAGATGATGTTTTCCAAAATTTGAAAACAATAGAATTTGACCCTAATACCGACATCAGGCCCAGTTGAATTTCAAGAAATCAGTTATTTTTCAGAGTATGACTTAAACTGATGAGTAATAATTTGTTGCTAATTTTTTGCTGAAAGATGATGTTTTCCAGAATTCGAACACAATAGTATTTGACCACAATACCGACATCAGGCCCAGTTGAATTTTAAGAAATCAGTTATTTTTCAGAGTATGACTAAAACTTATGAGTAATCATTTGTTTCTAATTTGTTGCTGATAATTCCACCTTGAAACAATTTCTTTGCTCCAACCGTTTCCGAGAAACACGGGCCCTGCTAGCGTAAGTCTTACGTTAGCAAGGCTACTGCTGTAACTTTTGTTCTAATTAAGATATTTTAACTATTCGAACGGCATAATTTGTTGCTAATTTTTTGCTGAAAGATGATATATTCCAAAATTCGAAAACAATAGTATTTGACCCTAATACCGACATCAGGCTCAGTTGAATTTCAAGAAATCAGTTATTTTTCAGGGTATGACTAAAACTAAAGATTAAGAATTTCTTGCTAATTTGTTGCTGAAAGGTGATGTTTTCCAAAATTCGAAAATAATAGTATTTGACCCTAATACCGACTTTAGGCCCAGTTGAATTTTAAGAAATCAGTTATTTTTTAGAGTATGACTAAAACTGATGAGTAATAATTTGTTGCTGATAATTCCACCTTGAAACATTTTTTTTGCTCCAGTTGTTCCCGAGAAACACGGGCCCTGCTAGCGTAAGTCTTACGCTAGCAAGGCTACTGCTGTAACTCTGGTTCTAATTAATATATTTTAAAGATTCGAACGGCATAATTTGTTGCTAATTTGTTGCTGAAAGATGATATTTCCCAAAATTTGAAAACAATAGTATTTGACCGTAATACCGACATCAGGCCCAGTTGAATTTTAAGGAATCAAGCATTTTTCAGAGTATGACTAAAACCGATAAGAGTAGTTATAGGGGTACTATGGACCGTCAAAACAAACCCCCACTCCACCACCTCAGAAGTTACTGACCAGGGATCAATGAACTCTGAGAAGGTGAAGCGATGGGTTTGTAATGACGATCCACAGTGCCTCAATGACAGGATCAAATTACACACTTACAATATATTTAACAAAATAAATGAGATATTTAAAATTAAAAAATTTATTTTCACATACCTTTCACAATGGACTGTTTATTTATTTATTATACAATGAATATTATTATATTATTATAACTTCAAATTATTACAATAAAATTTTTAAATTTATCATACACACACACATACGTACATACACGTACACTTATTATTTATTAGCACTCTGTATTATGACTTTATATTATAAAATTGAAAAATTTATTTTCACATACCTTCACAATAAACTGTTTATTATACAATGAATATTATTATAATTTCAAATTATTACAATAAAATTTCTAAATTTATCATACACACATACATACATACACGTACACTTATTATTTATTAATATTCTGTATTATAACTTTATATTATGAAATTTAAAAATTTATTTCCACACACCTTCACAATAAACTGTTCATTATACAATGAATATTATTATATTATTATAACTTCAAATTATTACAATAAAATTTCTAAATTTATCATACACACATAAGCACATACACGCACACTTATCATTTAATAATAATAATACTAATCGTTATTCAAATTATTATTCATACAACACACACTTATTATTTTATTGACACTCTTTATTATTATAACTTTATATTATAATGAAAATTTATTATTATAATTATTATCATTATACACATATACGCACACTTATTATTTATTGACACTAAAATAAACTTTTAACTATTTAGAACACACTAAACTATATGATTTCGTCGGCTTGGCAGTGAATCCCTTCCAATGCGCATTCTGGGCATAGCCATAAGCCACATGCCTCGCATCTCTTCCACCTTCTTATGACTTCCCTGTAGAAGGGCTTGGCACAGCCCCAGCACATATCTTGGTATCTCTTAGGTCTATCAGCTGCGGGATCAGGACGACGATGTTGGTGGGGGATAATCCGTTCCTGTTCCCGCCTTCTTTCTTTTATATCTCTTAATCTACGCTGTATGCGCCGTACGAATCGGGCCGATTTTATTTTCAATTTTTGAATTTTCTTTTTATAATGATCCCTCACCAAGTCCAGCAAATTCTGCTGGCGAGACTCCTCGATCCGGTTTTGTCTGTACAACTCGATGAGATCCTCAGCTTCTATATCCTCTTCTAGCTCCTCTTCTTCCTCTGCGATGTTTTGCGGAGGAGGGATGAAATCAGGATCTTCTCTCCGATTCTCGACAGTTTCGGCGTTCGACCAGTACCCAGAATCTACTGATCGGATATCTTCATTCTCGTCATCAACAACGATCTGGTGCCATGGTTGTTGTTGCTCTTGTTGTTGTTCTTGTTGTTGCTCTTGTTGTTGCTCTTGTCCATCTACTGCATCAACTTGATGCAGCATAAAAATATCCGCATCATTATCAAGAGCAACCCAATAATTCTCAAATATGTTGGGCTGCCCCAAGTTAATAAAGTTCACCAGTGGTGCTACGTTAACCACTACTGGTATATCCATCGGCACACCATTCTCGGGGATGACCGGTGCTTGTAAGTTGCCGTTTAACATTTTTACTACCGAAAAATCACACACAATATACTGACGGACTTTAAGAGCTGTCGACGAGGACTGATCGAGGCCCCAAGTCCACGATTATAAAAAGCATAATTCCCACCCCAAAGACTTGAAAATATTTTCAAGTTCGCACGATAAAATTAATAATTTGACACTTTTTTCCTCGTAGAAAAGATTCGAACTTCAGTTTTAAGAGTCATATTCAACAGTACAGTTAAAATCATCAGCATTAAATTCGATATTTTAAATTTCCAAATCTCATTTTCATGATAAAAGTTAAAAATGAAGATTTATATTACAAATTTAAGACGCAAAATTGAAATTAGAGAAAACATATGATACCTCAATCTATAGAAAAAGTTTTTATTCTATCACTAACTCGGGTGTACAGTGATGATTTGTCTAAAATAACCCTAACGTAGTGTGAGAAAAGAATTTAATAAAGAAGACCCAAGGTCGCTGATTTTGTAAAATTACAAAATCTATATCTGTGGCTTACAGGAATAACCTCACAAGTCTTTGGAATAAACTTAACGGGATGTCGTAGTTGTTGGAATCGAGTTTTGCTTTTTTTATCTTACTGATATCTTTTTAAATTCACTATTTGGGCAAATATAATGACTTGTCCGCGCTAAAACTATATTAATACAATAATTTTTGTTAAATTAAAAATTCAATTTAGCTTCATATTTTTTTATGAACTTTGAATGAAAATTAGATATCAAGCTCGATAAACCTAACCTCAAAATAGTATATATCGAAAGTTTGTTTATAACTTTTTATGTATACTATTTTGATAAATTTCTTGACTTGTCCGCGCTAAGGATTAATCTTACGAATTTTCTTACTGAAGTGAAAGAATTTGATTTGACGCACTGTTTACTCATGAACTTTGAATAAAAATATTATTAGGAGGAGCAGAACTACGATATCCTCTTAATTCGTATATTCACTTGAAAATAAGTATAAAATTTAAAACATTACACGTAATAAAGCTATTACGTTTAATTGAATTGAATTTAAAATCTATTAAATATCGGTTATTAACGATATTAAAATGATAAAAAGTATAACATCAGATAGACTGTAAAGTTCCTATATATATATATATATATATATATATATATATATATATATATATATGTATATATAAACTTAATTTGTGTACTCATATACAAATAAGAACGATCAAGATTTAAAACATCACATGTAATAAACTTGTTGCATTTAAAATAAGTTTAAATTTATAAAAACCAATAATTATCGGGAATTAACAATATTGAAATGATAAAAAAGTATCAGGAGAATAAAAGGCAAAAGAAAGTATAGCATTAACTAAACATTAGATAGATAGTAAAGTTCCTATATATATATATATATAAACTTAATTTGTATACTCATATGCAAATAAGAACGATCAAGATTTAAAAGATTACTTGTAATAAACTTGTTGTTGCATTTAAAATAAATTTTAAATCTATAAAAGCCAATAACTATCGGGGAATTAGCGATATTGAAATGATAAAAAGTATCAGGAGAGTAGAAGGCAGAAGAAAGTATAACATTAACTTAACATTAAGTTAGATAGACAGTAGAGTTCCTACATATATATATATATATATATATATATATATATTAGTTATATATGTCCTTTGGCCGTATTCAGGTGGAATATGAATCGAGGACAATGTTTGTCGCTTGAGCTGAAATTGCCGAGGGCGCGCGAAGCGCGCCCGAGGTAGATTTCTGCTCAAGCTGCAAACATTGTTCGAGATTCCGATTCCACCTGAATAAACGGCCAAAGGACATAGATGATTTTATGTCCGAAGTAGGCCGTATGAGGAAATATAACTTATTAGTTGAAAATATTAATCTTTTTTTCAATACTTTTAAAATTAAATTTTAGTTCTATTGATTTTTTCTTTTGTTTCTTAGATTGACATTTTGTAATGAGTATAGCTGCTGTCGAAGCGCGAGTCATTTTTTTTTCACTAACCTACGTTCAATATGATTGCTCTTTGACATATTGAACGAAACATAGTAGGATCGGTGATGCCATATTGATTTCTCCTGAGACATATTGAGTCTCAATATGTCTCAGGAAGACATATAATTCTTGCAATAAGTCGAGGAGCGCGTCTGAGACATATGGGATGCCAATACAAATTTAGCATGCTCTTTACATACTGACACGAATACGGCCTACGAGGACATAAATATATATACACACATAGAGAGAGAGAGAGAGAGAGAGAGAGAGAGAGAGAGAGAGAGATACGGAGGTCACAAATAAATGCGCGCACACACACACACACATATGCATATATATATATATATATATATATATATATATATATATATATATATACCCATAACAATAGAAATTTAATAAGACCTCAGGATATTTAACTGAATATGGTCTACAATGTCATAAAAGTATAGATGGTAATGAGTAAGTACATTACGTACACAATGTTTATATGCAAATAACATGCAAATGATAAATGCATTGAAATTCAAATTTTTATGTAAAAAACAAGAGATTATTACGAAAAATTAATAAAAAGTATCAGGATAGCAGAAAGTAGAAGAGCATAACATTCATATCTTTTACAATAACTATATATTTATTATTATAATTTAAATAAAATGTTATGTAGTTATTCTACTTTTTCTAAATGTATGTAAATATATACATATATGCAAATAAGTATTAATTATATGTAGAATATATGTAAATGTATACAAATTATTTCACTACGAATTATATAGGTTTGGCAATTAACGCCTCTTTACTTAAGACACACACTAGCTAGGTGGACGATATAGAACACGCCCAAGTGTGATCGCGGTACATGAAAAAATTCCCGCCTACTCGTAAGCGAAATGATGGTGAATTATATGCATTCTGATTTATACTATGATCGAATTAATTTACGTACTTACATGCACACCGGTCCACGATTCACGCTAAACTGACATTATTTTACATGTGTTGGCGGATTTAAATATCAAATTAAGATGATTCTTGAAATATTAAATGTTGCGCACATACTACCCCTTCGTCACCCCTCATCCCTATTTTTAAATTCATGTCTAAATCGTACTATAAATACAAGAAGATTGACAGGTCCGATTAACAGTTAAAGTTCAACATTCCAGAGAAAAAGATCAACACGAAGCAAGATGGTAAAAAAAAATTTACTTAAAGTCTTGATAAATATTGTTAATATAGCATTAGTTCGGGAGCCGCAAATAAAATTATTTTGCAATAATTCATGGCGCAAAAGTCTAAACGTTTGCTCCAATAATGAATTATTGAAAAAAATTAAATTTATCTTAGGACTTTGCGGACTACATACCTTAGCTTATATGTTTAAGCGAGGTATTTTTAACGATAATGAAATACTTTACATTGCTGGTCGTTGTATTAAAAGCAGAGGGATGCAAGATGCGTCACAAGTCAGGCTTCTCATGTTACATCACCATGTTATTAAAGGTAAGTTATTCATAATTTCTTTTACCATTTAAAAGCTTGTATCTTTTTTCTTTACGATCGTAGAATTTCGCTATAAAATACTTTTTTGTTGTGAATAAAATAATAAATCTGAAAACATGATTTGCAAGAAAATATCAGTTTCGGATCAATAATCAATAACCAATAAACTTTTTGTTTATGATCACAGAATTTCGCGGGATGAGACTTTTTTGTTAAAAATAGTGCAACTAAGCAGATTTTACATAAATTTTACAGACCTGCAAAATATGATGGAGGACAGAAGTGGGGATGAACTGTTGATAAGGCTTCTGACCGAAGAAGAAGATGTATCTGATTCGAGAGATCTTGTGCCACTGCCACCTCCCGAAGAGGTAAGAGAAGTCATAAATGTCTCTGAAACTACCCTAAACTTTGCGGTGGAGGGGTAAATAATAATACAGCAGCGCCACCACCTTTTGAACCGATGCCTGGTTGCTCTTGGTGGGTTGACGATGAGAGACAGTCATCAATGGCGATCAATAATAACGAGCAGAATACACTTGATACGATGATTTCATCTGAATCACCAGGTACAGAGAGAATACAGGTTGATTTAAGGAGATGTAAAATGGGCACTACACCTATACTCATAAATATTTACTATCTTTTTATTTTATTGCAATTTTTTAAGAAAATAAATGTTTTAGTTTGTAATATGTACCATAAAGATTATTCAATTAAATTTTAAAATAAATTCATTTATTAGTTTCTCAGAATTTTAGATTTCTTGCACAAAATCTAAAAATTTTAATATGGTCAATGTCCCAATCGCTACACACGAACTTATTACTAACCGCTCAATGTTATTCAAATAACAAAAATTTTTAACAATGAGTGGCTAGTAATAGGTTCGTGAGTAGCGATTGGGACATTGACCATATATAAATATTGGAACACTAAAATTTTAAAAAACTAATGAATGAATTTATTTGAAAATTTAACTGAATGATCTTTATGGTAAATACTACAAGCTAAAGCATTTCTTTTCCTCAAGTTTTGCGATATAATGAAAAAATAAGCCAATTCATAAATACAGGGGTAGTGTCCGTTTTACATCTCCTTAAGCGTAAATTTATAAATCACATATTTTTACGTAATTTTGGTATATCATATTGTAGACAAATATCTTCAACAGGGAGATGGTACTACTACTACTCAGAACCACATTACGATTCATGAAGAATCATCGCGATATTACCGACAATTTAAGTTACAAGGTAGACAATTAAGAGTGTCAATATTGCCCCCACCACCTAATGCGAATGTGTATACGTGGTTTGAGGCAGCAATAAATGATTTATATCGTCATGCGTGTGAAAATGCGCGACCTTCAGATTATATCGGTATAACTATAAACTCTGACCGATTTGTTCACGGTTCTTTATGGATTTCTTTTAGACTGGTTCGTGATTTTTCACCGACAGACCTACTCGAGTTATTAGCTTCTGTAGCACAGAGTAATGACAATTTTGAAATCGATGGTGTTTTAAACGTATAAGTCAGCATTGTTTCTAAACCAGAGGGACGCGGTCGGGTATTACTGACTAGCGAATCAGTTTTCAAGAAATCCATTCTAAATATTCAAAATACCGACAATCTTTGCCTTCCACGCTCGCTAGTCGCTGCTCATGTATATGCTATACGTGGTCAGATGCGCAGTGGTATTCACCATGACAGGTGGAATAAAATAAGACACCACACAGCACAATATCAGAAAGTGCAAGCGTTGAAACTTGTCAAAGCTGCGAGAGTTACGATACCCGAAACAGGTTGTGGTATCGAAGAAATAAAATTATTTCAAGAATATTATGCGCTTTTCGGCGTTGCAATAGTTGTTTATTCTTTTCAAAACTTTGCTCGAGGCTATAAACCACTTTACGATGGTGCACGTTTTGTACACGATGTTGGTAATGTAGTTAGACATACCTTAAATATAATGTATTACGAAAATTCTAATCATTACCAGCCAATTTTGAATTTACTCGCAGCAGCTGGCAGCCGTGGCTACTGCATACCTTGTAATAAAAAGTTTAGTCATCAAAAAAATCATAAATGCCCACAAAAATGTTGTAAATGTTTTCAGAGTCCCCCTTGCGATATAAATCAGGAAAAAATAAAATGTATTCAATGCACTAGAGATTTTTACGGTAATGTTTGTCTGGAAAATCATAAAATCTCAAAATCTTTCGATAATTTTCGGTCGGTATGCGAGAGCATAAAAATTTGTCGTTTGTGCAGTAAAACAGTTCGAATGTGCGATAAAGATCCACATAATTGTTATACGATATTTTGCAAAATATGTAATTGTAAAATGCCGATAGAACACTTTTGTTACATGCAACCCTTTATCAGCAAAAAAAGATTTGCAACCAATAAAAAGAATATACTTTATTTATTTTATGATTTTGAGACTCAACAATCGGAAATTATCTCGGGTGCTGATGGTGAAAAAATAAATTTGCATGTACCAAATTTGTGTGTTGTACAACAAGTATGTAATTATAGCTTGGATGATGAAAATATAACAAATTCTTGCGAAATATGTGGTATACGCGAATACGTGTTTGAAATCGGCCCTGTAAAACAGCTAGTTGATTTGGCCTTAGCAACAAGAAAAAGTTTCAAGCAAATTATTTGTATAGCCCACAATGCACAGGGTTTTGATGCACAATTTATTCTCAAGCATTTGACAGAACGTACAGATCTTAGAGATAAGCCAGATGTAATTTTAAACGGATCAAAAATAATCATAATGGAAATTTCAACCGTCAAATTCATAGACAGCTTAAATTACTTACACATGAGTTTAACTGCACTACCAAAAGCTTACGGTTTTGCTAATATCAAGAAAGGCACGTTTCCTCATTTGTTTAACACACCAGAGAATCAAAATTACGTTGGATAAATGCCACCTGTGTGGTCTTTTTCACCAGATTCGATGAAGGTCAATGAGCGACGAGAATTTATACAGTGGTATAATGAAAAAACAAATGAAAATTATATATTTAATTTTAAAAATGAGATTATAAAATACTGTAGACAAGATGTAAAAATTTTACGATTAGCATGTTTGGCCTTTCGCAAAACCTTCATAGAATGTGGTAATACAGATCCATTTGTAGAGTGCGCCTTCATCGCATCATCTTGTATGCGTGTATATAGAAAAAATTTTTTACAAAAGGACACTATAGGAATCATACCTCAGGGTGGTTATAGACAAGCAAACAAGCAGTCTATGAAGGTGATGCGGTGGCTGTGTTGGATGGAAAATGTGCTGAATCATCGAATTCGGTATAGTGTCCGAACTCGAGAAAAGAGACTTCCCGAGGGCCCTCTAGTGGATCGATACTGCGAACTTGAAAACGGTACGAAAATTGTTTTACAATTCCACGGGTGTTATTGGCATGGCTGTGTATGGTGTTACACAGTGAACCGTGACTCACGCCTCGTAAACGGTGAAAATATGGACGAACGTTTCGAGAGAACCGCGCGAATATCCGAAGAGATAAGACGCCACGGCTATCAACTAATAGAAAAGTGGGAATGTGATTTTGATCATGAGTACTCACAGAACGAAAGTATGAAGACGTATATCGATAATAAAACACGAAATTGGCATGAACCGTTCAATCCTCGAGAAGCATTTTTTGGTGGTCGTACGGGTAATATAGTCAAAATTTACGATGCAAAAGAGGGTGAGAAAATAAAATACGTAGACGTGTGTTCATTATATCCATATATCTGTAAATACGGTCGATATCCCGTTGGTCATCCTACTCTTTACGTGGATGAAGATGAGTGTCGCTCTCTGGTGGGTCAAACAAATAATATAACGTTGAAGGTCTTATTAAATGCGAAGTATTGCCGCCGCGAAATATATATCATGCTGTACCACCCGTTAAAATGCATAATAAGCTTTTGTTTCCGCTGTGTCGAACGTGTGCCGAATTAATGTATACCACAGATTGTGACCATGAAAATCCTGATGATCAAGTTTTTATCGGCACGTGGGTTGCTGACGAGTTGAAAAAAGCTGTTCAGATGGGTTATATCATCAGAAAAATATTTGAAATATGGTCTTATAAAATTACTCAGTACAACAAGGCCACGGGTCAGGGTGGTCTATTTCCAACTTATATCGATAAATTTTTCGCTGAGAAAACTTACGCGTCGGGTTACCCTTCGGAATGTGCTGACGTTGATGAAAACGCGATTGCTCGATATATTGAGGAATTTGTGCAACAAGAGGGCATTGAATTAGACAAAACTCGAATAAAATATAACGCTGGTCTGAGATCTGTAGCAAAACTCTGTTTAAATTCATTGTGGGGTAAATTTGGTCAACGAGAGAATATGCCAAAGACTGAAGTGATAGATGATCCACAGAGATTGTTTGAGTTACTCTGTAGTGTCGAGACCAAGGTCGACTCAATTTTACCGATCAATGAGACGACAATTTATATAAGTTGGCACAACAAGGAATCGGCTGTTGAGCCATCACCATTGTGTAACGTTGTCGTAGCCGCTTATACCACAGCCTTGGCGCGTTTAAAACTCTACGAAGAATTGCAACCGCTGGGTGAACGTGTATTGTATTACGATACAGACTCTATTGTGTATGTAAGTCGCGTGGGTGAGTACGATGCGAAAACAGGGCCGTTCTTGGGTGACTTGACCGACGAATTGGCCTGTTATGGTCTTGGCACAAGCATCACATCATTCGTCTCTACAGGACCCAAATTTTACGGCTATAAATATTTGACACCAGATGGCGTTGAAGGATGTGTTTGCAAAATCAAGGGTATAAGACTTAATTCGTCTTTTATAAGACTTTATTCGTTTTTTCAAGACTAACCAGCACTGATTGTTTACCAACACTCTTAATTTTATACTATGAATGGTGGTGGTGGTCGTGGTGATGGAGGTGGGGGTATTAATTATAAGTAGGTGATTAATACTTATTTGGCTCTTTCAGCCATATAGCTAAAGAGCGGAATAATGCTGGCGTCAGCCAGCTATATGGCTAATCAGCTAAACGATTGGCTAGCGCCAGCACGATACTCCTCGCACACGCGCGCGCCGCCCCCACTCTTGCTCATCACTCTTAATGATCGTATATGTAGAGTGGTTGGAGAATTTGATGAGGTTAGTAATAGAAGTTTAGCAGCTGCGGTAACATGGACGTTTGCAGGTTGGTGCATCCGTGGACTTTGATGATTTGTGGACCCAGCTCGTGTGGTAAAACAGTATTCGTGAAGAATTTTTTGTATCACATTGATCGCATGAGTGATACAAAATTCAAGCGTATACTCTTGTACTATACCGAGTGGCAGCAAATTTACAAGGAGTTGGCCGAGGGTATCGAATTTCACGAGGGTTCACCAAAGAGCGAAGTCTATGCCAATGATCCACGAGCAAAACTCTTGATTCTTGACGATCTGATGAGAGAATCGTCCAACAGAGCTGTAGTAAATCTCTTTACCAAAGGCAGGCATCACAATAACTTGAGCGTCATCTTTATCTCGCAAAATCTCTTTCATCAAGGTCAGCGAGAAATTTCTTTAAACTCTAATTACATCGTGGTATTTAAAAATCCGCGCGATCGAGCGCAAATAAATCATCTGGCGCACCAAGTCTGCCCCGAGGAGCCTCGATTTTTGCAAGAGGCATATCTCGATGCCACAGCACAACCACACTGCTATTTGTTCATAGATCTGAAACAGGGTACGCCGGAAAACGTGAGATTTCGTACTTGTATATATCCGTTCGACAAACATCAGTACGTTTATGTGCCTCGTTGCAAACCCATAAAAGCTGGTGCTCGCTCGAATAATCTACCAGTCGTGCGATTGTAATGGAGCCGGTGAGACGTAGTCGTAGCAGACCAATTCCAGAAAAGTACTGGACTCAGCTACATGTTTTGTGTAAAATCGAACTTTCTCAACTCAAGGCCATATTACGCGAAGCAAATTCCAAACTTATAACGTACATTTGCGAGTGTGCTTTGAACATTCTACGTGAAAATATTTCACTCAGCAAATATTATAAGAAACAATCGCGAAAAGCCGCACCACTGTTGCGAAAACTCGCTAAACCGGGTAGTTTGGAGGTAAAAAGGAAATTGGTGGTAAAATCAGCATATTTACTACGGCTAATTGTGAAACCTGTTTTATCGGCATGGAGTACGCAAGAAAAATGATTTTGGTACCGCAAGAGTGCTTGGAGTAACAGCGGCTGCAGCAGCAGCACGACGTACCAACTACCAATCATACAACACCACCATCCAGTGTCCAGACATCTGGTACAGCCACGACACGCTTTGACGAAGAAATGAGTAAAATTTTACATTCTACGGGTGATGAGCGTCAAAAATCTCTGCAATATCAACAAATCTTGCAGCGTTACTTGCATCTAAGAGGAGAAGAGAAGGATGAAAATAGGAGTATAATACATCCAAACGAGACAACATTATTAGAAACGGAAACGACGATGGGTACAGACAATAATGACGAAATCGACGACGAACAGCTTGTCCAGTCGGTACCGCAGAAATTTCAAAGTAATGCTAGACATCTCATTGGATATTTGCGGCAAGCTGGTAATATTGAATGGGATAGTCGTGGTATAATCAAGCTAGATGGCACTGTTGTCGAGGGTGCTAATATTGTCAATTTAATGAACGAAGCTATGAGAAGTAGAAAAAGACCACCACCGCGCGGGTACAAACAGTTTGCACGCGTCTTGCGACAAGTTAGCATACCTCGAGAATTCATTGGTAACGATCAACTGTGGCGTAAGATTGCATCTCATAGCCCTGATTCACCGCTGTCATCGTCGTCAGAAAACGAAGGTTATTATCCTTCAACAGCTACTGGTCTAACGAGCGTAAAGGAGAAAGAAGTCGAGAGTGCGAGAAAGCGTAAAAAAGTTGGTAGCGAGTTGGCAGCTACACCATCAACCCCTGTAAAAGAGAGTCGCCTCGAACAGCTAAAATAGGACCGTATGTGAAAGCATGGAAGGAAGTGATGGAGGGGGAGGAGGAGGAGGAGGGGGAGAAAACTGGTACTATTATAGACCGATTGATTTCGGTTGTACCCTTTGAATTGCATCTACCAGGCTACTAGTTTCTCGGCCCTGGCACGCATCTCGAATAGCGTCTCAGACGTGGTCAGAGAGGAAAAAATCCTCTTGACAATGCCTGTCTAGAGCACGATATTTCATATTCAAATAAAAAAATAACGAATCATATAAAAGCCGACAGACTGCTGGCTGAACGAGCATTTTCACGCATGCTCTCGGAGACTGCGGATGGTAATCAAAAGACTGCAGCTGGTATTACTGATTTGTGCATGGTCAGCAAAATTGCGTTTGATAAATTTTTGAAACGCATTGAAAATACCTTTTAAAAGACAGCAAAAGAGAGAGAAAAAGCTAGTTTGTAAGAGAAGGAGGAGGAGGAGCAATGAAAAAGAAGGAGAAAAAGAAGAAGGAGGCGAAAAAGCTGGACGATCTTGAGCATTATTACTATAATCTTTCTGCACCATCAGCGTACGCTGGTGCTCATCTACTGAAACACGCGAAACCCAAAAAATTTGATAACAATACCATTGCCAAATGGTTGGAGAGTCAGGATGCACATACCTTACACAAACTCGTGAGACATCGTTTTCCTCGTCGACATTACAACGTTTTTAGCCCCTTTGAAGTGTGGGAAGCTGACTTGGCAGATTTTAGATCACTTAAAACCTACAATGATGGATACAGCTATATTCTCATTGTCATTGATGCACTTTCAAAGTTTGCCTGGGTAGAGCCTCTTCTCGACAAAACTAGTCGAAGCGTCGCTGTAGCATTAGACAAAATTTTATCACGATGTAATGATAGACATCCTATTTATCTACAGACTGATAAAGGTAAAGAGTTTATCGGTCGAGAGGTGCAAGAGGTGCTAAAAAAGAAACATATTACCTATCGAGTCGTCAGAGACCCTGATATAAAGGCAACCATTGCCGAACGCTTTATTCGAACTCTCAAAGGTCGTATCCGGCGATACTTTACTCACTCGCGCACAAGATGTTATATAGACGTTTTGCAAAAAATTGTGACGTGTTACAACGAGTCGTGGCACAGTGCCATAAAAATGCCCCCTCCCAAAGTCAACTTATATAATGCTCACGTAGTACGTCAAAATTTGACGTTGCGTTACAGCGAAAAACAGCCGTTTCGAGTAGATAAATACAGCGTTGGCGATCTGGTTCGTGTCAGTCGTGCCAAGACAGACTTCAGGAAAGCATACGAGGGTGGCTGGACTCTGGAGCTGTTTCAAATTATAAGAGTCGACACAAGACAAAAACCACCCGTCTATATTTTGACAGATCTTGATAAAGAAAAAATTGACGAATATTTTTACGAAGAACAGTTGAGCAGAGTGCGCAAAGATTTAGATAGCGAAGCGTTTGAGGTTGATAAGGTTTTGAAGAGCAAAGGTAGGGGGTCGAAAAAACAATATTTGGTCAGTTGGAGGAGGTACCCAGAAAAATTCAATTCTTGGATAGAAGCTAAAGATTTAAAAAATTTAGAATGAACGATGAATTTTACATGGTTTTACCGAGCAACAGCAGCAAGTTTGTCTTTCCACATAATGTGGCGACACATTTTACAACACAATTATCACTAAATTTTTATCTTCATGGCGACTGGTGTGTAGGACTCACGAAAATTCAAATACCTCTCACATTTCAGCATATATCAGTGGTAGAGCGTGAGGGGGTGATTTCTGTTAAGACATCCAAACGTGACGTGGCGAATGTTTTGCGAGAAACAGAGGAGGAGACTCAACAGAAGGCCGAGGTGTTTGCCCGCGTTAAACCTAGTGTTTACCGTGACATTGAAAGTCTCTTAGAAGAAATAAATAGTCTCGAGAATGTGAAAAATCATTTATATTTTGAAATCCGCGCTGGTGGCTATGTACAGATTATATGTCGATGTGGTGAAGATTGTACAACTTATATGCACACGTTTACCCTATCGGAAAAATTACTTAGAATTTAAGGTTTGGAAAATGTACCAATTTTCTCTTGCAAAGGTAATAAAGAGCACTACATTGCCGGTAATCGACCAGCAAATCTTGTGAATGGGTTACCAACCGTGCTCATGGTTTACAGCAACATTTGCCAGCCTTATGGGGTCGTACCTAAATGCCGTTGACAGTTTTTTGGGGGGGAGGGGTCGATCAAAATCTACGAAAAGTAACGCTAAGGGAGGGGGGTTAGTTATTTACTCCTACGTTGGCTATTTTTTTTTTATCAAAAAGATCATTGCATAAAATTAGCAATTTGGAGCAGATTTTTCATCCGAAAACTGCAAAGTCAAGCAGTTCCGCAGTCTGTCCACTAAAACACAGTATATTACTTTCTTTTACATGTACGCGGGCGCCGCCATACGGTGCAAAGCATAAGCTGTTTCTTTTAGCGAGTGAGCTGTCAAAACAAACGAAAAATTTTCAAGTCGATTGCAGCATTTATATTTGTGCCTGTTGAATCGTGTTCTATTTTTATAACGTATTTTAAAAGGTTCATAGTTTTATGATCTTTTTCGATAAAATTGAAGTGAAAAAGTTTATTGACAATTAATATATTCAATATCTTATAAATATTTATTATATGCAATGTTTAGAATTCTGTTGTTTTGTGAAAATGCTATTTTAATAAAATAAAAAACATAAAAATATGTTCAATATTTAAAAAGTAATTAATATAATTAAAATTTTTTTTAAAAGTTTAATAAAAAATAAAAAAGTTAGTTTACGTTACAGGGGGGGGAGGGTACTTTGATAGTTTACACATGTCACGGAAAGGGGACCAGGGGGTCGAAATATCGAAAAAATTGTCAACGGCATTTGGGTACGACCCCTATGTAACAGGTGACATGCGCACGAGCTTACTACGTATAGTCTCGCTTCATTTGCGTGACTACGTTTACGGAGGTGTTGAAATTCAAAACTTTTCACCACCCATGTACCTACCACTGCTGTCTTCAGCGTTTTAGTCGATAAACGATTAAGTGCATGGGTAAACAATCGACAATGTCATATTAGGTCAACTACCAAAAAGAATTATACTTGGTTTTGTTGAGAATAAAGCTTACAACGGAGATAAAAGTCTTAACCCGTTTAATTTCAAGAATTTTAATATAAATTTTTTATGTCTGTACGTTGATGGAATGCAAGTGCCATCGAAACCCTTACAGCCAGATTTCAAAAATAGCAAAATGTACGTTGATGCTTATCATACACTTTTTTCCGGCACTGGTATTCACTTTATGAATTCAGGCAACTCGATTACCCGTAAAGACTATCCAAACGGTTACTGCCTATTCGCTTTTGATTTGACACCTGATTTATCGGCGAGTGATGGTAGTCATTGGAATTTGATAAAAAATGGTAATGTACGAATTGATGTTAGATTCGACGACCCGCTAGAGGGCGCTGTAAATTGTATAATTTATGCTGAATACGACTATTTGCTCGAAATTGACTCGTCGAGACAGGTTGTCGTGGATTATAGCGGTTAAGTGGTAGTGGTGGGGATATAGTTCTCGCTATTTAAGTGAAGCAAAGCCATCTTTATCATCTCAGTCGGCGAGCAACCTTAATTGCAAACAGTATGGACGTGGTGATTGACGTGTAGTTTTTAAAGGACAACAAAAACGGTTTGATTCCAAAGGAGGTGGCTGTACTTGCTATTCATAAAAACTTTATCGCTCATTGGATTGTGGCGCCTCCTTGTAATTTAAGACGCTTACCTAAAAATGCTTTGAGACAGAACAATTGGGTGACACTGAATCATCATGGTCTGGAGTGGTACGAAGGTGATATATCGATAAAAAGATTACACAAAAATTTGGAAGATATTTGTAAGCATTGTCGTGTAATTTTCGTGCGAGGTCAAGAAAAGCTTGAACTACTTTCCAAGCTCACCACCTGTAAGATTGAAAATTTAGAAAAACAAGATTGTCCAGCTTTTAGAAATTTGAATTTCAGCAGTGTACAGTGTATGCATCATTACATAAAATCATCGTATCCAAATTACGTGTGTGCTCTAAATAACGCTGCTAATCTGAAACAGTGGCTACTGAAACTTAACCCCAGCGTGAAATCGCTGATTGTGGAAGAATTTTCCGAAATTCTCCGCAATGAATTCAAAAGAGATTGTTCGATATCTGATGAGGATCAAGTTTCACGCAGTAGGCGTTTATCCAGCGGATCGGATTCCTCTGATGTGGGTGAAACCTTGTGTGCTTGTGCTTAATACGCAAAATTATAACCAGCGTGGTGCGCACTGGGTTGCCATATACGTTGATAAGTATGGCACAGGTGTGTACTTTGATAGTCTTGATAAGCCGCCACAAATTCAACAACATTTACGACGTATTCAGCAAAATTGTAAAAAATTGAGATGGAATTATAAACGCTTACAAAGCGAATATTCCAATGTTTGTGGTCATTATTGTATCATGTTTCTGTATTATATGTCTACCGGATTGGGTTTCAAGAAATTCTTGGAAAATTTCTCGCAGAATTTGCAAAAAAATTATGCTATAGTAAAGAATTTCATAGAAAAAACTTGCTATGCATAATTTGATCTTGACTGTCTCTGATTGGTTGCACGCCACCTTTTTACGACATCCCCACCAATTTTTACAGTATAAAAGAAGTGGTATCCACTTGGTCTAGCCACAGTTGTGTGTGATCGACGGTGACAGCAGTAACAAGCAAGAAAACCTAACCAAGATGGCTGGTCAAAAGAAAAGCCTGGAGCAGACATTTGGTAATGACTTGGCATATTTAATAAAACAAAATAGCAAGAAAAATTATTGGCAGCAGGTTTTGCCAATGGTCTACGGGCTGAACAGCTCTTTTGGAAAAATTATCCAGGTAGGCCTGGAGAATATAGGCGGCGAAGGCAAAAAGGAGTTTGCACCCGTGGTACGCTTCTGTGGAGCCAATTTTTAAGGTCTACCTCTGTCACTAGACTGTTGGGAGGCGTTGAAGGAGGAATTTGATAAAATTGAAGATTTTTTCACTTGCTATAATGAGGAATCTATGCTGGATCAGCGGCTATCTATTCCAGGATACACTATCCGTTTTATGATTAGTTTTCACGAGAGAGCTTTTGAATTGGTACCTAATGACGCACAACCAGAAGGAGAGGAGTGTGGTGGACCGCCGAAAAAATATGGTCGATGTAATCGGTCACTAGTATTTAAACGTGTCACGTTTGAACGTTTAAAAGATTTATCAAAATGTATAGATTATAGAATTAGATATTTAAATACTGTTGCAAAATCTGTGGATTATATATTACGAGAAATGGTTGCAAATATGAAAAATGTATTAGAAAAAAGTCAGGAATCTCAATATGTATACTTTACTTCTAGCGATATAAAAAACACAATGTCTAGTTTTAATGATAATTTTATAAATGATCTCATCGAATTATTAAAAAAGAATAATCTAGTTTTAGGAAAAGAAGATTTGTTTATAATTATACACAAATTTATTATTTATCATGTGTACACACTAGTTAATTGTATGAATTCTACGTTGTAATGTTTTATTATTAATAATAAATGTTGTTAAAGTTTAAAACGTGAGTATTTCATTTACCTCGTTCATTACCAATTCCTCAACCTTCATACACACAGTAATATTACAAATTATAGATTTCACGATTCAATATAAAATTTTTATTATTTTAGTATTTAAAAGTATTTAGTTGCAAATTGAAATCTTTTAAATTAATATTTCATGATTCAATATAAATTTTAATAATCAAAAGTATCATGTTACATATTAAAATATTCAAAATTTTTAAATATCGATTAAAATATTTTTCATCCCCACTCTAAATTTAGGGGTCAGTGACCCTTCAGTTTATCCTCACTCTAAATTTCTAGGTGGGGATAAGTGTTCGGGACCCTCCAGTTGTTCGGGACCATGCCTAACAAGCCCCTACTTCACCTTCTCAGAGGTCATTGACTCACCGGTCAGTAACCTTTGGGGTGGTGGAGTGGAGGTTTGTTTTGACGGTCCATGGTGCCCCTATAACTACTGATGAGTAATAATTTGTTGCTAATTTGTTGCTGATGATTCCACCTTGAAACAATTTTTTTGCTCTAGCCGCTCCCGAGAAACACGGGCCGTGCTAGCGTAAGTCTTACGCTAGCAAGGCCACTGCTGTAACTCTTGTTTTAATTAAGATATTTTTCCGCATTCTAACCTCAAAATCGCAACTTCTTTTCTCATTTTTGGCTCTCATGCGAATAAAATCATTATTAACCTCTGGTGTAAAGGATATTTTACGAAACTCGTTACGTAAATCCAGCCTTTTCACCCCAGGTTAATAATGTACTATTATAGCACTGCGTGAGCTAAATCCGCGTTTTCTACACCATTTAGCGGGAGCTAAGTACAACTTTTTTGAACTGTGTAAAAAAGTACTACTGTAATATTTTTCACACTTTATTATACTGTTCGAAAAAGTAATCACATCGAAATCACGCGTCACAATCACTCTTTGTACGTTTAATAATACGTAGAAATATCTTTTCACCTATAATAACACGTAGACAATCAACCAAAAAATATAAATACCTCAATAAAGAATTAAAAGCATCAAGAAAACGAAAACTATAGTTTATAAATTCTTATTGTGCCGTGAGTTGTCGAAATATATACAGTACCGCTCAAAAGTTCGTAAAAATTTTTTTTTTTTTTAACTTAACTTCAAACTGCAATATTTCGAAAACGGCTCGATGAATTTGAAAAATCCGGACGGCGTTTGAAAGATCAGACAAAGTACTATCATTTTGTGTCCTGCCAAATATTTTTATCCCTTTTTTTAACTCTATTTCTAATGATAGAAAAATTTTTTATTTTTACGAATTTTTAAATTTCAATCAATGAAATGTAACTTTTTAAGAAATTGATAAAATTAAAAAATTCGAACGCGACTGAAAAGTAGAGTGAATTTCCTAAACCTTTTTGTTAAATGATTTTTTTGTATCTATTTCCTGCGTGTAGCTAAAAATCCGCAAAAATGGAAAGTACAAGAAAATCAGTTTTAGATATGATAATATTTACCAATATCGCGGGTCTATTTTTGTTTACATTTCAGCATGTGTTCAAATCTGTAGTTCGTATATACATACAAAGAATCAAATTTGTAAATAACTTTAATTTATTCAAAAAGAGGACACTATCATTTATAATAATTGTGATAAAATTTGTGATAATTTTGTTAAAAGTATACAATACCGTTCATTAGTTCGTAAAAAAAATTTTTTTTAGAAACTCAACTTCAAACTGCGATATTTCGGAAATGACTCGATAAATTTGAAAAATCTGGATGGCGTTTAAAAGATTAGACAAAATACTATCTTTTTGTATCTTGCTAATGTAAACCAAAATTGACTCGCGACATTGAAAAATATTATCATATCTAAGACTGATTTTCTTATACTTTCCATTTTCGCGCATTTTTAGCTACACGCAGGAAATAGATACAAAAAAATCATTTAACAAAAAGATTTAGAAAATTCACTCTACTTTTCAGTCGTGTTCGAATTTTTTAATTTTATCAATTTCTTAAGAAGTTACATTTGATTGATTGAATTTAAAAATTCGTAAAAATAAAAAATTTTTCTATCATTAGAAATAGAGTTAAAAAAAGGAATAAGAATATTCGGCAGGACACAAAAAAATTGTATTTTGTCTAATCTTTCAAACGCCGTCCGGATTTTTCAAATTCATCGAGCCGTTTCCGAAATATCGCAGTTTGAATTTAAGTTAAAAAAAAAAAAATTTTTTACGAACTTTTGAGCGGTACTGTAAAACCTCTGTGAGCGCACATGCGTGTACAGTGTATACAGCCTAACGATAAGAAAGAGAGAGATGCATATATGAAAAATGAACTAGATGCTTCGCTTTGTCCGACTCATGTATACATAAATCTGAATAATCGGCAAGATTTTGTTAGCATATTGTATTTAATTATTAATAAAATATCAGTGATATTAATAATTATCAATATAATTTCACACTCTAAAAATGCTTTTGAAATCGTTTTTACTTTTTTTATTTGTTTGTGAAGGGTTTAGTTTTGATAATGTATATAATTTTCATTTTTTTCGAATTATCGTTCGTAGAGTGCATAGTTTTGTTGATATATAGCGTTCGTTTTTATTTACGAATTATCATTCGTGGAGCGTATAGATTTCGTTGAAATTTATTTTCTATAGTATAGATTACGTGTGGTGGATTTATCTCACACGTGCTATAAAATAATATACGATTCGTATGCTCGAAGTGGTCCTCTCACATGACGTGCTTAGCACCCTCGCTGCGCTCGGGTGCTAACTACGCGCCGTGTTAAAAAGGACCACTTAGAGCACGTGTATCGTAATGTACTATTAACGATTCGAACGGCATAATTTTTTGATGAAAGATAACATTTTCCGAAATTCGAAAACAATAGTATTTGAATCAAGTTTAGTTTATTTCTGCCGCCCAGTATTTGCTGCACGAGCGAGAGGGGTACTACTGGCTGGCGGCGGCAGGAATGAATAGCAGATGCACTAGTTCTTTTATTTATAAGAGAAAGAGAGAGAGAAAGAGTTAGAGTTAGAAAAAAGAGGGTCTCGCGAAGTGCGCCCGAGATTGACTGCGGTTCGAGCAACAAATCGCCCCGTATTAATCCTTCTTACTCCCAAATGGCGTAAATGATTTTATGTCGTTGTAGCAGGTATGAGAGACTATCAAATTATAAATGTGCAAATTCGCTATCCTTCTTTCTTTTGATTTGAATTTGAATAAACGTATGGTAACAGTGTAGACGCGGATCGTCTGCGAAACCGTCATTGATGTGTCACAAATTTGACAAGCTGACCACGCATATCACGCACATGTTATAATTAATGTTTTTTTTTCACTGTCTCACTTTCACTATAATAATAATTTTGTTGTTATTTGTACTAATTTATTTTCATTATTTGCACTAATTTTTTTGTATGATTAATCAATTTTTCAAAGAACAAAATGTGAAAAGAAAAAACAAAACACGCCGATTAAACTAACCAATTTTACGACTTCGACGATCGCTTAAGAGCTAATTACTACCTTGTAGTATAGATGACTCCATACGTCACCATGTGAGGTATAGAATCATCTATATTTTTTAATGTGAAGTATAGCAAACTGAATATAGTTGTGCTACGAATTAAAATGTATGTAACCTCAATACCCATTTAACTAGCTTTGTACATACAACGCCGAATACCTGATACGACATATATATATATATATATATATATATATTTATATATTTATATAGCTAAAACAACTCATACGCCTCCTGTTCGCACCTCCCACGCGTCAAGAGAAAAAATCTCTCGCAAAGAAAACGTTGCGAAGAAACAGAACTTGACCTAACCGTAACCATTGGTGGAGATGTAAGCTCGTATTATAAACTCAGCAATTCTTACTTAAATCCATTACTATTTAAATTACAATTATAAATTCGAATCAAATATATATAATCTAATTATTTTGTACTAATAGAATACATACTAAAAATGTAAGAATCTATAGTTACAATTAGAACAAATCTATACATAAATTTCGCCCAAGGTTTGGACAAAAAGTTTTATTTGAATATGTTTTTATTGGTTTGTACAATAGAACTTATTTAGTCATAACCTGTCAAACACATTATAATGCAATGAATGCTATGCATCTAAAAATTCGTTAATATGTTATTTATTTCTTTCGACTTTTAAACATAAAAGTCGAAAAAGAACGTATCTAAAAACTTTTGAAATCCAAAATTTATGAAAAGTTAGATTTGAAAAGCTTTATTAACGTAATATGTCATTTTTATACTCTCATTTCGTTGTTGCCGAGATGTATTATATAATACAGCAAATGCTGGGCGGCAGAAATACTAATTAGTAATTAATTGGAATTACTAATTAGTTTTAGTCATACCCTGCAAAATAACTGATTTCTTGGAATTCAACTGGGCCTGATGTCGGTATTAGGGTCAAATAATATTGTATTCAAATTTTAGAAAATATCATCTTTCAGCAACAAATTAGCAACAAATTATGTCGTTCGAAAAGTTAAAATATCTTAATTAGAACAAGAGTTACAGCCGTGGCCTTGCTAGCGCAAGACTTACGCTAGCACGATCCGTGTTTCTCAGGAACGGCCGGAGCGAAGACATTATTTCAAGGTGGAATTATCAGCAACAAATTGGCGACAAATTATTACTCATCAGTTTTAGTCATACTCTGAAAAATAACTGATTTCTTAAAATTCAACCGGGCCTGATGTCGGTATTAAGGTCAAAAACCATTGTTTTCAAATTTTGGAAAACATCATCTTTCAGCAACAAATTAGCAACAAATTATTACTCTTTAGTTTTAGTCATACCCTGAAAAATAACTGATTTCTTGAAATTCAACTGGGCCTGATGTCGGTATTAGGGTCAAATTCTATTGTTTTCGAATTTCGGAAAATATCATCTTTCAGCAACAAATTAACAACAAATTATGCCGTTCGAATAGTTAAAATATCTTAATTAGAACAAGAGTTACAGCAGTGGCCTTGCTAGCGTAAGACTTACGCTAGCACGGCCTGTGTTTCTCGAGAACGGCCAGAGCCAAAAAATGGTTTCAAGGTGGAATTATTAGCAACAAATTAGCAACAAATTATTACTCATTAGTTTAAGTCATACTCTGAAAAATAACTGATTTTTTAAAATTCAACTGGGCCTGATGTCGGTATTGTTGTCAAATACGATTGTGTTCGAATTTTGAGAAACATCATCTTTCAGCAACAAATTAGCAACAAATTATTACTCATCAGTTTTAGTCATGCTCTGAAAAATAACTGATTTCTTAAAATTCAACTGGGCCTGATGTCGGTATTAGGGTCAAATACTATTATTTTCGAATTTTGGAAAACATCATCTTGCAGCAACAAATTAGCAACAAATTATGCCGTTTAAATAATTGGAATATCTTAATTAGAATAAGAGTTACAGCAGTGGCCTTGCTAGCGTAAGACTTACGCTAACATGACTCGTGTTTTTCGGGAACGGCCGGAGCAAAGAAATAGTTTCAAGGTGGAATTATCAGCAACAAATTAGCAACAAATTATTACTCATTAGTTCAAGTCATACTCTGAAAAATAACTGATTTTTTTAAATTCAACTGGGCCTGATGTCGGTATTGTTATCAAATACGATTGTGTTCGAAATTTGGGAAACATCATCTTTCAGCAACAAATTAGCAACAAATCATTACTCATCAGTTTTAGTCATACTCTGAAAAATAACTGATTTTTCAAAATTCAACTGGGCCTGATGTCGGTATTGTCGTCAAATACGATTGTGTTCGAATTTTGGGAAACATCATCTTTTAGCAACAAATTAGCAACAAATTATTACTCATCAGTTTTAGTCATGCTCTGAAAAATAACTGATTTCTTGAAATTCAACTTGGCCTGATGTCGGTATTAGGGTCAAATTCTATTGTTTTCGAATTTTGGAAAACATTATCTTTCAGCAACAAATTAGCAACAAATTATTACTCATCAGTTTTAGTCATACTCTGAAAAATAACTGATTTTTTAAAATTCAACTGGGCCTGATGTCGATATTGTTGTCAAATACGATTGTGTTCAAATTTTGGGAAACATCATCTTTCAGCAACAAATTAGCAACAAATTATTACTTATCAGTTTTAGTCATGCTCTGAAAAATAACTGATTTCTTAAAATTCAACTGGGCCTGATGTCGGTATTAGGGTCAAATACTATTGTTTTCGAATTTTGGAAAACATCATCTTTCAGCAACAAATTAGCAACAAATTATGCTGTTCGAATAATTGAAATATCTCAATTAGAATAAGAATTACAGCAGTGGCCTTGCTAGCGTAAGACTTACGCTAACATGACTCGTGTTTTTCGGGAACGGCCGGAGCAAAGAAATCGTTTCAAGGTGGAATTATCAGCAACAAATTAGCAACAAATTATTACTCATCAGTTTAAGTCATGCTCTGAAAAATAAGTGATTTCTTGAAATTCAACTGGGCCTGATGTCGGTATTGTTGTCAAATACGATTGTGTTCGAATTTTGGGAAACATCATCTTTCAGCAACAAATTAGCAACAAATTATTACTCATCAGTTTTAGTCATACTCTGAAAAATAACTCATTTCTTGAAATTCAACTAGGCCTGATGTCGGTATTAGGGTCAAATACTATTGTTTTCGAATTTTGGAAAACATCATCTTTCAGCAACAAATTAGCAACAAATTATGTCGTTTGAATCTTTAAAATATCTTAATTAGAATCAGAGTTACAGCAGTGGCCTTGCTAGCGTAAGACTTACGCTAACATGACTCGTGTTTCTCGGGAACGGCCGGAGCAAAGAAATTGTTCCAAAGTGGAATCATCAGCAACAAATTAGCAACAAATCATTACTTTTAAGTTTTAGTCATACCCTGAAAAATAAGTGATTTCTTGAAATTCAACTGGGCCTGATGTCGGTATTAGGGTCAAATACTATTGTTTTCGAATTTTGGAAAATATCATCTTTTAGCAACAAATTAGCAACAAATTATGCCGTTCGAATAGTTAAAATATCTTAATTAGAATAAGAGTTACAGCCGTGGCGTTGCTAGCGTAAGACTTACGCTAGCACGGCCCGTGTTTTTTGGGAAGGGCTAGAGAAACAAAATTGATTTTTGCGTAACAAATTAGCAACAAATTAGCAACAAATTGTGGTATTGGTTAGGTAGTGGCGTTGTCTAGTGGCTGTGCCAGCGTAATAGACGTGTTAAAATTCCTTTTTTCTCTGTATTGGGATTGAAAATGAACGGATCATGATATTTTTTCTAATTATTATTTTGGATATATAATTATTAGCATATAAAATTAAATAAGTTATAAAATATTACTCAAGTTCTCATAATGTCCCAATCAACTGTACATTTCAAAACCTGATACTGAATGTGTGGAGAATTCAGAATCTAATATAAATCTACAAAAAAACTTGTCAAATTATAATCTATTCGCGTATAAATATGTCAAAAACTTGAACAATTTTTTTTGTAATTATGTTTATTTTGATGTAATAATTATTTGAAATTATTTGAATTTCGGATATTTATGTTGTAAATGTCTGTTGTAAAAGATTTAATAATAAACTAAAACATTTTTTCATATGTGTTTATCGATTACTTGAAAGAGTAGAGTCCTTAACGCTTTTCGACGTCGAAACGTTAAGTCAATCGTTATCGTTAAAAAGTTAGTGAATAACCCCCCAGGTGGCGATTTTCAAGTTTTACGATCCCTTATACAAATTTGGAAGCCGCAGATATATAAGGCCAGAACGCTCTCAGTTCAATCGCAAATGCTCTTCGTTTTTCGAAGAGTTAAAATTACGAGGTTTACCTCGTTTTTTTTTTCCTTCAAATGGAAAATGATTATCATGTAAAGTCATTTTTGAATGACATAATTCATAGAAAATGACGTTGTTTTTTTCTAAATTTGGAGAAAATAACGTCTTTGAAGTCGTCTTTGGTCGTGTTTTAAATTGGAACAAAAAAGACGTCATTTTTCCAATGTTCAGAAAAGCTATTTTACAATTAACGTCTTTTTATAATTTCAAAGACTTATTCTTTTAATAAAAATTTGTAAGAAAAGACGTCATTTTTATAAAAAAATACGTCTTTGAAATAATAAAAACACGTCATTTGTTAAATAACTTTTCTAAACATTGCAAAAATGACGTTTATTTTTATTCCAATCTAAGACACGAAAAAGACGTCTTTCAAAGATGTCTTTTAAAGATGCCTTAGAAAGACGTCATTATTTTGAACAGAAAAGACGTCATTCGTATAAAAAAAAAAAATTTTTTTGAAAATTCACGTTTTTTTGTTGCTGTTACTGAATACTTTCAAAGGTCATTTCTGGTAGCATCCTCGCGTCTCTGGAATGATCTTCCTGCAACATTGAGAGCCTCATCCTCATTATTACACTTTAAATCATCCTCATTTTCATATTTTCTTTCCCTTGAGAATGGACCTCTTTTGTTGATGTAGCTGGGATGGGCTTGCCAAGTTTGCACCCTTGGTTATTATTATATTTTTTTTTTTATCATTATATTTTGTTTTTCTGTTTTATACTTTTATTTTAATTACAGTTGTGTGCTTCTATTATTTTATTTTATTTTTACTATTTGTTATTTTGTTACTTATTATACTGTATTAATTTTTGTACAACATATTGTACAGTAATAAATCGAATCATCTATCTATCTTTTACTATGAGTATTTATTAGAAAAATACGTCTTTGAAATTATTTTACTTATAAAAAAGACGTAATTTGGTTACTATATTTCCTGAACATTAAAAAAATGACGTCTAATTTTGTTCCAATCTAAGATACGACCAAAGACGTCATTATTTTTAACGGGGGTGCGCCCAAAAAAATGTTGCCTAACAACTTTTGCGATAGGTGACCGTTACAAGCTGTCGTAAAAGTGTAGTTCAGGTTCTGAGAGCGAAAAGTATGGTGGGTTATGCAGAAACACAATTACATTTGATAAATTTAATGATTTTATATTAGATAAATAGTAGCTAAACGTATAATATATTGTGTAAAAATGAAAAATTTGATTATCGTTCATCTATTAATATTTGCATGTGTATTTTGCAATGCGATTGTTCTTTTAATTATATGTTTCACTCTACCCCCGGCAATATTGACATTTATTATGGAAAAAACTAAATTTTTCAAACCTTAGGGTGAATCAGAGCCTAATAATGATCGACTCATTTTTTAAGTATGACATGTTATTTTATATCAAATATGATTGTAGTTAACGTCAGCAGCTTTCATTGAAGATGTTCCAGAGCTCAAAAGATTGAAGGAGATTAAAGATATTGACATTTCAATTCATGAAGAAAATACATTGAGACCTCACTTGATGATTTTCATATAGAAAAGCATCATGGTAATAAGCGGCGAGAGGGGATATAGGAAAGACCTGAACGCGCGTTCGCAAGCGTGCAGCTACGCCCCCAATTTCGACAGACAAGCGACTACCAAGTGTAACACTTATGCTTTACAATGTACAATATCCCTACTCTGACGCGGCAGAGTAGGAATATAGCGGCAAGCGCCTAAAATGCGAGCCATCGAGTTTCAGCGAGAAGCTAAACTCGTAACTCTTGTATCGGTCAACGCTTAATAAAGTTCTCCTTAAATTTAAATACAGAGTCATGTGTAATTTCTTGCTATTCAAACTCTTATAGCAGCAAAAGAAATGCCTAATACGCATTTCTCTACCTGCTCGAGTTTGAATGGCGTAAAATAAAATAAAACAGTTTAAATCTTCGTGATTTTAAAATTTGAATAAAAGGGAAGGGGTGAATTTTCCTTCACTATTTAAAATTAATATCTCTCTCGTTAGTGCATAAAAAGGCTAAGTGCCCAAGTGAAATGTGCCTTGCATTGACGTGCTCTCACGCAAAGCTTTTTGCTTAGTGCTTTGTACGTCTTTGCAAGTGTGTTAATTGTAAATTCACATAACGAAATAAATGATTCAGTGCAAGAGGCAAAATTAAAAGTCCTGAATACCTCATGCTCCCATAATTTACTTATTTATTTTTCAGGAATATAACTTAGAGTTATGACGAAAGTAATGGACCCGAACCTACAGGACATGGCGTTCCTGTAGTGTACGGTGTGGCTTTCGTCAACCTAACTTTATTGAATTACTCAAGATCTTATTAATTCGACGAGTTTGTACGCGCGAAAGGGATAGCGCGGTAAACTCGGAGTTTTATATATAAACGGCATCCATCTTGTCTTATCTTTACGTTGGATTATTTCTCATTGCATAACAATCTTATCAGAAGGTAAAACGAGGTGCGAAGTCATTAGTGTATGGTGATTGTATTCATCACATACTAGAAAATCGTACGTCATAAGTAATATAACGTTGTAGTCGCATCATAATTATATGTATAACGTAACAACTGATAATTTATATAATATAACGTACAAATGGCGTTATAATTGTATGTATGACGTCACAACATGACGCTGGACTTTGATATCTATAATTTTTTTCAAATTTTAAATGGCTATAACTCATGATCCTTAGGCTCTAGAAAGTTCTGTCATCCATCAAATCAAAGGTTCTGAAGTGAGCTATTATTATGAGTTGCGTTAACAAGGCTATTAGATTACTTATGACTCTAAAAACAGCTAAAATCGTAAAATTTTTATGATTTTCTATTTAAATTATCAACACTTTGCACCTATATCTTGACTTAGAGGATTTGAAAGAAATTAATAACACTTTTTTTACTTCAGATTTAGGTATTCAAAAATGAAAATCGGAAGTTTGAGTATCCATCTAAGTCCCTTGGGAATATACAAAAATAAAATATGAGGAAAAAATCACCATTCAGAAAACTTTTTAACGAGTGGCGGCACTACCTAATTCCATTTTTTTACTATCATCAGAGTTTTACAAAATATTAAAAATCCAGAGGGCGTTATGACAGACTTTCATACTTTGGGAAATAAGAGACACCCATATATATATCATATATATATATATATATATATATATATATATATATATATATATATATTGATAATATATATATATATATATATATATATATTGATAATATATATATATATATACATATATAATTTTTAGTCATTTCCAACCCAAATTCAAAATGTGCTAGCAAAAAATAATTATTTAAAAATAAGTTTTTGTAGGCTCTCTTTTTAATAGTGTCTCAAGCAGAAGCCCATTAAAGTAAGCATGGCTATTTTGAACACAGATCTCTTTGTTTTTTAGAGTAATTTAAAAAATATTTGTAATCAATAAAGATGTAGAGACACTCAATCAATGGATTTTTGTAAAAGAGCTTTTTAAAATGTACATAATTTTAAAAGCTGTTAGCTCTGCGCAAAATTTCAAATTGTTTGATTCATGCTCCAAAAGTTATAGTCTAAGAAAAAAAAACGCTGCTAAGTGCTTTGGCGAAATGCTTTCTCGTAGAACTCTTTGAGTTTTATTAATTTTTTTATATTTATTTAAATGTGATTTTAATATAAAAAAATTGTCTAACATTAATATTTATTTATAAATTTGTACTTTAAAAGAACGATGACAACGAAATTTCTAATCGTAACCACGCTAAGAAAGAAGAAAAATGAAAAATAAAAATTTGTATGAAAATTTTCAAAAATCTCTTAAATTAAAACTACACTGACAGAATTAGTTTTCAAAAACTTGTTTTCTTCAGACAGTAGCAAATAACTTGCATACAAATTTTGGAGCAAATCTATCAAATAGTTTTAGTATGATATAAAAAAAATGACAAATAAACATTTTTCAAAATTTTAATAATTTTCTTGAATTAAAAGTTCTCTAAGAAAATAAGTTTTCCAAATCATATTTTCTTTAGACAGTAGTGAATAACTTGCATACAAATTTTGGAGCAAATCTATCGAATAGTTTCCGTGAAATAAAAAAAAAATAAAATTAATTGTATAACAAAAACATCAGTTTTCAAATGTTTTTATTATTTTAACAGTATCAAATAATTTCTATACACATTTTTAAGCAAATTCTTAGAGTAGTTTACGTAAGATCCAAAAAAAATGAAAAATTTAAAACAATTTTTTTCTTAATTTTCAAAATGCTCTAAAATAATAACTGCGCTAAGAAAATAAGTTTTCCAAAGCTTGTTCCATTAAGGCAATAACGAATAATTTTCATAATAATTTTATAGCAAATCCATCGAATGGTTTTAGTGTAATATAAAAAAAAATGAAAAATAAACATTTTTTCAGAATTTTCAAAATTCTCTTAAATTAAAACTGCGCTTAGAAAATAAGTTTTCCAAAGCTTATTTTCTTTAGACAATAGCGAATAACTTGCATACAAATTTTGGAGCAAATCTATCGAATGGTATTGTAAAATAGAAAAATAATAAAAAATAACAACTTTTTTAAAAATTTTCAAAATGCTCTAAAATTAATAGTATGCCAAGAAAATCAGTTTTAAAATGTTTTTTTTATTTTAACAGTAGCAAATAATTACTATATAAATTTTTAAACAAATTCTTATAGTAGTTTACGTAAGACCCAAAAAAAATGAAAAATTTAAAAAAAAAATTTTTTTAATTCTCTTAAATTAAAACTGCGCTGAGAAAATAAGTTTTCCAAAGCTTGTTTTATTAAGGCAATAACGAATGATTTGCATAATGATTTTAGAGCAAATCTTACGTATGGTTTTTGTGTAATATAAAAAAAATAAAAAATAAACATTTTCTCAAAAATTTTCTAAATGCTCCAAAAATTAAAACTGCGCTAAAGAAATGAGTTTTCCAAGGCTAATTTTCCTCAGACAATAGCGAATAACTTGCATACAAATTTTAGAGCAAATCTATCGAATGGTTTTCATAAAATAAAAAAAAAATTAAGAAAAATTTTTTTTTCTATTTCAAATTGCTCTTAAATTAGAAGTGCGCTAAGAAAATCAGTTGGTAAAAGTTTTTCTTTTTTTGGCAGTCGCAAATAATGTCCATACAAATTTTCAAGAAAATTCTTTGAGTAGTTTACGTAAAATACCAAAAAAATGAAAAATCACAATTTTCTTAAAATTCTTCAAATGGTTCTAAAAAAAACTGAACTAAGAAGATCAATTTTCAATAGCTTCCCTTCCCAGTTAGACAAAAAAATAAATTGCATGCAAAATTTGAAGCAAATCCATCGAGTAGTTCTCAAGATATTTTTGGCGTACTGAATTCACGCACACACACACATACACACGCGCGCGCGCGCACACACACACACACACAAACACACACGCACGCACGCACACACACAGACATACACATACACACACATACATACATACAGACATTTTCTGGAAACCACTTTTTTCGATTCCCTGAGTCTAAGTTTGTACAAATTAATGAAGAAATAGATAAAAATTTTTTTTATCGATACAAGCAAAAATAAACACCTAAAAGTTTAGAATTTTTGCTACTTTTTTGTTATTTTATCAATAAAAAAATATATTTAACACTACTTATTCAATTTTTTTTATTATATTAGTATCTATTAAAGAAATATAAATCTGTATTGGGATTTCAAATGGACAGATAGTGAGAGAGATCTGGCGCCAACGAAAGTAGAATTTCATTAATAAAGTTCTACTCTCGTCTACGCCATTTTTCGTCCACTATCTGTCTATTTAAAATTCCAATATTGTCGAATTTGTTTGATATATTGCCAGCTATTAAGTAAATCTGAGATTTTAGGTAAGGGAAAAATTAATAAATCGGTAATCTAATGTTTCAGTAAAGACAGCAAATTTAAAAGTTTCTAAAATTTGTTCATATATTTCATAGCTTTAATAAATAATTTCATAAAATTATATTCTGTCAACTATCACAAAAGACTTTTATTCTATTATTAAATTTATAGTAATTATTGTTTCTTTTTAGGACAAAATGAAAATGTCGATAGAAAAAGAAGAACTTAAGGAGTTAAAAGAAGAAATGGCCGAATATCAAGAAGATATACAGGAACTTCATCAGTTGAAAGTTGAAGCTAAAGGATTAGCAGATATTGAAAATATTAAAGTATCAAAGGGTGCTAAAAGACTTTTTAGTAAAGTCAACAAAATGATTAATAAAATGGATGCTGTTTTATTAGAACTTGAACAATCTGAGAAAAGAATAAAAAAAGAAATCGATACACTTCCCAACGAAAAAAAAATAAAATCAGAAGCTGCTGCGGAATTAGTAAGAATTGATGAGTTAATAGCAGCAATTAAACAAATACAAAATGTGCCGGATGAACACAGATTAACGAGAATAACAGAAATTCTTGGAAAAATCGATGATGACAGAGATGGTGCAATTAAAATTGAAGATGTTCTGAAGGTATTTGTGAAAATTTTTTCATTTCTGTTTGAAGTTTTATTTTATATATGTTCTAAACTATGGCACAGGTAAAAGTTCAATCACTAACTTTATACTTATCAAGTTATAAAGATAATTTTAATAGATTTGTCTTATTCAACGATGTTGCTTAAAAAATGTCTTCGATAATATGGGAGAATGTGTGTTTTCATTGCTTATAACATTTTTAAGACATTCTTTGATTTATTTTCTCAAAAATTTATTTTTTGTTCAAATTATTACAATGGTGATACGAAGCTCAATGAAATAAGATTTGGTAGGTATTATACATCACCTTAAATCTAAAGCTTGTATTAGAAACTCAAGGTTCAATCTATTTGAAAGAAAGCTGTTATAACTTTTGCAATAGCGAATACATTGAAGGACATTTTGAAGACATAATCAGCCCATATATTTACTCTTGGAATAATGAACATTTAAATTATAAACAAACTGAAGGATATTTTTATTAGTCTTACAGAGAAATCAATAGAAACAAAATTAAAAAATAAAATAATAATTAATATATAAAAATAGGCAGTCAGAACTCCCGTATTTATAATGACCCCTGTAGAATCTCAAATAAAAAATTTTTTCAAATTGTTTCCACTTATCGCTGAAAATAAAAAGAAAAATTAATTATCGAGCAAAAATGTAACTACCCCCTAACGGGGGGGGCTGTTACATTTTAGGGTTAGATTGTTAAAAAATGCACTTTTTGAAAAATTACTGTTCTGCATTTTGAGCACACTACTGCTCCTCCTTAGTAACTATATTGCATTCGCAGTGAAACATTTATTCATACTTAAATAGTACATTTCGTAACAGGTATCAAAAGGCTTTACTTAAGAGACGAGAAGTTTACGGTCTGATTCGAATGGTGATAGTCGTAACGAGTTTCGTAAAAAAGTTTTTTCATACCAGTTGCGAAAATTACTTTTTGTCATGAGAGTCATAAAAGAGTAACGAAGTTGTGATTTTTATGTAGAGTGGCAAAAAATATATTGATATGTAAAATTAATAATAATTAATATAATAATAAATAATTAATATAGTAATAAATAATAAATATAATAATAAATAATTAATATAGTAATAAATAATTAATACAATAATAAATAATTAATATAAAAATAAATAATTAATATAAAGTAAATATATATCCACTTTACTTTCACCACTCATATGAATTACTAAGTACTTTATATCTACCACCAATATTAATTAAGCTCCTAATGCATATATCAATAAATAAAATGATACGCACCAAATTGTAATCTACTTATCTTCGCTATAAAATATTCCTCACAATAATAAGAATAAATTTTGTATACGATTCCTTATTTAACATTCTTTTTTCCTTTATTCCTGCAATTATATTAAAGAATGTTCCACAAATATTATCATTTTTAAAGAAAACTGAAATTCTTTGTTTATTAAATTTTTCTTTTAGATAAACCTTCAACATATGACAAGACAAAATACATAATATGTTTAATACTTGTATCAAAGTCATTTTCAAATTTTAAATTCTAAAGGACCCTGCACACAATACATGGAAAAAAATAATCTGGTCAGACAAAACCAAACTTTAGGAAAAAATAAATCTCAAGGCCCTGAACCAAAATCCTCATGGTCACAATCCACCAGAAAACTTCAAGTGCTTGAAATCGTTGAAGGTAAAAAGAATCATTAAAATGCTGCGGAATCAGATAATACATATAATAAACCCTAAAATCAGATAACATGGATCGAGGTAGATATGTCTTGTTATGTTTTTGAGGTTCCAGAACTCAAACCCAAGGTTATTTGGATCTCATCAGGTCAAGCTCAGGGCTAAATTAAGAAACATTTCAAAAAGTACAATTAAAAATCCTAATAGTCTAGAAGCAGAGTAGGTTTTCGTCGGACTTTTATGTCCACGACATCACCCAAACGATTTCTATGTATTTTTTCTTCCTGAATCCGAATTTTGTGGGTGAAAATTCCAAAAGTGGTCAGGTAATTTGTTATTAACAATTCAATTGTTTAAATAGTTATAACCTTTAAACTATAACAGAAACGGTTATGTGACTGTAATAAAAAGTTGTTCCTTTTATAAAAACAAAGAAAATTTTCTATAAATTTAACTCAATTTGATCATTAGATCCGAAGAAATGACGAATTTATTGAAAAATTACTCCTTGAGAGAGTACAAGCGCGGCAAGAGGCTTGTAGCTCGACTTTTAATTAAAATTTTTTGATGAATAACCTTTTATTTCAAAGGTAAGAGTTGTAATTTTATAATATTTTATCGAATACAATTCGTAAATGTTAATAAATAAATTAATACGATCTGAAGTGACGAAATTTTTCAATTTCGAAGTCTTTTATTTGTTTATAACTTAAACACAATGGCTAGCGAATAAAAATTTCCTAGATGAAATTCCCAAACTTTTCATACCAGATAAATCAGAAATTTTTCTTGCTATTTTAATTGCGTTTAAGTTATAAACAAATAAAAAGCTTAAAAATTGAGAAATTTCGTCACTTGAGATCGTATTATTTTATTTATTATTATTTACGAATTGTATTCTATAAAATATTATAAAATTACAACTCTTATCTTTAAAATAAAAGGTTATTCATAAAAAAATTTTAATTAGAAGCCGAGTTATAAGGACTTTTATCGCGCTTGTGCTACCTCATAGAGTAATTTTTCAGTAAATTCGTCATATCTTCGGATCTAATGATCAAATCGAATTGAACCTAAAAAAGATTTTCTTTGTTTTAAAAAAAAAAAACTTTTTTTCTAGTTACGTTACCGAATCAGTTATAGTTTAAAGGTTATAACTATTCAAACAATTGAATTTTTAATAACAGATTACCGGACCACTTTTGGAATAAGGATTCAGGATAAAAAAATACATAGAAATCACTTGGGTGATGTCGCGGACATAAAAGACGGACGAAAACTTACCCTGCTCTTAGACTACAAGTTTATATTTATGGAGTCGCTGAATTCAAATAACAGATTAGTTTGATTCTATCAGCTCATGATCATTACGAAATTAAATCAAGTTAAATCGTCAGAAGCATGAGTGATTAGACCTAAACTTTAGCTGTATAGGATTGAATCAGTCACGGATTTGAATTCAGTAAAGTAGTAAGCATTTTTATCTGCACTCCTAAGAATTTTCCTTGATTTAATCTTTAAACGATCTAGACCCGAGGAGGTCGAAATAATTTCGGATGTGAATTGAGCGACTTTAGAAAGATGATATATGCCCAATGCAATTCATACAATATGGTTGCAGGATTTACTTTGAATATTATCTGACTCTGCCAAATTTTTATGATTTTTCGACCTTTGGTGACCTATAGCACTTGATGTGTTGATTGTGGTGACTTAAGACCATAAGTAATTTAGTTCAGGATCAATCTTATCTATGAATTTCGTTTTGACCAGATAATTTTCTCCAACGCACTATATGCAAAAACCTTTTATTTTCTCTTTCGAATCATTCAATTAACGAAATTAAATAAATAATTAATATTAACAAAGGATAGCTTTCGTTAAGTTGGTCGGAAGTGCCCTGTCTCTAAAATTTTTTTGACCTGTATAGAGAATAATTTCGTGCGATCACGGTACGAAATAGTATATTATGTATCAAGAGCGCGAGATCGGGAATTTTGGCTCGAGTGTAAGTTTAAATCCGACGAAAACGAAGAAGTACTTTCCCGTCCGCTTAGGTAAGCGAAAAAGTGCTACGTTGCACCTGAAGAGTTAAAAAATATTATATGATGGACGCATTTTTCATTTTATGCTATTATTGCAAAAATCCTTACAATATCAGCATCTGTTACATTCATGCTATAAGAGTGTGACGAGCATATGATTATTTAACGGCGAGTGAACTGTTATTACATGCCGCTGAAGTGATTGAGGCATCCCTTATATTATACCGAATTCGCTTAAAATCAACATACCATAATGTAAGTTTAGTCCATGAAACTGATAATGCTATGCGCTTGGATGGCTTTTTGATTTAGATGAATATATATATATATATATATATATATATATATATATATATATATATATATATATATGTATACTAAACTATTCGCCTAAGCGAGTAATTACTTGTTCTAATAATAAGTTGCTTAACTTTAAATTATACAAAATTAAGCTTTCTATTATTCTTAATGTTAAAGAATAATTAATTCTCGTTTCTTTTATCTATATAAAAAACGATATGTTCTTCTTGTGTTTTACTTAAAACTAATGCTTTTATTGTTATAGAATTACTAATTATAAAAAATTAACCATTTAAATTTATTTGATAATTTTTAAACTAATGGAAATTCCTTTTTATTTATTACGCTATATCACCTTTTTATACTTGATAGTCTGCGCTTTGTGCTTCCCGAGTCATTATTCAAGAAATTTTGTTTATCATTTAAATGTGTAATTGTGGTGCTAGAAAGACCGTACACGAACCAGACGTCTTACTGCACCGCTCGGGTCTTATGTGCTCTTGTAAGTGTTTTAGTGTAAAGTAAGGATTGATAAGAAAGGTAGCATTAACTTAATCTTGGGCCTCTTGCACCTTTTTACTTGAGTTCTAATTGAATGGTGATTTCGAATGTATGAGACATTATCTTTAAATTCTCAACCGTGCAGGTGGTATTGCGAATGAAACACTTCTTTTACACACGTGCACGTGATCAATCTTTTATGAAATACTTATTATAATGATTTTGATAAACATTCATAGTTTATTAACTGAGGCCTAATGAATTTAATTAATAGTAAATGGGTTACTAATTCCCACACTTACTAATTCAACTAAATGTTTTCAGCCAATGCAACGCATACGTATGGGAAAGAAATGTATATTTTATCCATTTAAGATTAAAGAATTACAATTTTACTATTATTAATGAAAAAAAATTACAATACTTATCCTCAGATGGTATCATAATTGATAGAATATCAAAAAATTGCGATTCATATTTTAACAACTTTGAAGAAAAAAATTTTTCCCGACTCAACCCCAAAAAAGTACCAATATAGAACTTACTGGAACATATTTCAAACATTTAAAGTTGAAACCATGAATCTATTGTAGTCCAAAGTTTGAATCGTTAGCCCTTTTTCCAATTTATGAAGTTTATTGTCCGATTTTTGATATTAGGATATTATGTCTTTACCTTCAGATTTACCTACAGATCAACTCTTTCTGAGAATTCAGAAAACTTCCGATTTTTTATCTATTTACCATTTCTACGAATGACTTAATATTCTAGGAATAAAATAGAGCTAAAAAACGTATTGAATCGCGAAAAATATGAAAAATCTTAACATTGAAGTTCTGTAGTCCCCTAAGTTGACTCACTAATGATCTGAAAATGTTCAAAAATACTTGTGACATCATTTAGAACTTATTTATTGGATTTAAAAAAAATCCATTATTTTGCGCATGATTTGATAGAGAATTATGCATACATATTATTATTACAAATTTGTTATTTTTACTGTAATATATATCACGGTGTTCAAATACAAGATTTAAATAAAATTTTGAATCACCAAATATTTTCCTAATTCAAATGGTTGTTAGATTCATAGAATGAAGGTTGGTACAAGTTATAAAATCATTCCTGGAGTACTTTATTAAAAAAGTTGAAAAAACTTTAAAAATCTAATTTTATTTATCTAGTAACAATTCGTTAATTAGAGAATAAAATTTTTTATCTTGTATATTTATGAGATAGTGTTTTCTTAAATGAAATATATTTCAAATTATACTTGTACACTTGGCGGAAAGGATATTTTTCCGAATGTTAACCTCAAATGGCAACATCGCATATTTTATCACAGACATAAGACGATTCCAAATTATGGAACTAATTTCGCATCATCGTTACTTATTTACTTATTGACACAATTATAGTAAAAAAACAATATTCTGTTCTTTTTTCATGATCTAAATTATATTGAAATAAAATTTCTATTTCTAAATTCAATAATCATATAGATAGAATCAAATATTGTTGATTTAAAATATAATTGTAATAATATTTTAGTTGTTATCATTTGTATTTTGCGTGAATAATCAATATAAAAAAACAAAATAATGATGCGAACCTCAATGCATGATTCGAAGTTCCCTCACGACTGCGGTAAAATATGCAGCGCTGCCATTTGTGGTACACATTCGGAAAAATATCCTTTCCCTTAAGTGTAGAAGGAAATAAACTTATAATTATTTTATTAAAAATAGTATACATATAATACTTTTAAATTCGAATATTTTCTGAAAATATATTTAAATATAAGGTTTAAAGATTTATTGAATGTCTTATGCATTTTTATTTTATTGAGAATAATTTGAAATAAACCTTTGCTGTTCGTAAAATTAAATACATATAAGAACATCTTTTCGATACATATAATCTTACGTCATCAATTAAATAAAAAACTTAATTTATGTTAAAAACAGATGAGCATTTGTCGCAGCAATTATGCGTTGTTTGTACAGTGACCGTGTGATAATGACTCAAAACTTTAGACAATATGGTACGCGTATATTCTAAGCAATATTTGTTCGTATGAATACAAAATTTCCTCGTACTTTTGACCTCATTCAGTATATATTTTCCTATACCTCATTGATGCATACACTTTGTATACCGTGATCGCATGAAATTTTTCTCTGTGGTAACTTTAGTCTAGAAACCAGGGGGGTTTCCGTAGTCAATAAGTGTCCACGGATCCACGAAGGCTTTTTTATAGTATTTTTGCCTGCTAAATCCAAATCTGGACGGTGTACAGCTGCGAAGTGGTCAGTAAAATTGTTATAAACAAATTAATTGTTCAAATGCTTATAGTAAAAAAACTATTATAGATATTGAGATTTTATCAAAAATTAAAAGGTTTTCTTATTGAATTATATACATTTTCCTGAATCTAAAAAAGTTGATTAGAAGTTAAGTTATTTCAATTTTTAACGCATAAAGCCAGGCTAGCTCACTTAGCACTCACTATTCTTTCAGTATTTTCATTTTTATTTCCAATATTAAGACGTTTAACGGTTTATTTGAAAAAGGAAGCTTTGCACTATATAAGTTAAATTTTACTTTCAACTGAGGTATAACATTTTAAAGACAGAAGTTAACGCTGAAAATGCAATTTTTAATTGTTTACAGGTTGTTTGGGACTACTTAATGAAAAAATTTATCGAAAAATTTTATGGATTATGATTTTCTAACTCATAAAGAATAATCATATATGTTTTTATCAAATTATCTCAACTACAAATTGCGTAAAAGTAAAAAACAAATTATACGATAACTTGTGCAATTCATTTGTTTTTCACTTTTAAGTGATCTGTACATGGAGAGAAATTTAACAACGCCACATTCACATGAAATGTACGTCGCAGATTGTAAACAAAAATTATGATCATAGGTTAAGTAAATAAAAATATAATATTCTCAGAATGAGAATCTCCAAATGTAATATTGTTGTGAATGAATTATTTTGAACATGAGATCCAAACATTTCCAAAACATCAACAATAGATTTATACGAATGAGCGCTTCGTTTCATTTCAACGATTTCAACGTTTCGTTATGTAATGAACCGAGTTCATTACCAATAAATGTTACAAAAAAATTAAAGTTAAAATAATAATAATGAATATAGAGTAAAAAAATAGTATTGATCAATTAATAAATAAACGCATAGCACGGCGCAAGCAAAGCGAGGTCAAGCAGTGGCTGAATAAAACAGCGAAAGAAAGAAGTATAAGTGGAAGAAACAGAGTTCATTACCAATGAATTTTTCAAAGAAAATACAAAAACTAAAATTCGGCTTCGCAGAAAATCGTGAAGTTAACTTAGGGGAGTATGAAAAGATTTCAGCGTAGCGGTAGGGGAATAAAGTGCAGTATGAAAATAGATAAGGCCGTCCCTGAAGGAAAATACAGAGTGGAGGGACATTAAAGCCAATTTATGTGGAGCAATTATACGAAGTTAGTGCAAAATTTAAAAGAAAAGCTCTGACGAAGTCTCAAAAACAGGAAGCCGAAATGATAACGGCAAAAAGTAATTGCCAATAAACGTCAAGCTGACCTTCTTCTATTCAACTGAAATTATGGTTTCCAGAAAAAAACCATACAGGGAGGGCCGACTGGCAACCAATCAGATTAGCTAAAAATCATACGAATGGGCAAAAACATATACCGCCGCTAGCAACAACGAAGCTTCTAGAAGCTTGACTTAGAGTATAAAGCTCCAAGCTTGCAGGCGTGGGCTCTCTTTTTCCCGACCAACCTCTTGCTGGCCACGTTCATTTGCCAAGCAGCCGACACGTCACCAGAGCCAGCAGCAGTTAGCCACCGCCCAACTGTGAGTCATCAGCCGAGGAGACAAAGTTAAACTTAAAAAAAGAAGAAGTTAATTTAAATTTTAAGTTCGAGTTCCATAGTCAACAATCAACTATACCAACCAGACAAGAAGGCGGACGTATGGGGAAACGGAGATCAACACCAAGAAAAATGAAAAACGTAAAAACAAGTACAGTAGCATAAGTTAAACAAACTTTTTTTTTTGGCTAATAAGTAAAATTTTTTATAATCATGCTAAAGATAGAGATTTTATTTTTGAGAAATACTTTAGATGAATTCTTGTGTCATATTTAAATACTGGTGACTCGGCACTTGGTAAAAACAAAAAAAAAAGAAAAGAGAGATAAAGTAAAGATTCAATTAAAAATAGAAAACAAATGTTTAATAGCGTGTGAAATACAATTTTTTGTTGAAGAAATAAATTAAATTAATCATATTGAGATGGTTCTGCAGTAATTTAATTAAAACCTGGTAAAATTATGACATTGTGTGATTAAAATATTTGCAGAGTTTTTTAAGCAGTTTATTGTATGAGTTATATAGAAATAACTATAGAAATATTATACTGTAACAGAAAATTTTTATGAAAAATCGATGCTGGAAATTAATAAAAGGAACGATAGTGATTTGACGGATATTTAAAAGTTTAAGGATTAATAATTTTAATATTTAATAAATTTTTTTGGAAATATATATTATTGTGTGAAATATTAAAATAATGATTTTAAACTATAAAAAGAAAATGAGTAAAATTCTTATTTCAAAACTCAGTATCGTTAGATCCTACCATGCATAGTTTTCAGAAACAGCTTAAGTGAAATAAAAAAAAGAGAAAAAGAATTTTATATTATATTAAAGTGAAACCACTTTTTTTTCCGTTTCTCCGGTTCTCCGGTTCTCCGCATTTGTTAAATGAGTCTAATCTTTTGGTAATTATAGTAGCAATTTTTTATTGGGCCCTATATAATAAGTCCTCATCAGTCATAAGCATCTTTTTGGGTCATAATTTTTTGGGTCTTATATCTTTTTGGGCCTAATATTTTTTTGGGCCTTATATTTTCTTGCATCCTATATTTTTTGGGCCCAATATTTTTTCGATTCTTATATATTATTGGGCTCTGTATTTTTTTAGGACCTATATTTTTTTGGGTTTTATAATTTTTTTGGGTACTATATTGTTTAGCTCTATTTTTTTTGGGCCTTATATTTTCTTGCTCCCCATATTTTTTTGGGCCCAATATTTTTTTTTAATTTATATTTTCTTGGGTTCTATAATTTTTTTGGGCCCGATATTTTTTCGATTCTTATGTATTCTTGGGCTCTATATTTTGTGGGCCTAATATTTATTCAATTCTCATTTATTTCTGTGATCTATATTTTTTGGCCCAATATTTTTTTGAAATTTATATTTTCTTGGGGTCTATGATTTTTTTGGGTCCTATATTTTATTTAGCTCTATATTTTTCTGGGCCTTATATTTTTTAAGTTCTACATTTTTTCCGAGTCTTATTTTTCTGGGCCTTATTGTTTTTTAACTTTTTTTTTGGGTTTATATTTTTTTTAATCTTATATTTTTTTGGACGCAATATTTTTTTATTATTATATTCTTGGTCTTTATATTTTTTGGGCCCAATATTTATCTGATTCTTTTTTTTTGATCCCAATATTTTTTTAAATCTTATTTTACTTAAGCTCTATATTTTGATTCTTATATTTACTTGAGCTCTATATTTTTTTGGGCCCAATATTTTTTTGAATCTTATATTTTTTTGATTCTTATGTATTTTTGGCTCTATATTTTTTTGAGCCCAATATTTTTTTATAACTTTTTTTTGGGCCTAATATTTTTTTTATCATCATATTTTTTTGGTCTCTATATTTTTTTGAGCCCAATATTTTTTTGATTCTTACAATTACTTTGGCTCTATATTTTGGGCTCTAAATTCTGCCATTATAAACTAAATTTAACTGAATTTTCAATAATATTCATTCGGCTCCGATGTTGTACAATTGGTAATGTTTGCCTGAAATCTCCTGATGCAATTACAGTTTACCAGCGGAAGGCTGGTTCACATCGCATGGATCTTGAAAAAGACGATTGACTGCTTCAAAAGCTAATTTTGAAGTCATCAATATTTTATCCCAAATAATTATTTGTGTTTCCTTTGTTTGCTTTCTGCAGAATTACGCTTAACATTACAAGTTGTACAATCTGTTATATTTAAGAGGACGTTGTATCTCTCTATCTTTTTCTAATAAAAAAATGTAGGTTTTTGGAAAAACTAGTAGTTATTACTAGAAATCAATAGTTGTCCGCAACTTGTACAGTAAAAAAACAATATTTTTTCTAATAGGGACAAATTAATTCTCTAGCTTCACTTATGATTTTGTAAGTAAGTCAAACTTTTTTTGAAAACAAAGCATCAAAGTTAATTTCATTATTAATTAATTAATTTAATTCAGCGGCCTCTTAAGAGGCGGTCGGAACCAAATCGGTGACTTTCGGTATATATCAAGTCAGCATTTTTCGCTTTATGATAATATTTTGTATATTTTTATGGCTTAAACTATTTCAAATTATTCTTTATATACATGACTAGAGGAAATGACTATATTTTTATCATATGAATCAGTAAATAAATTATTATAAGCATTTATTACAAATATCAAACTGACTTGACATATACCGCATGCAAAAAACTGTCGTGTCGATTGTTAGGTGGCATTTTTCGCTTTATAACAATATTTTATATATTTTTGTGGCTTTAACTATTTTAAATTATTCTTTATATACATGACTAGAGGAAATGACTATATTTTCACTATATTAATAAATGAATAAATTATTATAAGCATTTATTACAAGCACCGAACTAAGTCACCGATTTGGTTCCGACCGCCTCTTAACGGTAGTTTAAATGTTGTATGTACGGTTTTTCCATCGACTAATGAATTCGCTGCTATAGCTGTCCAAGCTGCACGTAAATAATGAATAGTATGATATTTAAAATAAACTATTAAAACGTTAATTAAATAACTTTTTCCACTTCCACCTGGTTCATCTATAAAAATATATTTTCCTTTACTTTGGTTGTTTAAACTCTTTATAGTAGAGTTAAATATTTGTCTTTGTTTATCATTTAAAAAATTTATTTTCATTCCTCATTCATCAAGAATATTATTATTATGATTCAAAATTGTTTGATTATTATCTTCTTCTATAAATGTGCTTATGTTAGGTAAATTAAAATCGTTTAAAGAAAATCCATTGACTTGTAAATTATTTTTAATAACATTCAATGCAAGATTTTTACCTATATTTTTTTCGTATTTAGAATGGTATAACTTATCTTTATTTGTTTTATATAAATCTCGTACATTTATAGGATTATGAAAAATGCAAATGAAAGCAAATAATTCATAAAGAATATAAAGGAAATCTGTTGAAGATGCTTCTTCCAAACATCTATCCCATTCATCATCTTCATTAATTAATTGTTTAGCCTTCTCTGCCTCATAAAACGAATTGTACATCACATTATAAACAGTACGCAAAGCTTCAAAAGATGTGGCTCCTTTAACATGTAATATTAATAATCTAATGAAATAACGTTGTCTATCTTTCGGACTTACAAAGTACATTCTACTAAGTATTGGTTTTCTTTTTTTTTCTTTTATTCCTCTTTTTCAGTTTTTCATCAAATGTATAAAAATTTGATATTTCTGAATACCAGTAATTTCGTGCTTCAAAATCTTCTCCATTTAATTGAAAATATGCTGTTAATGTTAATCTCACATTTTTTTGCATGATCATTCGTTCTTTTCCTTCTTTATAAAATACGTTTTGTTGATTTTCCTCATGAACGCTTAGACGTTTTATAGTATGTGAAATAACATGTAAAGGATATTCTCATAATCTGTGCATTGCTTGAGGTGGACATAAATATCGTGTATTAATGTATTGTTGCGTTTCGTCATATTCATATTCAACATTTTCACGATTGTCGTTTTAAAAAGTGTCTTTATTTTCTGATTTAAAATCCACACTCACTTAATGTATTTTAATGTATGCACAATCATGACCTTTATAACAGTATTTGAATAAATATTTAATGCAGTGTACAGTGGAACAAACTTGTTCGTTTATGTGTGCATTAAATTTTAATAATAAGTAAGGATTATAAGGAACAACAAATCCATTATCTTTAATTCTTTCTGTAAATTTATTTTTGAGAATTATTTCGACGCTATCATTTTTACGTTTGTATAGTGGATATCCATTGGATTTAAATGTTGTTGTATTATTAAATTTTCTTGGAAAATTTTCAGTACATTGTTTTGTATTTTTATCCATACACGGACAATTTATATTTTGCATACCACAGGGACCACGTATCATAAATTGTTTAGCAATACTATATAATTTTAGATAAATATCTCTATTTGGGATTTCTGCACTTATTATTTTATCAACTTTTTCGAAAATATCAAATTTATTATTTTTATCCAAGAGTAAGTTGTTACTAACAATGCATATGCGGTAATCCTCGTTTTTGAAATTCAATTACATAACTATATGCAATACATTTTCCTAATATTCCCTTTTTTATTACTAAATTTTTGAATTCTTCTACTTTTTGATAAAATACTTTTGTTATAATATCTGGTCTATCTATTGCATTTCCATAAAGTTCCAAGTTTTCAGTTATTTCTTTCCAATGTGTGTTACAGGTTACAATAGTTACGAAAAGATCAGGTTTACCACGATAATGTACAAGTGTCATTGAGTCAATGTAATTTTATTCTAAAAATCGTGGACTTTCTGTAAAGTTTGACGTTAATATTACCATTTTTCCAATTTTCGAAGAATCTTATTCGTTTTTGCTCTGTAAATAGTCCACAACGCCTTTGTAACAATCACTTCTTTATACGTTTTGGTTTTTTCGTATAAAATATAATCTGGAGGTTTCAAGTTTTTTAAACACATCAACAATAAACTGTTGAGATAATTTTCCCAAATTAAAGAATGGATTAAATTCATTTCTAACACTTAATCTATAATTATGAAATTTCAAATTTGAAATATTAGATTTTCCGAATTTACTTTTCATATTTGGGATTAATAGGAGGAAGATCGTCTTCTCCAACATATACTATTGCAACTTCATTACAAGTAAGTAGATTATATCTTTTTTGTCCAAATTATTATTGCGGACAATAGACATAGTAACAGTTCTTGGAGAACAATAGATTTTTGCACATTATTGTTGTTCTTCTTTTTCTACTTTATGCATCATTTCATAGGCTTTAGCATAAGGGTTAATGTCTCCTATCAAGATATCTAAATGTTTTAATAATGTTAAATTTTTATTAAACTTATTTCGTTCAGTCGCTGCCATTTCATTATCTAAAATATATAATTGTCTGTATCTACGTGCTTCATCTTTATTAGGATGTAACGCATATACATTATGGTAAATTTGTCCACATATTCTAATCACTTGTGGTCCTTTACCCGGCAATGTATCAAAATTGGCACTTAAATTTGCGAATGCTGAAGCATCATTTTACAACCTAACATTTCGTTGAAAATCAATAATTTCTTCCGTTAATTCAGTTGCTAAAAACATTAATTGTTCCGGGTGAGGAGAATTTTCTAACAATTCTACTACACCTTTCTGACAACAATTGGAGAAACCGTTACTTCTAGTATATTCTAAAGCAAAATGTTTCGCATCACAATAAACACATGTATTTGTCATGGAACCAATGTTATTTTTAGATATGAGATTTTCATCGAAATATATATTTGCTATACAATTAATTTAATCTCAACTGTGCTAATTTTATTATCGTCATAATTTAAGTGGATATCATCGATTCCTATTATATTATTATCTGGTTTTTAAAAATTTGTATCTGAAATGTCATTGTCAATTTCCATCAAAAATGTTTCATGATTCGAATTCTTTTGTTTACGATACATTTCCATGATTTTTTTTGTTCTGCCAATAAATGCATTTGTGAGTTTTTTTTTCTAATAGTTCAAGCTCGGCGAAATCTAAATTCAATGGTATTTGATTTAGACGTTGCTCGTGACAAAAACTCCTCCTTATCATGTCCGGTGGATTATCGTAATTAATATTTGCATTATTATAATTTCGCGAAACTGAAAACATTCTTATTTGTTGCGGTTTTAAAATTCTTGATAAACGTCATCGCATCTGAGAAACATCATATCTTAAACAACATGGTCCTAAATTATAAAGTATTGCAATAGCAAAAACAATTGCAAAAACGCCACAATCATAATTATCTGTTTGTGATTGCACTGTTTTGAATACTATGCTCAATTCTGATTTGTTTGGAAATAATCTGTTTATATAAATCTCATGCTTATCTCGTAGATATTTAAAATTTGAACTGTCATATATATGAATTACCTTATTATTATAATACACACAAATCCGGTGACCCTTTTCCAAATTTCCTGAAAATAATAACTGTATAAATTCTCCATCAATCGGTACTGATTTAATATATTGTGGTCTTTGAATTAGTGAAGTTAATTGCATGTTGAATGAGGTATACCGGTTTCAAATATTATTAAATTCTAATATATGAATATCGGTTAACATAACTAATAGAAAACTTCAAAATTAAGGTCTGTAAAGAATCATGTTAACTTTGCTCTTTATTTACAACAAGAAGTATTCTCATAAATCTCTCTCTAAAACATCAGGATTTTCAGGAAAAAAAATGATTAAGTTGGGACTTTCCTAAAACTTTTGAAAAATTTCCAAATTTCAAGGATCTATAGCTCTTGATCCTTTGAATTTGAATCCTTTTTTTACATCTTTTGTGTAACAAAAAGAATATATTCTTAGATTTCCAGAGATTTTTATTTTTCTACTCTTCCAGTTGGTGTAAAATGTCCCACACACATATGTATATATATATATATATATATATATATATATTTAGCCATCATATATATGTATATTTATATATTTAATCATTAAAAAATGTTTGTTGTAAAAAGAACTAAAATGAAAATTATTTTGAGTTATTTCTAATAACTGTTCTTCAATTTATTTACAGTTATCTACGGATATTTGCAGTATCTACATTTAAAAAATGTATAAATGATAATAAACAATTATTATTTATCTCCAGCCTAACGCTTTTTTATTGTTATTTACAGTTTTCAGTATTTTCTTATAATCATTTGTTTTTTCACAGTATTATTCTACTTTTAAAAAATAATTTTCATATAAGGTGATAAATTATTTTACCATAAGATTATTTATATAGATATATATATATATATATATGTTGCATATCACAAGAAAATTTCAACATCAAAACTAATTCTCTAATGTAAAGAATAAAAAATTAAATTAATAGAATTTTGAAATTTTGATATGGGAATACTTTTTATAAATAACTTTTTCATAACTTTGAATAATGGTAAAGTTTTTAAATAACTTGTGGAATTGAGTGCTAATTAAATTTAGTTTTAACATGAAGATAAGTATTCAAGTTGGAAATGTATTTAATAAAATAATATAACTATTTATAAGTTATCACTTAATAATAATTTTTAAACTTTTTATTCATAATTTAAAATAATATTAAATATATGATTATCATTCTAATAGTTTTTATAAATTATTATGTTAATTTTATAAGTATATATTACTTAAGAAGATGTAGAATGGACAGTACACTTGCGTCGATAAATATTGGCTATATTTCCATTGCATTTCAAAATTTTGAGAGATGCATTAACATATAATATGTATCACGAAGATTATTCAGTTAAATTTTTAAATAAATTTATTCATTAGTTATTGAGGAGTTTGAGTTCCAATATTATTTACTAAAATTTTTCTATTTGGAATCAGCAATCTAAATATCTTGAAAACTAATAATTAGAATAATTTGAAAATTTAAATAAATAATCATTATGGTACATACTACAAGTTAATACATTCTTTTTATGGAAATTTAGCAATAGAATGGAAAGACCGTTGAATATGACAGTTAATTTTAATATCTTCTTATAGTGAAATATAATCAAACTTTGACAACAAATTCAACATAATAAAATTATTGTACTTTCAATGATCATATTTAATACAAATTTTAGAGTGATATTACAGAATATTATTTTTTTCCGCATTTATAATGAGTTTTTCGCAAATAATAAGTAAATTTTCTTTTGAAATGTTTATTTCTTTAGGGAAAATTTTACTTCTATCTGGACAGTTCATAAATATAAATTCATAATTATAGACATAATCAGAAAAATTTCTCCATATTTCATATATTTTCCTATATTTATGATTGACTATCAAAAAAAATTTAATATCGAATAAATAACTTTTTTAAATTGTATTCTATAAAATTATTGTTCAAAGGATATTAAAAAAAAATATTTCTATATTATATAATGATAATTTTTCAAATGAGGTAATTTGATGTATTTTAAAAATTAATATGTATCTCTTATTCAGAATATTATTGCTTTAATGAAATGAATTTTAATATATTTAATTGTTAATAATTTTTATATAAATGACAATTTATTTAAATACAAGCACGTGTACAAATGAAAATGTAATTTAGGTAAATATAATTTTAATATATTAAAATGTAATTTTACTATATTTAATTGTTAACAATTTTTATATTAATGACAATTCATTTAAATACTAACACGTGTACAAATGAAAATGTAATTAAGGTTAAATGTATGTTATTTATAAAAAATTGTTAACAAGTAACTTTTTAAATAATATATTTTCATGAAAACTAATTTAAATACTTTGTTCTCTGAATGATAACTGAATAAAATTTTAATTTAATAAATTTAGTCATACAATCACGAATATATAATATTTATATAGCTGTTCATCAAATAAAATTATTATTTTTTCAATATATATATTAAAAAAATAATTATCACAATAGATTGTAGTTAAATAAAAATGTTTATTTTAATAATTATAGCGTTGAAGTTTATTTTGATGAAAATGTTATTTGATTAATATATACAGTATTATTTTAACTATATTTAAAAGGTTACTTGTCATCAATGAAAAAATATTGATTCCAAATTATTAATCCATTAATATCAATAATTCTAAAAATTATAATATTCATGATATGCAAACCTTACTTGTGATACATACACTTTGTAATATTTGTATCTCATTAAAATTTTATATTAGATGCAAAAAGAATTGTTCAGTGATAGCAAATAAATATTTTATTATTCTGAAATATTCAAATTTAAAATCAATCAAAAATGTGTATTTCAATCTTTTGGTTTTTTTATTTAAATTTCGTATTTCATATTATTAAATATATTTGTGAAGATATTTGTATTAGAAATAAACACAAAATTTTTTTTAAACAAGTTTTACATAAAAATCAATTTCATAATTCAAATTCATGGTGATATATTAAGGTCTGGAAATTATAGTTGTTACTCAGTTCTTAGTTTATTTATATCAAATATCGTACTATCTTTGTCTTTCTTATGAAAGTAGAGTGAGAAATAGTCACTTGATGGAATAAATTATACGCTTTTTTACTTTAAGCACATGTGTACATATATTTTTATATTATGTTTCATCAAATTATTTTCAATTTTATTTGGTACTCAAAATTAACTTTAATTAATTAATTCTTATTTACTTAAAATTAGTCATTTATACATAATAATATAGTAAAAGAAAATTCAACCGAGCGACGTTAGGAGCGAAAAACTTGAATATAATTAATACCTACCAACGTAAAACCCATTAAATTGTGTAACAATTTTCAACAGTTGATAAATATAATGTAAATCATATAATATATATATATATATATATATATATATATATATATATATATATATATCAATTTTAAATTACTAATAATTAATTTAAATCTCAAAAGTAACTGGTCTGTTAAAAATAATGACGTCTTTCCAGTACGTCATTGAAAGATGTCTTTGAAAACCTCTTTGAAGACGTCTTTGGTCGTGTCTTAGATTGGAACAAAATAAGACGTCATTTTTCTAATGTTCCGGAAATATAGTAACCAAATTGCGTCTTTTTTATAAGTAAAATAACTGCAAAGACGTATTTATCCAATAAATACTCATAATAAAAGACGTAAATTTTCAAAAACGAATTTTTTTTTTTAAACGAATGACGTCTTTTTATTAATTTAAAGACGTATTTTTTTAATAAAAATGACGTCTCTTCTTACGAATTTTCATTTATAAAATACGTCTTTGAAATTATAAAAAGACGTTATTTGTTAACTAGCTTTTCTAAACATTGGAAAAATGACGTCTTTTTTGTTCCAATTTAAGACACAACCAAAGACGTCTTTCAAAGACGTCATTTTCTCCAAATTTAGGAAAAAAAAACGTCATTTTCCATGAAATATGTCATTGAAAAATGACTTTACATGATAATCATTTTCCATTTCAAGGAAAAAACAAAAACGAGGTAAACCTCGTAGTTTCAACTCTTCGAAAAACAAAGAGCATTTGCGATTAAGCTAAGATCATTCTGGTTTTATATATCTGCGTCTTTGAAATTTGTATAAGGGATCGCAAAACTTGAAAATCGCCACCTGACGAGTTAAAATTAAATTGACGCAATCAACCATCAATTCGACTGTAAGTCACTAGGTGGCGATTTTTAAGTTTTCTGATCCTTGATGCAAATTTCGAAGATGCAGATACATAAGACCAGAATGATCTTAGCTTAATCGCAAATGCTCTTTGTTTTTCGAAGAGTTGAAACTACGAGGTTTACCTCGTTTTTGTTTTTTCCTTGAAATGGAAAATGATTATCATGTAAAGTCATTTTTCAATGACATAATTCATGGAAAATGACGTTTTTTTTTCCTAAATTTGGAGAAAATGACGTCTTTGGTTGTGTCTTAAATTGGAACAAAAAAGACGTCATTTTTCCAATGTTTAGAAAAGCTATTTAAGGATGTTCAATGGTGTCATGCGGGGAGGTGAAGAGTCAGGGGGATACCCTATGCTTTAACATAGGAAAGAAGGATTGCTGCCAACTTAAAGTAATGAAATATTTTTCAACAAAGAGTTCTTTGAATGGCACTTAGAAATGAAATATATTCTTCAAATTACATTTAAAAATTTTCATTTAATAAATAAAACATTTTAAAATGTTATTTAATTTATTATAAATTAATTTAAGTTCGGTAATATGCTGAATGAAATTTGGCAACGCAGCGCTTCTATTTGTAGGTTAAGTTTAGCAGAAAAATATTATCTTTCAATTCAAAACTTATGTTATATATACGCAACGTTGTCAAATCTCTTACGTAGCAGTAGTGGGTTTTCAAAAATTAACTGTTACTTCAACTTTAACTTTGGAAATCTCTGTCAATTTTCCTGAAAGGTATATAAAAAACTATAAGAAATGAATCCTTAGATAATATACTTCCATAATATCTAAATTTTAATTTGATCTGTTAATTTTTATGACAGAAATTTACATAAAACGCAATCGATTCTCAGATCGTCCATAAGAACCCATGTTATTTTTCGTATTTTTAACATTAAATTTCTCGAAAAAACATGCGGAATAAAATATGGATAAAAAATTGAGGTACTTTAATTCAATATAATAAATCATATTTCAAAATTTCAAAACATTCTGTTAACTTTTGCGTAACCATTGAACATCCTTAACAAATAACGTCTTTTTATAATTTCAAAGACGTATTTTATAAATAAAAATTCGTAAGAAAAGACGTCATTTTTATTAAAAAAATACGTCTTTAAAATAATAAAAAGACGTAATTTGTTAAATAACTTTTCTAAACATTGGAAAAATGACGTCTTTTTTGGTTCAAATCTAAGACACGACCAAAGACGTCTTCAAAGACGTCTTTCACAGATGTCTTTTAAAGACGTCTTAGAAAGACGTTATTATTTTCAACAGAGAAGACGTCATTCGTTTTAAAAGAAAAATTTGTTTTTGAAAATTTACGTCTTTTATTATGAGTGTTTATTGAAAAAATACGTCTTTGAAATTATTTTACTTATAAAAAAGACGTAATTTGGTTACTATATTGCTGGAACATTGAAAAAATGACGTCTTATTTTGTTCCAATCTAAGACACGACCAAAGACGTCTTCAAAGACATCTTTTAAAGACGTATTGGAAAGACGTCATTATTTTTAAAAGGGTATTTTAAAACGGAATACGGAAGATAAACATGTATCGTTTTATTCCTTAAGAGTAGGCCGAACTATCTGTCTCTGTCTTATATTGTTTTTCATCTTTTATATGAACACCACCAGTTTTAATAAGAAAAAAATAGTAGCCCCCGCTAAATATTAATATAATAAGTAAATTTTATAATCATAACGAAATAATTTTATCGCGTAATTTTTCAGTATGATTTGACGTACGAACTGCCGTAAATACAATCTGTCTTTTTTTATAAAATTTTGGTAGGTCAAATCATACTCAAAAATTACGCGATAAAATTAAATCGTTATGATTATAAAATATACTCATTATATTAATATCTAGCAGGGGCTGCCATTTTTTTCCTGTTAAAACCGATGGTTTTTATATAAAAGATGGAAAACACTGTTAGACAAAGACAGAGAGTTCGGCCTGCCCTTAAATATCACGAATTAAAATATTAATTATTAGTAATTTTAAAGTGTTGTATATGATGTAAATAATTCTATATTTAATGATTTTTAATTTTAGGAACAGGAAATGCCGCCCGAAAAGATATTAATAATTACATTTTCTGCGAAATATTGTCCTTAAATCGAGTAGGTGAAATATCAGTCTTAATACCAAAAAAAGACACTAGGCATCGCAAATTTATGCTCTCACTTCATAATATAATAGTACCAACATTGATCCCTAAAATTCAAGCTATGGTACTAACTGAAATTATATTGCTACTCTTTTTTTAAGTACCTTAGTACATAAATTAGATATACTTGATTTAGAACCTATTTTAACAATACTTTCCTTTCCCCGTACAGTTAGTTCTAGTAAACATCAAATACTGTTTACGATTATTTCATGGTTCGTGATTGAAACACGTGATTAAAAAGAATAAATTCTTATTATATTTTTTCATTGATTCTAATGCAATTTAGTAGAACAAATTCTTAATTCAACATGATATTATCTGTATTTAAACAATTTTTATGCACATTGTAACTTTAATTAATCTTTTTTATAAAAATATAAAAATTTAATTTAGTACAAAACCACAATATCAAAATTCATAAGTTGTAGCAATTTTTTTTTATTTTAAAATTGGCTAATTTATACATAATAATATAATATATGAAAATTTAACTGAGCGACGTTAGGAGCGAGGTATTTTTTGCTAGTTTTAATTAAATATAAAATGATCGGACAAAAAGAAAATTTTGCAAAATAAAAAAAAAAAATTATAATTTTTCTTATTTTTGGGGTGTTGTAAAAAAAATAATAACATTTTCTTTTACTGACTTTTTTTATCAAAGACAAATTTCAAAGCAATGAATATGGCAATTTCAATTAAAAATGAATTTGCTTCTTTTTATTTATAAAAACTGTGCCATAGAAAATTGAAAAACCTACGCATATAACTAACTTGTTAGTGCATTATTTAAAGAAAATAAAAGAAAAAGACATTTAGAAATCTTTTCAAAGTTTAGAATGACTTTTTGTTGTAATTAATTATTTTTACTATAAAATATATAGCAAATAAAGTAATATAAAACATTCTTTTTCTTTTTCTTACAAGCGTCAAAACGACAAGATAATAAATTATCAAAATTTTTGCTGGAATAGAAGATTTAAAGATCAAAAGAAAGATATTAAAATGAAATTATTTTTCTTTTGTAATATAGTTTTTTTTCTATTAATATGAAATCATAAAATTACCTTGTGATTTATTTTTCTGAAAGGAAGTGAAAAAAAAGAAGAAAGCGAATAAGAAAATATTAAAAAGAAGATGTTTAATAAAAATTGATCGGAGTTGGGTAGCGATAGCAATGCTCACATTTGCCCTACACCATTAGAATATGAAAATTAAGCTTAAATTTTATTTTTGCAATCGTCTGAGTGACTTTTAAATTGAATGTAATCAATTGGTGTGTTACAAAACTTCTATCTTGAATTGTAACTTAAATTTTAATGAAATGAAATAAGTTCCGTCAAGTCCCTATCAATAGAGTCTTTAATAAGCTTCAGCATTACGAATCTTTGTTGAATATAAAACACATGAGAGAACTCTTTGTAAGTATTTTAAATGCCCACAATTTTTTTTATTGAATACATTGTGCCTATGAAACTGCCCTAAGAATGAATGTAAAACATTTAGGGTTGGAAAGAGGTAAATTTGCAAATGGTGAAAGCGTAGTAGAATCATTTGCATGGTATACATATATGCCTGTACTATAATCTTATATTATGGATGCGAACAGAGATAAGTAATTTCGCGGTATCATTGATAAATTATTTTGTTGATCGCAAAGAATTCCAAACAATACAAAATGAACAAAGAATAAGTCTTAGACCCACGCAATTCAAACTTTTAAATAAAACATTTAGCACTTCGCCTTTAGCAATAGCACACCCTCAAGCACCGAACCTAATTTTCGATTACCGATAATATTTGAAAAAGGAGATTTGTTAGATTTACCCCCAGAAGTCGCGGTGGAACACATTAAAGAACACTTAAACGTGAGTTTTAAAGACGAAGTAATAAATAATTATTTTCAAAGCCCCAAACATATGGAAGAATTAAACGAAAGCATAAATAAAGGATTTGGATATTTCAAAATTTTAAATTTAGTAAAGGAAAAAATACAGAAGTTCGTGAAAAACGAAAAAGATTCTCTTGTGGAGAAAAAAAATAACGAGTTAAAGAAAGAAGAGAACAGTTCTGGTAACTTGGTAGTTGCGCCTACTCTAGTAAAAGCAGACGGAAAAAAGGGACTTGCAAGTTTAGAGAACACAACGAATTCTTTTAATTATAAAGATTATTTTTATAATTACGAAAACAAAAAGACAGAGAATAATAGTTTGCAGAATTTGCCAGATAACTTAATAAAAATGGCACAATTGCAAATCCGTGGGTTATCCTTAAAGGATGTCCTTGATGTCATTCCGCGTTTCAATGGCAAAAATATCCCAATTCCTGAATAGTTAGACGGGTGCATGGAAACCCTAGCGATTTTACCCAGCCATGTAGAAGGAGAATTAGCTAAATTAATTAGAATTAAACTATATGGGGATGCTTTACATTTCGTAAGGGGACGCAGCTTCAAAAATTTAATGGAAGTTGTGGAATATTTAGAAAATATTTTTGGATCCGCAAAAACTTATCACGAGTGGACAGTAAATTTAGCAAAAATCAAACAAAAGACAGGTGAAAACGTGATTATCTTTTTAAATCGCTTACGCAAAATTGAAAAGGAAGTATTATTCACAGCAAGAAAAAAAAGTGAATAAATGATATAAATGATTTTAAACAAGAGCTAGAAAAAGATTGCGTAAAGTATTTCCTAAGAGGATTACGCTGAGAATTACGAGCTTGCATAGGTACTCCTGCAAGTCAAGAAGAAGCTAGAGAAAACGCCATAGAGATCGAGCGGGAATTTGCAAATAGTATGCAAGAGGAAGGAGAGATGCGTAGAGAGGAAAATAAAAGAGGAAATTTTTTGAAGGACGCACGACGCGTAAATATTGTCGAAACAGAGACCAATATAATAATTTGTTCCTTTTGCAATAAAAGAGGACACCCGGCAATGAATTGCTTATTATTGGCCCATCAGATGGGAAGAGTAAACTCATTTTCGCCGCCTAATAATGATTTTTAGCCAAACCAGTGGCAGAGAGGGCGAAATTTTTCTAACATTCAAAGACCTAATGTTGCTTTTGGTGGCTGAAACGCGGAGGTAAATCGAAGGGCAGAATTTTTATCAAGAGGTAGAGAAAACGTAACCAACGCCCCTGGCCGACATTTAGGAATGAACGCTAGAGAAAATAACTATGAAAATCAAAATAGAGGGCGAAATAATTATGCTGCAAATTTTGGAAATAATAGCAGTAACAATCAGAATAATGATAATTTTGCGAGAAGAGGCCCGTATAATTCGCCAATTCGGCATACGAATAATTTTTCAAATTTAACCTGTTATTATTGTGGTGAACCAGGCCACACTCGCAATCAGTGTTTCAAATTACAACAAGACACGCATTTAGGACAAGAGTCGCAGGGAAACGGTTTGAATCTTCCTCAAGTGGGCATGGAGAGAGATAACGGCTGGCACGCGCGCGACTACATCACAGGCAGTGAGCGATGGCCCACACGCATCGAAACAGTGAACTTGAATTAGGCAAGTACAGCATTAATCATAAGAGTGGATGTAGGAGAATTTAAAAGGCCACTTGAATTCATGTTAGATACTTGAGCCTCTGTAAGTCTAGTAAAGAAATCTGAATCATCTCCCTATATTCATATTGATATGCAAGAAACGATAAGGTTAAAAGGCATTACGCCTTATTATTTAGAAACAGTAGAAAAAATCATTGTAAATTTAGAAAATAGAAGAATTGAATTTTATTTAGTAGATGACGAGTTTCCTATAAAGGAAGCAGGAATTTTGGGCACGGATTTTTTTAGACGAACAAAAGCAAAAAGTAATTATTTTACGCATAACCTAGAATATGAAGGTAATGTGATACCTTTTGAAGGAGCATGGGAGAGTTTCTCAGAAGAGATAAAAATAATAAATAATGAGAATAAAGGAAATTATTCACCGGCAGAGGAATATTTTACGTTTGCTAGGAATAAGAGCGATAAACAAAAAACTGATGAAAGCAAAGAAAACCAAGCAGTGGATTTCACAACGGAGGAAGAAGAAGAATATGACAGATTTTTATTAACTATTGGAGACGTAGAAACTACGGGTAAAAATATAAATGCTGGTTATAACAAATTGAATTTGGAGAAACAAGAAAGCATTTCAGAAAGTGGCGATAGTATACAAGAAGAATTTAAAGAAAGATATAAGCAATTATATGGCAAAAATTCCGATAAGGTCAAAGAAGGAGAACCAGGAATAAGACATTTACAGCAAGAAGCATCTGATTCAAGGACCAAAGAATTGCGAGACCCAATTGATATCATCCATGACATTGGAAAGATAAACAGAAAATTAAATCAACTAAGTTTAAGTTAAAACAAGGAGAGTAACATAATATTAAATAAAGAGTTAAATAGAATAAATTCATTCATAGAAGCGATTAAGGAAAAAATAAATAAAGGTCAAAAAGATGTAAGTGAGAAAAACGATAAGATACCAGCGAAATCAAGTATCAGAAAAGGAGAAAAGAGAAGAGCAGTGACGTTTAGTGACGAGATAATCATGATAAAGAAACCAAAGACAAATAAAGAAATAAACAAAAAATTAATGAGGAAGGTTACTAAAATAAAACGAGATAATATTTTAGAGGAAAATGAAAATAGAAAGAAAAATACGGTAGAGATTCAAGAATTATGTTATGATGAAAAAGAAGAAACTAATAATTCTGTAAATGGCAAAGCCAATGATGGGCATGCCAATGACGTTATTTTAAATGATGAAAATGAATCAGTGAAAAGAGGTGAATATGTGAATTATATAAAAATAAATGATATATTTTATGAAAGTGAGGAAAATATTGTAGACATAAAGAAGGGCAACGCCAATGATGGACATGCCAATGATGTTATTTTAAATGATGAAAAAGAAATATTAATAAAAGGAAATCATGTGAATTATAGGAAAATAAAGGATAAATTGTATGAAAATAATGAAAATATAGAAAAAGATATTGTTGATATAAAGAAAGGCAGAGCCAAGGATCGGCAGGCCGATACTGTTATATGGAAAAATAAAAATGAGTTATTGAAGAAAAATAAAAATGAAAACTATGTAAAAATAAATGAAGTATTTCATGAAGATGATGAAATTATTGAACAAAATAAAGAAGAGATGATACATAGAAAGACGGACGAGGCCAATGAGGGGCATGTCCGTAAAGTTATTGTTAATAATGCAAATGAATTATTGAAGAATGAAAATTATGTGAATTATATGAAAATAAATGAAGTATTTAATGAGAGGAATACAGAAGAAAATAAAATAAATGTTGTTAATGAAAATAATATTGAAGGCTGCGAGAATCATGTTAATAAAAGTACGTTGAAAAAAAAAATAAGTTGTCTAAAGAAAATGAAAAATTTAAAACAAATGAATTAGTTATTGAAGAAGAAGCTGAGAAAAATATTGATGAAGTTATCTCTGAGAATCAAGATGAACTATATAATGACGTGGACTATGTAAATTATTATAGCAGTTATGAGTATAAAATGAAAAATGAATGTTTCAATGATCATGAGAATAAAGATATGTGCAAAGGAGAAAATAAAGATTTACAGAAATAAAGAGAAATTTTTATAAGTAAAAATAATGTTGTAAACCCAAAGAAGGGTAGTCGTAACTTTAAAGAAATATGTGTTGTTGAAGGTGAAGAGGAAAGAGGAATCCCTCACCATGATGAAAAAAAATATTTTGTATTGAATAAAAAAGAAGTATTTAATGATGTTAGAAATAATAGAAAGAATGATGCTTTCTATCGGAGAAATCCCAAAGTTGGGGATAAAAAGGAGTATTACGACGAAGAAAATATTACTTATGAAAGTACTTCAAGAGAGGAGTGTGAAAATAATGTTAATGAAGTAATGAAAATAGTTGAAATGCATAACGATAAACATAAAGGAAACATTCATATTAAAAAGAAAAAGCTGCTATTGAAAGAGCTCGATATTGATACAGAGCAAGAAGGAGGTTATGAAGATATCGCGTCATTAAACAAAAAGATGGAAGTTATGATAACTCAGAGAGACGAAGAAGATAACGTACAAGATCAAGTAGCCTTAGAAAAGGAATACATGCAAAGAGAATTTGAACGAAAGAATATTATTTATAAGAAAAAGGAGGAAACGTGGAACGGAGACTCGAATAATGCGTTTTCTGAGATGAGAACAGAAAATATGAAACAGAAAGATAATAAATTATTTAATAATTACGAAAATGTTCCAAAAATTAATCACGATCGCAGCCAGGAGAAGGGATTAAATGAAAAATTATATAATAACGAGAAAAATCTTGTTTATGAGGAGGACGAGAATAAAATTTTAGCAAAAGAAAGAGATCTAGCGTTACACATAAGAATAAATAATTCACATGAGATAGAAAAAGAAGTAAAGGTACACACAGAGAAAGATACTGTTGTATACGAGACATCCGAGATAAGCCCCAAAGATGATATTCTAGAAGAGAGCCAGCAAGAAGGATTGAACTTGAAAACGATAAACGGAGAGATTGAAGAATTTTTACTTAAAGTTTTTGAACCCGACGATTACTCTAGCAAGCATGATAGAGAGGAAAATGAATACGACGAAAATGAGTATTACAAATGTGACTTCGATGATTTAAAATATGATTATTTAAGACTCACGAATAAGCCTTGTTATGACATATTATGCTATGATCTGTACCAAGAAGAAAAATTTGACGTAAATAGTATACCGAACTCACAAGCTGTAAGATTAGAAAAATTAAAATCACAGTTACGACTACAACAACCTAACCGAAAAAGAAAAAGAGCCTATAGAAAAATTAATTGAAACATACGCAGACTGTTTTTATTTAAAAGGAGAAACGTTGGGTACAACGACGCTAGTCGAACATACTATACCCACAATAAATGATATATCGATATGCATCAAACCTTATCGCTTCCCGCATGCCCTCAAAGATGAACTTGAAAGACAAATTCAAGAAATGTTAGACTCTAATATCATAGAGCCGTCAAGTTCAAATTATACGTCACCCGCCTTTTTAGTAAAGAAGTCACCAGATAGCAAGGGCAATAAACGATATCGTGTAGTGCTAGATTATAGACAGTTAAATGAAAAGACGATTAAAGACAAATATCCGTTGCCAAATATTCTTGATATTAATGATCAGATAGGAGAAGCCGAATATTTTTCCGTTTTTGATTTAGCACAAGGATATTTTCAAATACCCCTTGCCAAAGAAGATAGATACAAAAGTGCACTTTCGTCATGTTTTGGCTTATATCAATTTAAGAGAATGGCTATGGGCTTATCTAATTCACCCATGACCTTTCAACGCTTAGTCGATAGCGTATTTAGAATGAATAAAACGAAAAATTACAAGAGTGTAACTAATAAAAGAAATATGTTTTTATTCCTTGATGATGCAGTCGTATATGGTAAATCACAAGAAGAGCATAACTATGCAATGAAGGAATTTTTTCAAAAATTGCGAGAAGCGAATCTTAAACTACAACCGGATGAATGCGAATTTTTAAAGAAGGAAGTTATATATCTAGGTCACTTAGTAAAGAAGGAGTAAGGCCAGACCCTCGAAAACTCGATGCTGTAAGGTATTTTCCCATACCAAAAACGCCGAAAAAAATTCGCCAATTTCTAGGACTGGCAGGATATTACAGACGCTTTATTAAAGATTTTTCAGGTTAAGCCAAACCCTTAAGTAATTTATTAAAAAAGGATGCTGCTTTTATATGGGAGAAAGAGCAACAGCAGGCATTCGAAATTTTAAAGGAAAAACTGTGCAGTCAACCTGTATTGAAAATCGCAGATTTTTTAGAAGCATTTTTAGTTAAGTGTGACGCGAGTGGAGTAGCTGTAGAAGGCATCCTCTCACAAGGAGAGATTGGAAAAGATAGACAAATTGCATATGTTTCCAGGTTTCTCTCAGATACAGAGAGAAAATATGATACGTATTCACAAGAAGTGTTAGCAATAATGTATAGCGTTTCGCAATTCAGACCCTATTTACTAGGGAGAAAATTCACGATAATCACGGACCATAAACCGTTGATATGGTTTAAAAATGCGACGGACCTTACCTCAAGAATTACCCGTTAGCGTATTAAATTAAACGCTTATGATTACGATATTGTCTAAAAGTGCGGAAAAACGAATGTAAACGCCGATGCCTTATCAAGAAATCCGGTAGAGGAGTCGGTGCTGATTGTAACACACGCCTGTACAGGGTTAATCGTCCAAACTATCGCGAAAAGCGATTCTAAAGGCCCAATAGACAGCGGCTACAAATAGAAGAAGAAACCAAGAATGAGCAAAGCATGGAAGCAAAAGAAAATATGAGGGAGGATGGAAATATGTACGAGGATCCCAACCCATTAGAAAATACGATACAAGAGGAATATAAAGAGAAAGAGACAGGAAACCTAAATGACGAGACATTAAATAATGAGAGTCAAAAAAAGGACTTGGCCGAAAAAAGAAAGACACACAATAAAACCCTTATTTATCGTAAGGAAAAGACTTTTATGCGTATAGATAATTCAATGTATTTTATCACTACCAACGGAATACCTTGCGATGTGGGAGCGCAACACCTAGATGAAACAAAGGAGTTGCCTTGTTTTAACGGATTGAGCCCAGGGGAGGTCGAAATCATCGCAAAAGGGAAAATATTGCAATTTGCAATAGTACTACGAAAAAACACCTCAGTAAGCACTATGGAAATAATAGCGAATTTATTATCTTGTTTTCGTGTGTTAAAGGAAATTATAAGTAAAGAAAAGATACGCTCTATAAGCATGGCAAGAAGTGAACGAATTGAAAATGTTCCATGGGAAGAAATAGTGAAAAATTTAAGACAAGTGTTGAGGGAAACACAGGTAAAGTTATTATTTGCTTAGGAAGTATAAAATACGTCGAAGAACAACACCGATATAAAATATTAGAAGAACTTCATGCCTCTATGGTAGGAGGGCACAAAGGAATCACCAAAACAATGAAAAGGATAAGACAAAGGTATTATTGGGAGAATATCAAGGAGGATGTACAAAATTTTATACGTAAATTCGTAACTTGTCAACTCAAGAAGCTTGTGCGTGTAAAAACTAAGCAACCAATGACTATTACGGACACCCCCCATACAGCAATGGCAAAAATCAGCTTAGATATTTTAGGGCCTTTCCCAGTCTCAAGAAACGGCGATAATAATGTGTTAACCTTACAATGTAATTTTTCTAAGTTTTGCATGGCCATTCCTCTTAAGGATGCGACCGCCGAATCAATAGCCGATGCTCTTATAAAGAGATTTATCTGCATTTCTGTCGTGCCGTTAAATAATTTTTATGGATGAAGGCTCAAATTTTATGAGCGGGTTAATGAAACGAATTGCAAAAAAATTTAGGATTAAACAAGTAAAGACAACAGCGTATCACCCTGCGAGTAACTGTAGTTTAGAGCGCAGTCATCATTCTCTAAGTGAGTATATAAAGGTAATGATTGACCAAACGATGGGTTGGGACGAATACCTTGAATTTGCCACCTTTTGCTACAATACTGTTTCACATGAGGCCCATCAATTTACTCCTTTAGAGTTAGCTTTTGGGAAAATGGCGCGTTTACCTTCAAATGAGCCCTTAGAACCCGAGGATCAATTACCTACTTATAATGATTTTGTAATTGATCTTAGTACTCACTTAAACGAGATACAGAAAATTGCGTGAGAAAAATTAATAGAGGCTTAATATAGATCCAAAGATTATCATGATAGAAAAATTAACGCACAGGAGTTCCGAATAGGGGATAGCGTGTGGCTATTAAAAGGGGGCAAACAATATAAACTAGCTAACAAATACGAAGGACCATATCTGGTCACCGATGTCTTTAATAATAAATGTAATCTTAAAATAAGAATAAATAATCATAAAACTAAGGTAATTCATGCTAACCGGGTAAGAAAATGTTATTTGGAACCAAAGTGAAAGAAGAGAGAGAGAAGATAAGAAATAAAATAATATGTTTAAACATAATAAATGAGAGAATAGATTAAATTAGAATAAGGTAGAAAGGAGTCTCTAACGTTCAAGTGTGACAGTCGTATAGATAAATATACACATATACCGTTCAGAAAAAAAATATAATATACACATAAGGATGAAAAGGGGATAGCAATAAATAACGCTACAAGGTTAGTGTAAGGATAAGCAAAAGAAAATATATATAAAAAAAATTAAAATAAAAAGAGGGGTAAGGAATAAGAAAAAAATAAATAAGTAAATAAAAAGCAAAAGAGAAAAGAGAGTAACAAAATTTTTTTTCGAAACAAAACAAAAGGGGAGGGAAAACCTTTTTATTTGATGAAACAACAACGAATAAAACAAATTTTTATTCAACAGACTTCCAGAAGAAGTGAATGTGCTAGTACAGATACTCGGGGCCATACAAGAGTTCTATAGAGAGGAAGGTATAGCTGCCGAAAATAAGAGGAATAAACAGAAGCAGCTTAGGAATGACCAGCTAAAGCAACCGATAAAGTAGCATGGCAAATTCAGCGAGCCTTGAAGAAATACTATCCTAAGTTGCCAGTCGCCTCCTTCACGACCAAACAGAGGAAATACATGAAAAGGAAAGAACGAGAAGAGTATCTAAAGGAGGATCCAGTCCGTCAAATTATGTTGGATGGAATGAGATCTCGTGGACAAATATTTCGAGGACGCCCCTCGCCTGGGTGTCATGAACCGCCACGAACATCAACGGAGATGATTACATCCATTTTGTATTATAACAGTTTCGAATTCAGGCTTGCATTGTAGGATTTGCAAAATACATTGTCAGAAAATGCATGAAAGTGCTGTAGACTATTACGATGAGGTAGAAGATGGTGAATCTAAGGAACTCCTGGTATTGGTATCAATGATGAGGCAGGATTATGAAGTCACCCATATACAAGATTTGCACCTGGAGTATGGAAGGTATGGATTTAGTGATGATCTCTGGCACGGACAGTGCCAGATATGCAAGGACCCGTTACCGGTGTGGCGTCAATGTATTTCATGTGCATATTTCCTTTTTGACAATCAGGGCCAAGAAGTTTTTTTAAATGCAATGGAATGCGGGTGCCCACATCATCAACACGATTTACAGTATCAAACTCTGTGTTGGCGATGCGGAGGACCCCTTTCCTTGAATATAGAGGTGTTCTAAGAAAATTCTTCTGCAAAAGATGACTTAAGCGTATAGTTGTAATAACAAAGAAAAAAGGGAGCAGACGACAGATTAAACTAAAACAAACAAAAACAGTAATGGTAAACTAAAGAAAATAAGTAACGGGAGGGAAAGAATATATATAAAATGAATATATAATAGAAACAAAAAAAAAGAAACAATAAAGTAAGAAAGAAAAATATATTTTGTTTTCTTTTTTGTACAGTACTATCATCGTTTCCCGAGAAAGGAGAACGGCAGAAACCAGGATAAAAAGAAAGATAACTGGGAGAAATTAAGTTCACAACGTAAAGCAAGAGAAGGGAAAGGTGAAAAGATAATACAATATAATATAATTATAAAACCAAAGAAAAAAAAGGGAAAGATGTATGAATCAGAAGAAATGAGAAGGAACAGCTTTGTGAATTGGCCCCATTCCCATCTTAAACCGGAGTACCTAGCAGCAACAGAATTCTATTTCACAGGGATAGTTGATAAAGTTCGATACTGTGAATGCCACATGGAATACTGTAGATGGGAGGTATCAGACGACCCTTATCAAATACATAAGAAATGGGGAGGACCATGCAAGTTTCTAAACGCATTCCCACCACCGCCACCTAGGATTGAGTGTACAATATGTTATGCACAAGAAGTACAGATCGTCTTTTTTCCATGTGGACATACGTCCACTTGCTACGACTGCTCTATGAGGCTTGTGTCATGTAATATCTGCAGAGCAGTAATAGGGCTAAAATTGAGCGTCTATGTGGGGTAACGAGGCAACTGAAAGAAGACAAAAAAAAGGGAAAGGAGTAGCAGTAAATAAGTATAGAGTAGACATGTAAAGAAAAGAATAAATAAATAAAGAATAAAAAAAAACACAATGAGATTAATTGCGTAGTATATTTTTATTAGTTTCCCCAAAGCTCTTATCAAGTCCTAGAAAAACAAGGGTGACATCTACATAGAAATAATTTACTTCGAGCAATGAAACTAGCAATCTTAATTTTCTCTTTTTCAGAAATGATGTATTCCTGCCTCGTGATAGTGCTATGTGTCCTAGGGTTGAGCCAAAAAGAAATGCAGAAAGTACGAAGGACAATCCAAACTATTACAGAAAGAATTTTTTCGCATAGTGAAAAAATATGAAAGCCTGGTACATACTTTAAACAAAACCAACGTTAGCCTATCGGAGGATATGAAAACACATTATAGACTAAAGGAAGAGCTTGTCCGAACAAACGCGAGGCACATGGTAACCGGCATCCAAGGGCGACACACCGTAGTGGAGAGTCAATTAAACAAAGGGACTAATCAGACACAAGAAACTGTAAGTAAAATAGAACGCTTTTTGAACTACTTTACAAACGATATGCATTATATGAACAACTCAATAGAAAGGTATATTTATGAGTCATATTATCAACGTTTATTAAATTATATGCAAGATGTATTAGTAAAGACACAAGGAGAAATCGACCACGCAAAAGAAATTATTGAGGCTTGCGAACAAGGAAAAATTGATGAGAATCTAATACATCCTGGATTATTCGAGGAGGCGGTAAGGGAGATAGAGACAACTAACATACCATACGAGATACCTATAGGAAAGAAACGATTGAACATGGGTAAATTAAATGCATTAGAAGGTCTAACAACGATTAAACAAGGGGCGCAAGAAGGCATGTATTTTATAGAAATACGGCTGCCCTTAGTGGGACCAGACCGAGCTCAACTCTATTACATACGGGAGCTGCCAGTTCTGCAAAAATATCAGAATAAAACGGTGGGAGCTGCCTGGATTAAACCTATTACACCATATATAATGTTACGAAATAACTCGTATTATAACCTGAAGGAAGAAGATTTGGATGCTTGCAAAGAAGGACAAAAATATTTTACATGCCCTCAACCGTGGTATCCTTTCGAAAACGAGTCAAGCTGCGAATATGCTTTAGTAAAGGATGCAAGGGAGTATCCATAGCGAAGTTGCAATATTCAATATAGAGATAATTTTCACCATAAATACATTAAGACAAGATCAAACAACTGGATTTTTTCGGGGGATAAGCCAACGAGTGATCCCTATTAAAAAAAATTAGGTGATAAATCACCTGATTTATCAGGTGATTTATCATGCCAAAACATCATGTAACGATTTTTTTGGTTTTCACACGTTTCAAACCATGCTTAGTCAATTCAAACACTTTTTGAAAATTTTGGAAAATTTTGAACTTAGAAAATTTTTTAGATAATTTGGTCTTAGAAAAAATTTTGACTAAATCACAAAAAAATTTTTAAGTTCAAAAATTTCAAAATTTTTTAAAAATTGTTCTAAATTGACTAAGCATAGTTTAAAACATGTAAAAACCAATAAAATTGATACATGATATTTTGGCATGATAAATCACCTGATAAATCAGGTGACTTGTCACCTGATTTTTTTCACCAGGGATATGTGCATGCCAAGATAAACAAAGGTACGAAATACAAGGAATAGGGATATTAAGCATGAATTCCTCCCGTCTTTTACAAACGAAAGGAATCACTTTAACTGTGGCAAAAGACGCAAGAATAAATAATACTACGACTATTATACCAAATCAAAAATTAGATATTACTAATTTAACCGACATATTTCGAAATAAGGAATACGCATAATACTTTTTGCAAGTTACACGAGGAGGACAAAAAAATTTCTTTTTAGGAGTATAAGGAAAAAACTAAGGCCGTTATAGAAGACCTACAGTACCAAGAACAACTACTGATGATTATGACGGTGAAGTTAACGTTAGTAGCATGCTTCCTTTCACTATTGGGAGGACTGATTGCATTTCTAGGATATGTTAAGATGGTATTTGATGCGGTACCAAATGACTTCGAAATCACTTTTTCCAAAGAACCAAACAAGAATGTGTATAGAATAAAGGTGTTATGAGAGGAGACACATCTAGGGGACTAAAGAACAGAAGAAGCACGCAATCATATATAATCATTTAAACTAAACTGTACCAAATTTATAAACTAAATAAACCAAAAAAAAAAAAAAAAACACATATATATTAATACCAGGTTGTAATAATTATTAAATAAACCTACCTCAACTAAATGCATAGACGTATAATAGCAATTTTTATATAGAAAAATTAAATAAAAAAAATAATAAAAGAAAGAAAGAAAAATAAACAAAGAGGGAACAGATAAAAGAAAGAAATAAATAAGCAAAAGAGGAAACAAAAAAAAATAAACAAGGGGAAGAGAACAATTAACCCTTTCACTGGCAATGTATCATATATGATAAAAAAAAGTCGTGCCACAACTGGCGATGTATCATATATGATCAAGTTAAATAACTGCTGCATTTTTCAATCAATTCATTTCAAATTCAGTGTGTAAGGGTTTGGGGGGGTGGCTGATTTTTATTGTCATACCATTTTTGGCACGAGAAGTAAAAAAAGCTGCACCAGTGAAAGGGTTAAACGAAAAGAGAGACTGAAGAAAATGTCTTTTCTTGTTACAGAAAATGAAATTCAACTTTTAATAATCATCATCTTGGGACGAACAAGACTATCGTACGGACTATTTGGGTACGATTGTAGCGACCATATATCCAATCTAACGACTGTATCTTTATTAGATATAGGAGAATGTGAACGACAACACCCACCAGTTAATATAACAAAAAATTATGCACAATTATTTCAGTCAAACGAATTTGGAAAGACACAGGTATATAAATGTAGAATTAAAATAACGCACGTCATTACACATTGTGGCTTGCACTCACACGCATCCAGGTCGTTAGGGGGAGAAATTAGCTACTACAAAGAAATAGGTAGAGAAGAATGTTCAATATTACAGTTGACAGGAGCCATTAAAATCGCCGCTACACAATTATTAGGAATAGCCCGAAATAAAACAACACATAGAGATATGGTGTTTGCGGGGAGCAGCACAAGAGACTGAACGTGCAATGGGGGATCATACAGCGACGAGTACGGAAGATAGGAAGATGTATACGTAGCCGGTTGGGTAGAAATATCAATACAAGATTATTGGGCAGCAGTAAAATTAGAAGGAAATAAAGTAATATTAAGATCAGGTGCAAGATGCATCCTAACTGATATGACCTGTACAGATTTCGACGCACGACAAACATTTTGGAACTTGATACCAGAAGGACCATGTGGTGAGCAAAAATATTCCGTATTATATGAAGGAACAATAAACAAAATATACGAAGAAGGACAAACGCGGGCGATGTATACAGTAGAAGCAGAAGAGATAATTTTTGCACTATTGAGAACAGGAGAAGTGCACATATGTGGATATACCATTGCACGGACGGAACATCCTAAGTTATTTATTTTGGAAGAAGCACGAAACAGTAGTTTTGTAAAGCGTGGTCCTACCGCCCCCAAGAATTTAGACGTGTTTGCTTACATAAATTCGAAATTCTTGTATGTAGAAAAATACATACGCGGGCGAATTCAAGAAATGTATTATAATATAATTTTTCAAAAATGCGAATTAGAAAGAAAGGTCCTCAGAAACAATAGCATCAGTAGCGCCGGAAGAATTTGGCCTTCAATTAATGGAAGCACAAGGATACATGGTGGTCGTGGCAGGAGTAGCAGTACATTTATTAAAGTGTCTAGCGGTAGAAGTTCGACATAGAAATACAACAAGGTGCTATGAGCAACTACCAGTTTTTAGAGGTCAGGAAGAATTATTTTTATATCCTCGTTCACGTATTTTAGTAAGAAAAGGACAAGAAGTTCCCTGCGATACGTGAATGCCGGTAATGTATAAACTAGGTGAGACATGGTTTAGAATCCTACCGTCGATTTGGCGCGACGAGACTCCTGAAATCTTAAAACCACAAGCAAAACCAACATGGAAATATTTAAGTCCGGAAAATTTAGCGATGGGAGGAATATATGGGGAAAAAGACATAAATCGGCTAAGAGACATGATACTATACCAATAGAAAAACCAACGGTATTAAATAACGTGGCTTTAGGGATGAGTGGTAGAAAGATAGATAAGCAGGGAATCACACTAAGTAATTTCTTTCATAAGGAAACCTTAGAACTGTTAGCGAAATCTACATGGGAGCGAATATGGGGAAACTTTTTAACCTTCGGGACGGCAAGTGCAGGGATTATTGGAATATTTATGTTAGGACGCCTGATAAAATTATTAATTGATTGAAATTATTAATAATACACGGATATGCAATATATAGCTTATATGGGTTTTCAACACACTTGGTGGGAGCAGTATGGAATCCGGTTACACAATTGTTATTGCATTTAGGGCAAAACAGGGAAAAGAAAGAAAAAGAAAACAAAGAAAAGGAAGTAGAAAAAAATGAGGGAGAACGTATATATGATAGTTTTGCGGGGGAAGGAGAATCAACACACACCAAAATAAAAAGAAAAAGGGACTTGATATAAAAAAAAATTTTCATACAATATAGGTTCGATTAATAACAGGGAGCCTATCGATAGTTAAAAGCAAAATTGTTTTTTTTTCTTTTAATATAAAAAAATATATAATAATAATAAGGTAAAAAAAAAATATAATAATAATAAAAAGCTAAAAGCAGTAGAAACAATATAGAAAAAAGAAGGATAAAAGAAATAAATATAAAATATAAAAGGTAATAAAAATAAATAAATATAATATATAACAGGGTAAAAGAAATAAATATAAATAAATAAATAATAGAAAAATCAAGCATATCAGGGAAACTAACAAAATTTTTTTTTCTCTCTATCAAGTTCCAGGATTTTTAAAAGAACAAAAAGATCGTTTACAAAGATTAACAAAAGGGAAGGAAAAAGTAAATAAAAAGAAAGAGCAAAAAAATATCAAACGAAGAAACTATCGGAATAAACAAAATGACTTTCAAACATAAACAAATCGTTTATCAAAATAAAGAAAGTGGGCAATTTGGATGTCGAAGATTCATAGTAACTAAACCTCGAGAGGACTACGTTCAAGGAATTGCATATATGAATCTAACAGGTGAAGAGATTCAGGAAAGGAAGTGTCCAGAATGTAGAAAAAATAGCCTAGTTACGAAATTATCTAGAAGAGAACAGAAAACCGCAAATCGGAGGTGGAAACAAATGTATGTTGGTAAAGAGGGACTTTTATCCATACAAATTGCAAGGATAATAACAAATAAGGACGTAAAGAGAAAAAAAGAAAAGAAAAGGAGTATGGTTAAAACCCGAGAAATTCCGCGAAGGAAAGCGCTTATAACTAAAACAATGGGGATACAAGAGAAAGAAGAAGAATCGGAAGTTGTAGGAAAACAAGAAAGCAAGTATGAAGGAGTAAAAGGAACAAGTAGAAATCAAGAACAAAAACATGAAACAGAAGAAGATTTATATGCTAAAGTTTTGCAAGACTTAGAGGAAATAGAAATAGATAATGAACAAAAAGCGACAGAGAATTTGTCAAGGCATCGCCAAACCGACCGAGAGAAATCGAAGAAAATGAGATGAAAATTATAGATTTCAAAAATAACTTGACACCAGAAGAAGCAGTAGAACACATATTTCTAGACATAAAGAACGAATGTGAGTGGTATAGACAGATGCAAGCTGAAGAACGAAAAGTAAATGAGATAGAAAACATAAAACGAAACAGCTATCTGCGTACAGATGACGAGATTTTAGAAATACTACAGACCTTGGAGGATGAACTGAGGAACACAGAGAGAAAACAAGACGTAGAAGGAGAAGAGTTGATAATCGAAATAGTAAAGCAAGAAGGATAAGAAATAAAAAGAAAGAGAGAGAAGACATTACAAGCGAAAGAAAATCAAATAAGAAAATAAATAGCATAAGTACGTCGAAAAAAAAATACAAAGAGGAAAATAATTTTTATAAAAAAAATAAATAATGAACCAGAGAAAGAAGTAAGCGAGAGGAAACAAGAAAACTAGGCCATGTACTGTTTTAGGAAAAATAAAAAAAATTTTTATGAAACTTTATTTCGATGTCTATTTAATTTATTTAAGACAGTAAATTCAATTAAAATATTGCATTAAAAAAAAAAAATAAAAATAAAAATACTGGAGATAAAATTAAACAAAAATTTTTTTTTTGAAATCACATACATAAATGAAAAAAGAAATTAAAATAACACATGGTAAATTAATAGTAAGAAAAGAAAAGATATTCAAATTAAAAATGGTTACAGAAAATGAATTCACGCGCATTTAAATAACTTATTGTTATATTAATCAATTCAAGTTAAAATCTAATCTTTAAGGAATATAAGCAAATGAATTCAAGATAGATAAAAAAAAATAATGAAATTGACAATAACAGGAAATACAGGGATAGGTAAAGGCGAATAAAAAAAAATATATAATAAATGAATAAAATAATATATGCAGAACACAAAATATCTTTTATTCATTAGATACAATTTTTTTTACATTTACAACGCACGCGCACAAATAAAAAAAAAACAACACAACGAAGTATAAAAATAACACATTGTAATTAAGATAAAAACGTAATCACACGGATACACATACACTGAAACCCGTCAATCCAAAATCATGCTGTTATCATCGCCATCGTCCGTAAGGTCGACAAATGAGGGCTCCGTTGGAGGAATACCTCTGCTAGTACAAGGCCCAGGAACAGGATTGGTAGCCAACAGCGTGGCTAAAACGGGATATGTTCGAAGAAGACGAAATCACATCCATTTTGCCCTGTAAGGCGAGGAGGGCTGCCTCCGTCGCCATCATCATATCATCAATGCGATTATGAATTGATATCACAAGCGATTCCAGGGTCGGAACTGGAAGGTCGGCATTCTAGAAGAAAAAAAAAGAACAAAAATAAACAATAAGAAGAACATGAGAAATATGTAAGAAGAACAAACACATAAAGACAAAGTAAAACTTACGCTCGTTCTTACATCTTGGACACGGACTGGCACTTTGGAGGTACGACCGAGAAAGAAAGGAAATAAGTGTTCCTATACAAAAAAATTTTTAATACATATCAATAAAAAAAAGAGAGTAAGAAAAAAAGGGAGAAAAATACAGAAACAAAGGAACTTACATTGGGTCCAGCCATGATGATGGTAATCGAGGTTCAATCGGAATAGATCGGTAGCCAAAATTTAACTGTAGAGAAAAACGGGAGCACACGCAACTTAAATACTAAAGGATAGGATTCGAGGGTAGGAATAAAAAAAGTAGTGATGATTAAACGAAGTTAGGGACGTATAAACGAAGAAATTAATTACAAATAATAACCGAAAATAGTCAAGTCTTTCAAAGATTAAAAAAAAACCGGCACATATATTTCCTCATTTTCCTTGAGATGAAAAGAAAGACTCTCTATACAAAATTTCAGTAAATAGCAAATTTCGTAAAAACGTATTTTTTTCAAGGGGGGGGGAGGAAATAAAATTTGTTAAATTTCATTCAGTTTGAAGTATAAAAAGAAAACGTACACGGTAGCAAGAAGTCAAACGATAATGACTTCCTTATTATAAATAAAGGCAGATCCATATACACAAAGAAACATTAAAAAGATAAGTCAAGGAACCGCATAGTAGCGCGGTAACAAAAAATACGGGAAACAGAGATACATGTAAAAAGATATATGAAGTACATACATAATTAAAATAAGTAAAAAAGATTATGATAGAAAAATTATACAATGCGGAATAAATATGAATTTAAGATGATGTTTAGATTAATGACAAACATTTAAATAAAAAGAGAGAAGGGAAATAATAATAATAAACGATTACATTTTGATGTTGATAAGAAAAACAGAAAAATATTAAAATAAAAAGGGAATATTCCCATACTAAGCTTTAAAATCAATTATTATTATTATTTAACCATAATATAGATACGCACATAAATAATAATACAAAAAAATATATACCTTTTTTAATATTCTTACTTTACATCATACAGGAAAGGAAAGGGTCAATAAATAAAATGTTCCCAGGCAAGGAACCATGATAAGAATAAAAGAGGGAAATTTGATATAAAAAAAGAGAGAAAGAAAGGGGTGAGAACAAAAACATAATTAAAAGATTAGAATGGGCTAGAGAGGACTTGTAAGATTAACAACAAGCTGATCAAGAGAAATGAAGATACATGCTTAATTAAGATATATGCTTAATCAACTACGGTAACAAAATTTTTTTTTAAATAACAAATAAAGTACGGATTTAAAATAATATTTGCTTATTAAGTTGTAAGAATATATATAATTAAACATTGTGATTACAGCATAAAAACGATGTAAATCAAAAAGACAATGCGCCCTTCAAAAGTGTATGCAAAGGGAAACAAAAATGCAAGAAGGTTTTGGGACTAAGAATAATGATAGATAAAGAAAATTCGATATGTTAACGTATCAATTGCACAATTAAAAAAATAAGATTAACAATTTATGTAAAATAGGAAACTAGCTTCCAAACTGTTCATTAAAAAGAGTGATTTTATTATAACATTAATATCAAATTTCATCGAGAGTAATAATTTTACCCTGAGAGTGATATACCATTGTATGAACTGTAAAGTAAAATCTAAAGGGTAATAATGTATTGGAAGAAAAATGCAAAATTCTTTTTATTTATTACAGCACGGAAGCTGGATGCAACTTCTTATATTATCAACTACTGTAGCTTTAAAATAGAAGTAAGATAGAAATGGAATAATAATAATAAAAATAAAATTTTTGTTACTTGTTATTTTTATAGACTGTGATGTTCTATAAGAAAAACTACGATTGAGTATACATACAATTAACAAACAAATATTATTGATTCAATTCACATAATCAAACATTATTATTATTATACCATAAAGACACACAAGTTAAAATATAGGGAAAAAGAAGGAAATTAGATTTAAGAAAAATAGAAATGAATAAACATTAATATAGTTTTATAAAAAGAGAAAAGAAAATTTAAAAAATTATGATACGAGAAAAACATATAATCAAATTTAAATATTGCGTGTATAGAATAGAAATAGTATACAAAGTAAAAATTGCATGTAAACTAGTATTTTAAAAAGAAATTTGATAAAGGGTCAAGAGTTATTAAGGGCCTTAGAAAAAAAGAGTATAGAAAATTGTTACAAGAAAAATACATAATCAAATTATAATATTGTGTGTAAAGAATAGAAATAATAAATAGACATTGTACCAAGAAGCGGCCAACTGGGCTACCACATTCCAAGTTGAAAGAAAAAAAAAAAGAAAGAACATAATTAATAAACCAGTAAAGGAGATTTTTGTTTTAGGACGATCTCATTTAACTCGCGCGTTCTTTAGTGGGTGGAGAGGTGTAATGAACCGAGTTCATTACCAATAAATGTTACAAAAAAATTAAAGTTAAAAGTAGTAAAAAAATAGTATTGATCAATTAATAAATAAACGCATAGCACGACGCAAGCAAAGCGAGGTCAAGCAGTGGCTAAATAAAACAGCGAAAGAAAGAAGTATAAGTGGAAGAAACAGAGTTCATTACCAATGAATTTTTCAAAGAAAATACAAAAACTAAAATAATAATAATGAAAAAGTAAAAATAATATTGATAAATAAATACATAAACAAATACAGGAGACAAAATAACACGACGAAAACGATTCAAGTCAAAGCGGCGGCCGAGTAAAATAGTATAAGAAAGAAAAGTACGCTGCAGGAGCCGAATTCGACACCAATGAATTTTTCAAACAGAAAATAAATAAGAATAACATAGTAATAATAAAGAAAGTAAAAATAATTGCAATAAAATAATAAATGAACAAATGCGAGAGACAAATAGCAACAAATTCAGTTGACCTCAATGAAGAGCAAGGCTCGGTGGCCAAGTGAATCAGCAAAGGAAGGAGAAGTACAAGCTGAATAGAATGCTAAAAAAAGATACGGGCAGGCGGCAAGCTTAGAAAAAGCAACAAGCCTGACAACGATGAACGGCTTCGCAGAAAATCGTGAAGTTAACTTAGGGGGGTATGAAAAGATTTCAGCGTAGCGGTAGGGGAATAAAGCGCAGTATGAAAATAGATAAGGCCGTCTCTGAAGAAGTACGGAGTAGAGGGACATTAAAGTCAATTTATGTGGAGCAATTATACGAAGTTAGTGCAAAATTTAAAAGAAAAGCTTTGACGGAGTCTCAAAAACAGGAAGCCGAAATGATAACAGGAAAAAGTAATTGCCAATAAACGTCAAGCTGACCTCTTTCTATTCAACTGAAATTATGGTTTCCAGAAAAAAACCATACAGGGAGGGCCGACTGGCAACCAATCAGAATAGCTGAAAATCATACGAATGGGCAAAAACATATACCGTTGCTAGCAACAAAGAAGCTTCTAGAAGCTTGATTTGAAGTATGAAGCTCCAAGCTTGCAGGCGTGGGCTCTCTTTTTCCCGACCACCCTCTCGCTGGCCACATTCATTAGCCAAGCTGCCGACACATCACCAGAGCCAGCAGCAGCCAGCCACCATCCAACTGTGAGTCATCAGCCGAGGAGGCGAAGTTAAACTTAAAGAAACAAGAAGTTTATTTAAATTTTAAGTTCAAGTTTCATGGTCATCAATCAACTATACCAACCAGAGAACAAGGCGGACGTGTGGGGAAACGGAGATCGACACCAAGAAAAAAGAAACAAGGTAGAGAGTTTTTTAGAATTGTTTATTTGTAAATCTCAAGGGGGGAAATCATGTCTCGGAAACGCGTCTCTCCTATCGTTATCCGCGAAGTAAATGCCGAGCGTCGCAAATTGTTGTAAATTAAAATTTAAATTAGAAAAAAAATTCAAGAAAGGAAATGCTAAGAAAATAAAAAAAATTGGCATGGGGTAGCATGGTTCGCCCTGAAGCAAAATAAGTATAATAAAACAAAGAAATAATCAATTATGTACGAAGCAGGGCTTCTGGTGTGGATTATAAAAGAAAAGGGAAAGAAAAATAAAATGATATAACTTGGCAATGACATGGGTGTTTACTAATTTGTTTTACCTATCCTTGCTGCCTCTTTTTTTTAGACTTCCAACCCTGGAGACGTAGCGCTCGCGCGTCAATCAAAAAGAAGTCGATGGATGGCTGAAATTCAATCATTCATTAAAAAAAAAATTATTTAACCTGTATGCTGAACGTAACAGTTAACATCGATTGAATAGACTATTCCATAAAATCATTCAAGCGTTTGATTATTATTTTTAGGTTATAATATTGCAGATACGTTGAGTAAAATTGTCAAGAGGTAAAAATTTAGTTTTCATATAATTAATTTCAACAAATTTGTTTAAAAAATTTCATTTTATTTTGTAACTGACTGATTCCATTTAGATTCATGCAGGCCGTCCCTGATCGATTTTTTTTTCTGTTTTAAGTGATAAAAATACCTTCCAATATGTATATGAAGATAAAATTTACCTCATAGAACGCTCAAAAATATGATTTTTCCTCGCTACAGCGTATTTAGTGTTGGGTGTAAAAATGAAAATTAAAAAATTAAAAATGAACCTCAATTTTTAAATTGCCGTAGCTCCGTCAATTTTCGACTTTTTTGGACGTTTTTTAATGAAAATGTGCGAAATTAAGTCTAGTTTTCAATGCGGTTTAGATTTTTGCGATACAAGTTGATCTCTCTGAGTTATTCATGAAAAACCGAAAAAAGCGATTTTTTTCAAACGCATTTTTCTCCAAAACCATATTTTTTTTTTTAATTTTTATATGTTTTTATACATGAAAAATACAAGCTTTTAGGATAGGTGAGAATATGCCATTTTCCCTTATTTTTTTAAACAAATTTTTAAACTTTTTTTATGTTTTCCATTTTAAAGCATTGATACCATGGCGCATCATGCCATTTTTCGAACTATTACATCTTTTTACAATTCGTTTATGCTTTTATTTATTGATTCATAAAAAATATTAACAAAAATCTTTAAAGTAAACCCACGACCAAATTTTTTCATCAATTAGAATTAAACCGAAATTATGATGATTTTAAGTTTATAAAAATAGAAATATTTTTTATCGATAGTTAAAATTTTTCATTCAGTTTGAATTTTGCGCCCACTATTTAAATTTACTTTTTAGGGAGTGACATATGCCACCGCTAGTTGGCGACAAATCGCTTTTTGCATTCTCATTAACGACTTGACGCACTCAAGCATATAAGACAAGTAAGATCAAAAATAAAATTGTCTAATAAAGTTATTTCTTCATATGAATCTTCTTTTGTCAAAGAAAGCACTTTTAAATCAATACTATCTCTAATTGGGCATTTTTTACATTCTCTTAGTACACATTTCATATCATTTTTTTAACAAAAAAGTAAAGAATATATTTTCAATTCTAAATCCGCAATGGCATGTTTATTTTCTTTTTAATATTTATTCAAAGCATCCAACGTAAGTTTCAGGTTCTCTCAATAAATGCAAAGACATGAATTGTTTAGTGGATTGGGTATAACCCACTTTGGTATTAAGGCATAGAATATTGATTTACCGATTTTTGTTTTAATTTCAGGATTTTCTTCTATAAATAATTGATATATTTCTTTTATGCTTCGCGTAAGAAAGCGCTAACCTTTTTTAGTTTTTATACCATTTTTTTTAACAGATATTGTGTCACTTTTATTTGCACTTTGACGAGAACAATTGAAATCATCGTTCAAATAATAATTTTTCACTCTCTTTATAATTTCACTATCCAAAGAATAGCCACAATAGTTCTAAGGCTTTTTGTAGATATCTTCATTATTGACCAATGATCTTGCTTGATCAATTATATAAACAGTTAAATTTGATAAAACTGATTATAAATAATTTTTGGAAATATTGCTTGGTATAAGACTTAATAACTGCACTTTTTCAAGAAAATTTGAACAAGTATATAAAGCAATTTTAATATTTTCGAGACATTTATCACATGTTTCACATCCGTTATTTTCATCTAATGTGGGCAAATCCGTTATATCGTAGACTTTCATAATTTTACTTAGTATTTGTAAATCAAATGCATCGTTTCTTTGTTTTCTTTTTCAAAAAGCATAGGATTTTCGCATTTTCATATTGATACTCTGAGACATTTTGATTGGTGAAATATTTAATTCCAAATTACTTGAAGTCTGATTGAACTGCTCTATCACAGCCTTACTATCAAAAACTTCTTCCGAAGATTGTTGACTGTTTGAGGTAGATAAAATAGATGTATTTTCACTTCATCTTACAATATTCTGTACCATGAAGGACATACTTTATCCTTACTAGAAAAAGAAGTATTCGGATACAAGCGTTTCAATGACTCCGTTAGATCACCTTATTCTCATAACGGATTTTTGGAGCAATCGTAAATAACTTTTTTATGCATTTCTTTCAAATCCTTGCACTTAGTCTCAACAACCAGTGATGCCATTATTATTAATAAGTTCTTCGACGGAGCAAAAAAAAAATATTTGTTAGGCAATTTATTGTTGATCTTACTTGTCTTATAGCTTGAATGCGTCAAATCGTTAATGAGAATGCAGAATGCGAATCATCACCATCTAGCGGTGGCATATATCACTTCCTAAAAACTAAATTTAAATCATAGGTGCAATATTTAAACTGAAGAAAAAAATCTAATTATAAATTTCGATTTTTATAAACATAAAATCATAACTTCGGTTCTAATTGATAAAAAAATTTGATAAAGGGTTTATTTTACAGATTTTTGTTAATATTTTTTATAAATCAATAAATAAAAGCATAAACGAATAGTAAAAAGACGTAATAGTTCGAAAAATGGCATGATGCGCCATGGTAACAATGCTTTAAAATGGAAATCTAAAAAAAAAGTTTAAAAATCTGTTTAAAGAAATAAGGGAAAATGGCATATTCTCACCTATCCTAAAAGCTTGTATTTTTCATGTATAAAAACATATAAAAATTTTTTTAAAAAATATATTGTTTTCGAGAAAAATGCGTTTGAAAAAAATCGCTTTTTTCGGTTTTTCATGAATAACTTAGAGAGATCAACTTGTATCGCAAAAATCTTACTGAAAACTAGACTAAATTCCGCACATTTTCATTAAAAGAACGTCCAAAAAAATCGAAAATTGACGGAGCTACGGCAATTTGAAAATTGAGGTTAATTTTCAATTTTTTAATTTTCATTTTTACACCCAACACTAAATACGCTGTAGCGAGGAAAAATCATATTTTTGAGCGTTCTATGAGGTAAATTTTATCTTCATACACATATCGGAAGGTATTTTTAGCATTAGAAGGGAAAAAAAGATTCGATCAGTGACGGCCTGCATGAATCTTAATGGAATCAGTCAACTGTTATTTAAAAAAAAAAATGTTAGTAATGGTTGCATATATGCAAATTTTTTAATTTTTTCATTTAAATAAACTAAACATTTTTTTAAGAAGAAATGGTATAAAGATTTATGTTTGAGACGATTTTATTTACAAAAAATTACTAATTATTATAACGTAATAAAAGTTCACGGTTACAAGAAATTCGTTATAATTTTTTATCTAACCGACATCTATACGTATAATAATCTATTTGCAAATTAAATTGCTCAATAATAATTCATCGTCTCGTAATTTTATTTAATTCTCTATTCTCTCTTTGCTTAATTTTTATGATTTATTGAAAAAAATGTACAATTTTCAATTTATATATTTATAAATAAATAATTGTATGAAAAACAAGTAATTCTGATGTTTATATTTAATATTATTTACAATTCGTATGTAAAGATAGAAAAGAAATAAAAAAAACTGTAATGAATTTTATATATTGTGCTGCAATATTCAGTAAATTATTGTTTACTTCTATAAATCATAAAAAATAAATTGAGAGAGAATATACGACAATAAATTCAATTATCTTAAACAAAAGATTCAATGACATTACCTTGATGTTAAATTAATAAAATTCTAGGATAATACTTTATAATTGTGCAATTTAATTTTAGAATAGATTGTTATACACAGATATCTGTTACTAGATAAAAAGTTGTTACAACTTTCTTGTAACTGTCAACATTGAATGCGTTATAATTAATCATTAACAACTCTTGGACAGGTTAATAGTGTTATTAAAGTATGTGAACATTCTTTGAAGTGTATAAATTTATTGTATATAAAAATATATTACAAATCGTATCTCGTAGCTACATAATCATCTCCTCTCACTTTGATCGCTAAACAAAGATCTACTGTAGGAACTCCTTTCACGGAAATTATTTGAGTAAGCTCTTCTGAAATTACGTCCTAATGAGCATAATAATGTCGATTAAAAAGAACTCTATAAATATCGCTGACACAAAAATATAAATCGTCGTTGATTTAAAAAATTTTTTTAATTTTATCAAATTTTTTACCTTTATCATTAAATCATATTATTATTACAGAATTTTATAAATATTTTTTGCCATTAAATTCGATTGATTTATACGATGTAGCAAACTTGATATTCGGTATTTTTTTATTTCAGTATCTCAAGCATTGTCAATACCTCCTAAAATTAATTTATTCATAACATTCTTTGGTGTTTCTTTTCCATGACATTGTTGCCATTCTATTTTTATTCCAACAGTTAACGGCATGTCGGAGCTGCAGCAATCGAGTTTTGCTTTTTTTATTTTATCGATATCTTTTTAAATTCTTAAATTAAACAAATATAATGACTTGTCCGCACTAAAGTTATATTAGTACAATAATTTTTGTTAAAATAAAAAATCATTCGGACTTGTTATTTTTTTATGAGATTTGATTGGAAATTAGATATCAAACTCGACAAACCTAACCTTAAAATACGATATATTGAAAGTTTTTATTATAACTTTGTATGTATAATATTTTGGTGGTTTTCTTGAGTTGTCCGCACTAGAGTTTAATCTTACAAATTTTTTCTTTATAGCAAAAAAACTCAATTAAACGCATCGTTTATTCATAAGTTAAGATTGGAAATATTATTAGAAGGCGGACAGCTTCGTCATGCTCTTAAGGGTAGATTCAAGTACGACATAGTGCTTGTAGCTATATCTTTTAGTGCTTTATTTTTTGTTTTAAAACCCAAACACCAAAAATGAATTAATAGTCCATTTTCAAGCATTATTTGTGAGTGATGAACCATAAAATGCATCTTTGCCTTTGAATGACTGAAAAATTCAAGATACTTTTCATTGTGCCATTGAATAAGAAACGCAAGACGTGAAGCATCGGCTTTAACAAATCTTGGAGCTGTCTAAATACCAATAATTTCCCTTAAAATTACGTACAATTTCCAATATTTATTATCTTCTGGAACCACGTCACCAATGATCAATCCTAGATATCTGCTTAAGCATAGCATTCCAGCAGCAGGTGCTTTTATTTTCATTTTATTTTGTATTTTATCATTTTTTCATTTTTTTGAAGATTCTCTTACAATACGACCTGGCTTGGAATCAAAGTCCAATGCACTGTAATTAAAAGTTTTAATACGGCTAGTCAAAAATTCTAATGTATATAATTTATCTTACTCAATTAAACACGTTAAAATTTTAGATATAGTGTAATATGCTACGCCTTCGAACATATCATGCATGATATCAACTGACTTTTTTTCAACTATATGAAAGTCAAGAATATCATTGAAAATACATTGTTCTTTTACACCAGTCAAATTATCTCTTTTTTTTAAGTCATTGTAATTTTCTTTATTTCGCAAAATAGTTCTATTTTCTTGGGTCATTTTTCGGCACTCCTCTAACGTTTCTCTACAGATTCTACAAAATCTAGTCGTAGAAAAACTTTCAACAAATCCACATATACCATGAACGCCTAAATTATCCTCGAGTATACCCACACATCTAAAATAAACAATTATTTGCGAATTGTTGATATTTAATAAGATTCCGTTTTTACTCAAAGAATTAATATCATCTATGACTACTTGAAAAACAGCCCTGTTACTAAAAGATTTTCTGTAATTTGTATAGAATAGAGCTGTTACAAAAATATTATTTAATTTTGAATCAAGCCGTGGCATAAGAAAAGGAAGTGAGGCATAGTCACCTCCAAGTGCTTGTTTTCCAGAATGACTACCTATACAGTTCTCGGGCTCAAAATCATCGTTATATATATATATTGGAAGTATTATATTATTTTCTGCATTGTCTTTCACATTTTCTTTTCCAATACCTTCCTTGCATGACGTTTAAAATAACAATTTTTTCATTTTTTAGCGATCGTACATATTCTTAAACTTCAGAAAACACACCAGGAATTTCTAAAATATTTTTTATAGTATTTAAAGGCATATAAACACCATTAATTTATATTTTCTGTTTTTGGCCAATACAACCTGGTTTTTCAATTAAATCATCACCAATCTTGAACTCTTTAGGATAAACAAAACCGCATACATTTTTGTACATTGCAAAACGTAACTGTTCTGATGAAAATTCTCTGAACGGATTTTTATTTTCTTGTAAAACTAATCTTATTTTATAGTGATATTTTTCATCGACATCTAATTCATTACAGATTTTAGTATTTAAATAAGGAATATATATATATGGGACGTTTCATGTCAACTCGACTGACAAAAAAATAGAATTTGCTAGAAATCCGTGAAGAGATTCCATTTGATACCCAAAATATACAAAAAAATTTTTAGAGGCATAGGTCAAAGGGATTACGAGTAATAAGTAATAGAATATTGTGATTTTTCAAATTTTTTTGTTAAATTACCAACTTAATTATTTTTTTCCTCAGAAACTAAGAATTTTAGAGATTCACTTATGAATATATTTATTGTTGCAAATGATTAGTAGAATCTACACAAATTTTTTTAAATCTCAGAATTGCTGTCTTCTGATTGGTTCATTTTGTACTTTCATGTAATTTTGAATTTCTGGTGTTCGACCAGGTTGATTTCACTCAGGTCGCATTATGTTATGTCTTTTTATAATATCTTGAAGTGAGCTTTGTCTCATCTCAGGCATAGAACTGAGAGAAGAGCTATAGAACTTTGAATATTAAAAAATAAAATAGAAGTTTCAATTTAAAACATATATACTGTGGATTTGGTTCTTCGCTTATAGATAATGCAATATACGAACAAATGATTTTTAAACATCTTAAAAGAGATCTATTTCTTAATAATTTAAGTATTAATTTAGAATCTGAATTGAAATATCAACTGTTCATTATTTAGACATCCTCAAAATACACTCACAACCGAAACATATTTATGTACTTCAATAAATTGTTATTATGATTTTAAATATTTAAAATAAGATAAGTTTATAAATATATGATACGTATGTATTGAAAAATTATTTAAATACGTATTATACATTTAGGAATGATTATTTATATAATAGTTTTATGTAATCCAATAAATTAAGATTTTTATAAATATTAGATATTAAAATATTCAGATCCTTTTTCTTATTTGATTTCTATAACCATAAATTCCAATAATTGATTAAAATGATATTACAGAATTATATTACCGTTAAATTGAAAATTAGAAACGTGTTATAAGTAGAAAATGATTTTAATACTTACATGTTATGTCCCATTATATCTGTAATGTTACATAAAATGAAAGTTTATATGTACATATGTTATATACAAATTTCTTAACTTTAAACATTGACATAAAATATTTACCCATGGGCCTGGCAAGTAATTTTGTAAATATTTAATAAAATTTCAAAAATTTCAGAACATTTTTAAATAAATGATCAAAAAAAGATAACAAGAAATTATACAATTTTGTTACTGAAATTCAACGTTAATTTATAAAGAAAAAAAATTGAAAAATCTTTTGTTAAAAATTATGGTAAGATCTCATAGTTTTATTACCTTTATTATATACTTGACATTTATTTCGTGATTTCATGAAATTCTAATGTCAAGGTTTGATTTTATTACTAAAAATAGTTTATAATATGTTAAAGACATCAAAATGTTTAAAATCATTAATTAAAATAAATCGCCAAGCATACTTGCCCACTATCTATCTTTTTAAAGGTAAGCTTTTTAAAGTATTCAATTTTGAAATATACATACAAATCTGTTTATTTCTTTACCCTCATAATTTTAAAATTTTTTGTTAAAATTTTTATTAATATAAATAATTGAATATTGTAAAAAATTTTACTCCTTTCTTATTATACAAGGTACATTTATTTTTTTAATATTCAAAGTTAATTTTCATTTTTGAAACAATAATGGTACTTTTTTTTTCATACTTTGTTTGATATAAAGATAATTTTAAGCAGATATAAATATGTGATTGATTGTACATACTTGACAAATAATCTTATAATAATTATAAATGTCAAATGCTTAAAATAAAGCATGAAGAAATTTAAAAATCATGTTTGATCATTGATTTCTTATGTTCATTAAAGTTTAATGTGTATTAGTTAATATTTTTTAATAAAAAAATTATACAATTTTGGTTTGTTTAAATATAATTATAGTAACGCAAGTTTTAATTTTACTTTGTAATAATTATTACAAAAATATAAAAATCTCATGTGAAGATTGAATTATACTTATAAAGTATAAAATTATTTTAAATCTAAATTTTAGTTTTAACTTTAAAATATAACTTAAATAGAAATCAACAAATTCCTTAAAAAAATAATAACATGTTATATTTTTAATCAGTTTAGAATTTGCTCTGTCAACGATTTGCAGCTTAGATGTAGATTCCATATTTTAATCTCATCAAGATTTTATCATTCCAAGACATTTCACAGTTTTTTAGTTTGTTATCACAAGTGATATTCTTTATTTATCTATATTGATTGATACAATCTTCTAAATAATTTTTAAAACTGGAATACTGTAATTTTCTCGTACCTTTTTGAACAAGCTTTTTTAAATAAAGATTATCTAAAAATAAAATTTTCATATATTGAGGGTTATTAAAATTTATAATTTAAAGTATTTACTTTTAGCTCCATATAATTCCAAAACAGCTCTTGCAACAACATAAAAATAATGTTCACTATGAGCTTCAACGCTCATTGTAAGCTATCTATCTGATTTTTTTTGACAAGCAAGTCTTAAGAATGGTCGTTTAAAGAATTTTCCAATATCTACATCGACACTTTCAATAGCTTGTTTAAATTTTTTTCACAATGGAAAATAATTAAAATACTCTTTCTCGTCACTTTCTTTAATTTTGTGTTTTTAAGGGTTAATTTATGATAACAGCAAGATACTAAAATAAGAAGATGGCCCATTTTCATCTCTAAATATATTTGAGATTTATATGCACTTAGATCACCACAAGCAAAAAACTAATTTGACAAACATTTTCTATTTCTTCAAATTTATGATAACAACAAGATTCTAAAATAAGAAGATGGACCATTTTTACCTCCAAATATATTTGAGGTGTATACGCACTTAGATCATCACAAGCGTGAATACTAATTGGATAAACATTTTTCCTATTTCTCTAAATTCTTTTTCTATAATTGATTCTATGTTTCTTGGAACTTTTGTGTTTATGTTATAACATATATATTTCACAGGTGGTAATGAATCAGAAAATATAGTTCTTTGTCAAAGATTTGCAGTTTCAACATTTTGAGAATTTTAGTTACGGGCATTTTATACAACCATTGAATTTCTCTTAAGAATAAGATTGCTTCTTTAAAATATTGAAAATATGATATTTCATTGCTACACATTCTGTAATTATATAAACTATCAATTTCCATTGTATACTAATATTGCAACATTTTATAATTATAAAACTAACATCTATTAGAAAATAAATTTTTTAGAAACTTATTTTATTAAACAATAAATATTTTACATAGTTATTAAAATACTTGTTTATAATTATTTTAACAGTTTAGAATTAAAAGTTTCTTTGACTTATTCATTTTTATGATAATTTTAGATAAAAGTTATTTCAGTAAAAAAGTAAATAAAGGTGAAAATGCAGATGAAAATTAACAATGATAAAGTAACAACAAGTTACATAAATTTAAATAGTAATAACAATTACAGAAATTAAAAAAAAAAAATTATGGTATTCATTAAATTATGTTGAATCTTATAAAAACAAAAATAAAATAATTTTATAAAGATTCAGCAATAAAAAAAAACGCTGCCAAGTGCTTTGGCGGAATGCTTTCTCATAGAGCTCTTTGAGTTTCATTATTTTTTTATATTTATTTAAATGTGATTTTAATATAAAAAAATTGTCCATCATTAATATTTATTCATTTTGTACTTTATAAATTTTGAATATATATGCTAGTTGATTGCCTTTTCAACATTTTGTTTGGGTTAAATGTTAGCTTTTAAAGTGTTTAATTTTGTTGACTTTAGCTAGCCTTATACATAGGTTCGAATTTATTATTTTTGTTATCTTGTGGATATCTTTTTATCACGACTAAGCTTGGTAAATCCAAGTAGTCAATTTTAGTAACGGTAATTAAATTCAATAGTACTATTATAAATTTTCAAGAGTAACTCAGAAAACAAAAGAAGTGATCAAAAAGCTACGCTAATAAAATTATTTATTTAAAACTTGGTTTATAAAGACAGTAGCAAATAACTTGTATACAAATTTTAGAGTAATTCTATCAAGTACTTTACGTAAAATGGAAAAATACTGAAATATGAAAATTTTTTAAGAAAATTTTTTTAATTTTCTAAAAAGAAAACTACGCTAAAAAGATCGGTTTATAAAAGTTATCCTTCTTTTGGCAGATGCAAATTATTCCCATGGAAATCTCAAAGCAAACTCATCAATTAACTTACGTAAAATACAAAAAAAAAAATTAAAAATCGAAAATTTTTTCAAATTCTTAAAATGGCTCTATAATAAAAAAAATACACTATGAATACAAATTTTCTATAGCTTCCCGCCTAGTTATACAAAAACATAGATGGTATACAAAATTTGAAGCAAATCCATAGAGTAATTTTCGAGATCTAACTGGTTAAATAAATAACATTTTCTTTTCAAAATTTCTTTTTAAAAATTTTAAAAATGCTCTAAAATTAAAACTACGCTATGAAAATCAATTTTTGAAAATTTCCCTTCTTTTGGCAGTCGCAAATAATTTCCCTGTAATTTTTAGAACAAATCTATCGAGTACTTTACGAAGAATAAAAAAAAATAAGAAAAGAAGAATCAAAATTTTTTTTTAAATCTTTAAAATTCTCTAAAATTGTAACCACTCTAAGAAAATTAGTTTCCAAAAGCTAATTTTTTTCAGACAATAGCGAATTAATTGTATGAAAATTTTGGAGAAAATTTATAGTATGGTTAACGCAAAAAAGAAAATAAATGAAAAATAAAAATTTTTTTGAAAATTTTCAAAGTGTTCTAAAATTAAAACTGCGCTGAGAAAATTAGTATTCCAAAGCTTGTTTTCTTCAGATAGTAGCGAATTAATTGCATACAAATTTTGGAGCAAATCAATCGAATGGTTTTCGTAAAATAAAAAAAAATTAAAAATAAAATATTTTAAAAAAATTTTAAAAATGCTCTAAAATTAAAAGTGCGCTAAGAAAATTAGTTTACAAAATTTTTAATAATTTTGGCAGTCGAAATAAAGTTCTATACAAATTTTCGAACAAATTCTTCGAGTAGTTTACGTAAAATACAAAAAAAAATGAAAAATCGAAATTTTTTAAAAATTCTTAAAATGATTCTAAAAAAAAAACTGCGCTAAGAAAACCAATTCCCAATAGCTTCCGCACCAGTTCATCAAAAAATTGAATTGTATAGAAAATTTGAAGTAAATCCATCGAGTAGTTTTTAAGATTTTATTGGCTTAATAAATAGAAACATTTTTTTCAAAAATTTCAAAATGCTCTAAAATTAAAACTGAGCTAAGAAAATCAGTTTTTAAAAATTTATTTTATCCGGGCAATCAGAAATAAATTCCATGCAAATTTTGAAGCAAATTCATCGAGTAGTAAACAAAAAAAAACCAAAAAACGAAAAATCGAATTTTTTTTTATTTTTAAAAAAACTTTAAAATGAAAACTACGGTGGAAGAACCAAATTATCAATAGCTTCCCAGCAAGTTAATCACAAAACTAAATTCCATGCAAAATTAGAAGCAAATCCATCGAGTAGTTCTCGAGATACAGCTTACTAACTGAATTCATACATCCACACACACACACACACACACACACACATACATACAGACATTTTCTGGAAACCACTTTTTTCGACTCACTGAGTTCAAATATGTACAAATTAATGAAAAAATAGAAAAAAATTTTTTTTACCGATACAATGCTTTCTCTATGAGAAAGCAATATTAAAAAATATTTTTCAATTGCAAGGTTAAATACGAAAACATGATGTATAAAAGGCTTAGAGCGCTTGATTGCTTCGCCTATTTGCCATCGGGGGGGCTGCTCTACAAAATTGCACAGCTCTGTATCACAGAGACAGAAGATATGAAATCAATGTGCTGAACAAAGATAGCATATATCGATACACTAAGTTTATCGCTCAGGAGCAGCCCCCCGGGGCGCTACCGCGCCCCTTGAATAAAATCTTTACCCTAGCTAAATTTAAATATATTTTTTTAAATTTATAAACGTTACTCAAGTAACATCGATACGTAAGTAACGCCGTAATTTGAGTTCAGTTATTGCCCACACATCATGAAAGGTTGCTGCAAGGTTTCAGTAATAAAATTCTTATTACTGAAACCTTGCAGCAATCTTTCAGGCTGTGTAGGTGCTTGAGTTTGAACTCCAACCTTAGGCCCGAATTTATAGTCGTTGCTCAAACTCAAGCATTGAGTATGCTCCATTCTTAAACATCGTTCTGTCTTTGTCTCTCTCATAATAAAATCTCATTCCGTCTTTCAGGTTCGAATTCATAGACCCAACTCAAGTAAGATTCGTCACTCAAATCTCATTCTGTCTCTGCTTCTCTCATGATAACAAAAAAAGACACAGGATGTAACCAGTACTTCAATTTTGTTTATGAATTTAAACCTCAATGCTTGAGTTTGAACAACGACTATAAATTCGGACCTCAGGCAGAAAGTTGTAGTCGTTACTCAGTTCTCAGTTCTCAGCTTACATTAATCAAACATCATTCCGTCTTATTTTTCTCATGATGAGAAAACAGACAGATGACACAATCATTACTTGAGATACTTCCATACATTCGAATCTAATCATATTTCGTTTAAGTATTTTATAGGATAATAATGAGTTTAACCAATCAGAGAGGTTATTTCTTTAGGATTAGAGATACATAAATTATTCTCTTACTTATGTAGTATAGATGTATAGCACCATCAACCGTATAACGTACTACATGTATGTATGTGCGTGATCGTGATGTCCCAAGGGGGTCGTTTTAGAAAATTGCACAACTCTGTATCACAGAGACAGAAGATATAAAATCAATGTGCTGAACAAAGATAGCATATATCGATACACTAAATTTATCGTTTCGGAGCAATTCTCCAGTCCCCAGTCCCGATCGAGCTTCCATTCTCTTATGTTTGATTCCGTACTCAGAATTTGTCACTTCATGGTTTTTCATGCTCGAGTTTACAACAATAACATCGATGTTTAATTTTTATCAATCAATTATAATAAATATAATATAACAAAATATTTGAATATTAAAATGGGATTTTCAAGTAAATTAGTGAGTTATAATGTATGTTGTAATCCTTATAAATTGAAGAATCATCGAAAAACTAAGTCATTACAGAAAGTGTCCGAAAATATTAAAAAAGTTTTGATTAATGTTACATTAGATGAAAGAATATGTTCGACATGCAGAAAACGTGCTTATAAAGATTATAATGACCTGCAATGTTGGTGTTCATCTATTGAATATTTTATGAAAATTATTTTTTATAATTAATTAATATCTTTTGTATAAATCTTGCATGCAATTATTTAATTCTAGGCATAATATTATTGGCAAAAAAAACTTATTAACAAAATTTATGGTGAATGTTTAATATTTAGGTTATAGTTGCTTCTGTTTTATGTAAATTTTGCATGCTATTTATTTTAGATGTAATAAAAATAGTAAAGTTTAATTCGCACAATTTCTGTTTAAGGTAGTTGTCGACTACTTACATCATAAAAAACTGTTTATTATAAAATGCTTTAAAATTTAATTCACAACTTCAATATAATTTCACAAATAAATAGTTAAAATTTTATAACCTCCAGCGGTTTAAAAAGTAAGATATAAAACTGAAATTTTCATTTTATATAATAAATATCATTAAAATTACAAATTTAAAATATGATATTATAATTATGAAACCGTTAATCGTTTTAAAAATTTAACTGTTTGTTTATAAAGTTATAAACCAAATTTCAACGCATTTTATAATAAATAATTTTTTTATGATGTAATGGGTTAACAGCTACCTTAAAGATTATCTTTTATATAAATTTTGCATGCAGTTATTTTATTCCAGATGTAATATTATTTGCAAAAAAATCTTATTTACAAAACTTTTGTTGAATGTTTAATATTTAAGTTATAGTTGCTTCTGTTTTATGTTAAGAGGAGGTCACGTATCTCTGTCCTTTTCTAATCAAAGAAATGATTTTTTTACAAAAACTACTAACTTTAGCAAAAAATGAAGAGAAAGCCGCATCTTGTATCAAAAAAAGCAATATTTTTTTTGATGAGAAAGAATTAATTTTATTGCTTCGTTCTCAAGAAAACCTTGAAAAACGAAATTGTCCACCCTAACCTCTATGATTTAAGTTTTTCAAGGTTTTCTTGAAAACGAAGCAATAAAATTAATTCTTTCTTATCAAAGAAAATATTGCTTTTTTTGATATGAGATGCGGCTTTCTCTTTATTTTTTGCTAAAGCTATTAGTTTCTGTGAAAATCTTGATTCTTTAATTAGAAAAGGACAGAGATACGTGACCTCCTCTTAATTTTGCATGTTATTACTTTATTTTAAAACAAAAAATTACTTGATTTTATAACGAATATTATAATGGCAAAGAAGTGTAACTTACAAAAATCCTATTGAAAGTTTAATATGTAGGCAACCGTTAATTGCAAATATCAACTAAAATATATAAATTTTAAATATTTTCACAAAATTAAAAATATTTATTCAGAGTATTAGTATTTAAAACATTTAATTCTTCCTATAAAATGCATCACATAAATAGCTCTTATTGTAGTTTCATTATGTGTTTGTCAACAATCATTATTTTGTAGTGGCTTTCTAGTTCTGTAAAACTTAAGATGCGTTAAAAATTTAAATGACATTCATTGAATTATGTATTTAAATTTTTTGAATTTGCTTTTATAATATCTTTCTCGCATGTTTCTTATCTAGTTTTTTCTTGTCTGTAAAGTTTCTAATATAAACTTATTCTTGCTGTGCTATTCTATTCCTTGCAGTAATGGAAGTAGATAGTTTACAAAGGCCATCTTCAGTAGGGGCTGTATCTAGATTTAGTAATGATTGCATTAACAATGATTTGGATGATATTTTAGATGAGTTAAGAATGGATGACTCTTGTGCAGCAATTTCTTTACCACCGCATATTATCAATGATTCTATTGGATTACTAAATAACTTGAAAGTAATTTTCCATGATCCATCAACGTCAAGAGATAGTCAAATAAAAATTATTACAATGTTGCTAATCACATGGAGTTATATTCAAATAAAACTATATTTGGATGCTTCTTATCATATGATCAAATATGCTCGTAGTCTTATCAAAGACAAGGGGATTTTTTCATTACTTTATCACAAAATAGGTATTTACTTTAGTATTTGTATGTAATTTCAATTTTCTTTTAATATTTTAATTTATAAATATCGAATAATAATTTTATGATAAGAGTAGCAAATGCAAAATATAAGGAAAATTCTTTTCCGGATTTTTTAAATCTGTTAAGTTTTGGTATCTTTAAAGTTATTGTGTTTAAATGAAAATAATAAATTAAATATTACCTAATATTGGCATTTAAAATATTTCTTTATTATACTTTAGAAATAATATAAGATGTGCTTCTAATATATTGATAACATTTACATTATTTTTTTTTATTTTATCTATTTAAAATAAAACATTTTTAAGTGTCTATAATCAAATTAACCATGTTAACTAAATAGGTATTAAAAATATTTTAAACAAACAAAAGTTGTTTATAATGAATAATATCATGAATTTTTCGTTTTACATAAAATATTTTCTGCTTAGGTAAATCCATATCTTGTGATATAATCTCTTCAGTTACGAACCTTTATTTTAGAGATGATATAACTTGGACTGTGCCTGGCATGAAGGATGTAATATGTACAAGAAATAGTGATGGAATTAAAGAGAAACTTCAAAAGCGACTGATTCTGTTGAATTTAACGGAATTATATCAGCTTTATAAATTGGAATTTCCAGAGAATAAAATTGGTCTCACAAAATTTACTATTAGTCCGCAGTACAGAACTCTTTTTAAAAAATGATTACCACATACTTAGAACTTTGTAAGCGGCTTCATTTTGTCAAGTCTACCAAACATTTCATCTACGAAAACTCTCGAAACCGCTGCGTTTTTTAATAATTAATTATTAAACATGTCGATTCGACGATGTATTGTTATGCAATGACCACATACTTTTTTTTACATGGAACTAAAAGACATTTTTATAACAAAAATCAAATAATGTATGGCCGACAAAAATAATTCTGCGTTAGATGAGTCTACCATTTGAATTATGTCGATAGGACGGGGTTATGTTATGCGATGACCACATAGCCAATTTTTATGGGATTGCTTGATAATTAATTATGAAACCATAAGATCATAATGTCCGACAAATTTTCTGCAGATTTTTTTCAGTCCGACAATCGGAACATGTCATTGTTACGAGGCATGGTTTTGTGATTACCATATGTCGGACAAGGGTATGACGTGTCACATAATATTATTTTATGTATTAAAAGGGCAATGACCGACAAAAATATTGTATCTTTACGTCAGACCGACAAAAAAAGATTTATAATTAACCCGTCACCTATGTATGTGTCATATAACACGTAGTTCAAAATTATCTAATAAAATTTAAATTTATATTTTGCACAAATGAAACTAGTTACTATGATCAACTATAGACATAGAAAAATACATTCACATTTTTTAATTTTTGAAATTAATTTTTTTTTCCAATTTTTACTGATATTTTTATAAGTACGAAAATGAAAAAAAATTAAATTCTTAGAATAATCTAATTTTGCAGCTATGGTTATTATTTTCATAACGTCAAAAATTATACGTCATTTTTGTGTCATCTTAATAAAAGATTTTCATAGAAGGATCAAAATACTATTAATAAAACATGCCTCTTATTTTTTAATATAATTATCTGATTAAGGGGACCAAGTACTATTGAAACTCGAAAAATTTAAATATGAATAATTAAAAATTTATTGCTTTTATCCAAAGGAATAAATTTTTTGGAAAAATACTTATGTTTCAGAAGACTTTTTATTTCTGAAACTTTTATCTATTTTAAAAATTCAACTTATGGTCCCCGTTAACATTCTGGTACTAAAAACAGATTGGTTGCAAGGTTTTTTAAGAGTTTTCATCTGATCTTGATGAAATTTGGTGGAGATTTCCAAAATCATCTTAGAATCCACATGAGCGAGAGACATTCCTAAAAAATCCAAATGATAAAAAAATTTTCTATTCGTTTATTTATTTTTATAAATAATAAGTTAATACACAAATTAGCATATATGTATTTATAATTTGTTATGCTCATTAATTCTAATATAATTTTAAGAATCTCCACCAAATTTCATAAAGATCCGATGAAAATTCATGAAAAAGCTTTGCGACCAATCTGTTTTTAGTACCAGAATGTGAACGGAGACCATCAGTTGAATTTTTAAGATAGATAAAAGTTTCAGAAATAAAAAGTCTTCTGAAAAATAAATATTTTTTCAAAAAATTTTTTCCTTTTGGATAAAAGCAATAGATTTTTAATTATTCATATTTAAATTTTTTAAGTTTTAATAGTACCTGGTCCCCTTAATGGGGCATTTAGAGAGTAGGTATGTGTTGTACGCGGTACATGCGTAGATAATGACATGAAATTAATTATTTGTTATTAACTATTTATTATTCGTTATAGATAATAAAATTCTTAACAAAATAAATCGTTAATCCCTTATGTGTCGTATACGACACATTACAGAAAATGGGCTTATGGATGCTTTAGGTTTCTTAAACTACCGAAGGAACCTAGAGGAACTCAAAATAAGTCAAACATACGAAAAAATATTTACTTTTTAAATGGGAAAGGAGTCTCGGACTCAATAGGTTAAAATAAAAAATGAAATTTTTAAAAATTTCATTCTTTGTAAAAAAGTAAATTTGCAGTGTTAAAAATAATTCATGTTAATTTGAAATCATTTTTTTTAATTGTCTATTAAATCGATATTTTTCCATTTTTTATAATTTAACATTTTATCGCTAAAATATACAGCATGAATTCTTTCTTTATAAAGATTTAATTATGAATATTTTTCTAAGATCACATTTTAATCCTCGAAAATGAGCATAAAATGTTATTATTTTATCAGCATTACATAGGTAGAAAAACATTTTATATTGGTTAAAGAAATAGCCATAAAAATTCCTATTTTCAACTCTTCATTTCAAAGCAATAGGCATAAAATGGTAAAAAGATCGTTTTAATTTCTACTAGGGTATTAGACTGATAAATAATTCTATACATACCACTAAAATATTTCTTTATATGAAACTTAGATTTTAGTGTTTACTTATCAATTAAAGAATCGTTATTATTATTAGAAATATTAATTCATTGTTCATATTTAAGTATTTAATAATTAAATTTTCAAATACATAATTTTTTAAAGGAATTTATAAAAAAATAAATTTTTTTTTTGACACATTGTCAATATAATGTGGGAATGCTTGAAAATCTCAAATTATAATATTGTAAAAGACATACTGCAATTTAGTAAACGAATTTTAGCATACGAATACAGCAAAAGAAATAAGAAATGATAATAATTTAAAAGTCATAATATTATATAAAATTTAATAGTGTTAATGATATTAAATAAAACATTAATTAACAACATGCTTTAAGAAAAAAATTCATTTTTGATTTATTCATAAAATTAAAAGTTTTGCTCATTTTTCTCATATATAAGTTATTTATTTTTATTGCTATTTATAAATTTTTGTTAAATAAGTTTTTCAAATTTAATATATTTACGTCTTCTTCAGAATAATTTAAATATAAAATAATTGTCCTTAAACAGTTGAGTTCTACAGGGTACTACTACTTATTTTCAATTAATTTTCTTGTGATTTCCATTAGATTTCGGTAGCAATTTTGTCGGCCGCATATTCTAGTGTTTTCTACATTTTATTTAAAACAGAAAAAATCCCAGATTAGACATGTGGTAATCACAAAACCATACCACGTAACAATGACATGTTCCGATTGTCGGACTGAAAAAAATCTGCAGAAAATTTGTCGGACATTATGATCTTATGGTTTCATAATTAATTATCAAGTAATCCTATAAAAATTGGCTATGTGGTCATCGCATAACATAACCCTGTCCTATCGACATAATTCAGATGGTAGACTCATCTAACGCAGAATTATCTTTGTCGGCCATACATTATTCGATTTTTGTTATAAAAATATCTTTTAGTTCCATGTAAAAAAAAGTATGTGGTCATTGCATAACAATACATCGTCAAATCGACATGTTTGATAATTAATTATTAAAAAACGCAGCGGTTTCGAGAGTTTTCGTCGATGAAAAGTTTGGTAGACTCGACAAAATGAAGCCGCTTACAAAGTTCTAAGTATGTGGTAATCATTTTTTAAAAAGGGTTCTGTACTGCGGACTATATGTTGCGTCCTAAAAACTGTGTGTTAGCAGGAAGCAGTGGGACTCACAGCGTGTGTGTCTGTTCTTATCATCAAAATGTAAAGTTGATGATTTTAGGTACTTTAATTTATTATGATCATATATCTTAACAGGAGGTCACGTATCTCTGTCCTCTTCTAATCAAAAAAATTATTTTTTTACAAAAACTAATAACTTTAGCAAAAAATGAAGAGAAAGCCGCATCTCGTATCAAAAAAAGCAATATTTTCTTTGATGAGAAAGAATTAATTTTATTGCTTCATTTTCAAGAGAACCTTGAAAAACTTAAATCATAGAGGTTAGGTTGGACAATTTGGTTTTTCAAGATTTTCTTGAGAATGAAGCAATACAATTAATTCTTTTACATCAAAGAAAATATTGCTTTTTTTGATACGAGATGCGGCTTTCTCTTCATTTTTTGATAAAGTCATTAGTTTTTGCAAAAAACTCATTTCTTTGATTAGAAAAGGACAGAGATACGTGACCTCCTTTTAATATAAATAATAGTACTTCCAATTTTGAAGGCTTATTTTTTTTACAGATAGTCATTTATTTAATTTTACAAAGAATGAAGAACAGAAAATAACATCATATGTAGATTGTTTTGATTTTTTAATTTGTGAATCACCATCTGACTTGTTTTATTTAAACAACTGCGAGAAATGTCCAGGATCTATCAATCTAGAGAAATTCTTATTAAAAGTGTTTGAAGATAATTACGTCATCTCAATTTCTTTTAAGCAGTGGATTAATAATCTACAAACAACTTTAGAAACTTTAATCAAGGAAACGCCTGAATTTGTAAAATATTTTTGTGAAAAAGTAAAAGGATTACTTCCTCATGCAACAATAGCATCCAAACAATCTTCATATTCAAGAAAATTAAAGGACCATCTGGAACCACATGAATTTCAAATAATTGTGGACTTTGCCGAAAATTACGCGTTCACGATTCAAGATGCTGCTCCTGGTTTCCATTGGAATAACGCCCAATCTACAATCTATAATGACGTAATTTATTACAAAGAAAATAAAATCACAAAACATAAAAGTTTGGTTATAATTTCTGATTGCTTAATTCATAATGCTGTAACAGTTTATTCGTTCCATAAAATAATTCAGAATTTTTGGAATGATGAATTTTCTTCCATAAAAAAGATTTATTATTTCTCTGACGGTGCCCCCAAACAGTATAAGAATTTCAAAAATGTTATTATTAATTTAGCTCATCATAAAATGGATTTTGGATCAGACGCTGAATGGCATTTTTATCCCACAGGCCATGGGAAAGGTCCATGTGATGGTCTTGGGGCAACAGTAAAAGGAGGAGCTCTTAGAGCAAGCCTACAGAGATCAACAATTGAGCCAATTTTGACAAGTGAAGATCTATTTCATTGGCTAAGCACAACTGAAAGAATGCCAAATATAAGCTTCAAATATTCTACCCAGAAAAATTATGATCAAACTAAAAAATTTTTAGCTAAACGGTTTTACAATAACAGACGGGTACAACATTTTCAGGATCAGCACTGTTTGATTTCAATTGATGGTACCATAAGAGCAAAACTATATTCTGAATATAATTTTTATACAGACACTGTTATTATATAATTTTTCTCTGTCTTCGACCAATGTAAAGAAAAGTTATTGTTATTTGCTTAATTTTGATTAAATTATATATTTAAGGATAAAAATAAATATTATTATTATTAAATAACATTTTCCTAAATAAAACATACTTCATATTGTTTAAAGTTAGGATGTTAAAAGATTAAAGTATTGGTCATTATTATAGTTTTTATTTTGATTATTAAATATTTTATGATAATGATGATGATCATGATAATGATTATTATTATTATTTTTATTATGATTAATATTTTCTAGTAACTGAAATAATTAAGATGCAGCAGAGTAGCTTTAAATATTGGTTTAGATTATCATTCTTAATTACCTTATACTATTAGTCATTGCTATATGTTTATTTTTAATTATAGTATAATTAATGACAAAAATAATAATAATCATCACTACATAACATTCTTCTAAAAGGAAAAGACTTTTGATATTTTTATTTTGAGTAATGATTGTAAAAATAGAACTAATCATCGCTCTATCATATTTTCATTTATTATAATTATTATTTTTAAGTTAAAAAGTATTTAAAAATTAAAATGTCACTAGAATAGAAATAAAATGAAAAAGTACTTGTCAACAGTTTGACAATCCACGAATACAAAATTTTTAAATTTTGTAATATTTTATAATGAATAAATTTTATGCATCTTGAATTTATTTAATTTAATTTCTTTTATTTCCAGATATATGATATAAATATCAATTCCTAAATACATTTATGAATTTTCTCAATGCATAGTCTATTTGCAAAATTAAAATGTCACTAGAATGAGGATGAAATAAAAAAATACTTGCCAAAAGTTCCACAATCTATAAATAAAACATTCTTTGAATTCGTAATAAATTTTTATACTAAATCAATTTCATGCCTATAGAATTTATTTTACTTCATTTCTTTCACTTCTAAATATATGATATAAATATTAATTCTAAATAAATAATATGTATTAAAAAAATTTTTTAACACACATTTAAAATCATTATAATAACAATTTATTGAAACACATAAATATGTTTTGGTTACGAGTGTATTTTGAGGATGTCTAAATAATGAACAGTTGATATTTCAATTCAGATTCTAAATTAATAATTAAATTATTAAGAAATAGATCTCTTTTAAGATATTTAAAAATCATTTGTTCGTATATTGCATTATCTATAAGCGAAGAACAAAATCCACAGTATATACGTTTTAAATTGAAAATTCTATTTTATTTTTTAATATCCAAAGTTCTATAGCTCTTCTCTCAGTTCTATGCCTGAGATGAGACAAAGCTCACTTCAAGATATTATAAAAAGACATAACATAGTGCAACCTGAGTGAAATCAACCTGGTCGAACACCAGAAATTCAAAATTACATGAGAGTACAAAATGAACCAATCAGAAGACAGCAATTCTGAGATTTAAAAATATTTGTGTAGATTCTACTCACCAGTTGCATCAATAAATATATTTATAAGCGAATCTCTAAAATCCTTAGTTTCTGAGGAAAAAAATAATTAAGTTGGTAATTTAACAAAAAAATTTGAAAAATCACAATATTCAATTACTTATTACTCGTAATCCCTTTGACCTATAGTTCTAAAAATTTTTTTGTATATTTTGGGTATCAAATGGAACCTCTTCACGGATTTTCAGCAAATTCTATTTTTTTGTCAGTGGAGTTGACATGAAACGTCCCATATATATCAGAAATTAATTCACTTATGTTTTCAATAACATTGTAAACACTGCTACGAGGTATATGAAAATCGTTGTACAATGATAATGTAAATTTTAAAATTCCTTTTCGCAAATCATCAGATAACGACAATTTAAAGAAATTTTAATTTTATAAACTTTCTAGTACAAAAGTAAAGTACAGGAAAAGAGAGAAAGAGACTGATTAAACTTATTTATACAAAGAGATATTCAAAAAAATTATAAATAAAGCTGTGAAAAAAATTCAAGTAAACGTATACTCAGGATAAAAAAAAATCTGAAAAGATAGAATAAGAAAAAGTAAAAATAAAAATAATTTTATAGAAAAATGAGATTAATATAACACTGTTATAAATATAAAATATACAGCTTGATGTGAATGTTTAAAATTTAAAATAGATTAAATTGATGATGAAATAAAAAGAATAGTTCAAAGTGATTATTTATTTATTAAATTTATTTAAAAGCTTAAAAAAGTTATTACAAAATTAATAAAAAATTTGAAAATACTTTTTTTACATTAATTAAAATGTTTTTTCGAACTCCTTACTCTCCAAAATCTTTACTAAATCTAAAACAACTTTATGAATTCTTTTATTATTTATTTTAAATATCCAATAGTAACAAAATTGACATATATGTTTAGAAAATTTTGTTGCAAAACGACTAAATAATTTTACAGTCTTTAAATTAATATCCATAGCTTTTGAAACAGAACCTAATCTGTATTTACAAAATTTGGTTAAAACAGGGTTGCAAATATTTAAATCATTTTGGGCTTTAAATAGATTTTAATTCACAAATCCTTTTTGAATTCGTAATTAGAGTTTTATTTAATTAACAATTCCTTTTAAATTAATAATTAAAAATATTTTAATTAACAAATCAAAATCTAATCGTGAATTGAAAAGGCTTTAATTAAAAAATCAAAAGGAATTCTTAATTAAATAAATTTCAATTAAGAAATCAAAATTTAATCGTGAATTGAAAGGGCTTTAATTCCAAAATCAAAAGGAATCCTCAATTAAATAAATTTCAATTAAGAAATCAAAATGTAATCGTGAATTGAAAGGGCTTTAATTCCAAAATCAACAGGAATTCTTAATTGAATAAATTTCAATTAAGAAATCAAAATATAATCGTGAATTGAAAGAGCGTCAGTTATGATTATGATTTGTGAATTCGAGGGCTTTAATTAAAAATTCCATAATTCCTTTTTAATTAAACGTTTTAAAGGAATTTTTATCATATATATGTATATAGAAAAACATATGTGGACGCGCACATACATACGCACCTGGGACATTCCACGTCAATTAGAACGCACCCACAGACAGGTTTATATATATGGGACATTTCATGCCAATGCGCATGCACACACACAGGATTATATATGTATATATATATATATATATATATATATATATATATATATATATACATGGGACATTTCGGGTCAACCCGTACGTACTCATGATCACAGGCTTCTCTATATATATGGAACATTTCATGACAACTCTCACATACCTATCCGAGTTCCTTCAGGTTCGCATATATGGGACGTTTCATGTCAATTTTCATTCATGCACACACACGTTAATATACATGGGATTTTTTATGTAAATTTCAACGCACATACATACAGGTTTATATATATGGGACATTTCATGCCAATGCGCACGCACACATACACACGCACGCACAGCATTATATATATATATATGGGACATTTCATGTCAACTTGTACATACTCATAATCACAGGCTTATCTATATATATGGAACATTTCATGACAACTCTCACACACCTATCCGAGTTCTCAGGTTTTCATACATGGGACGTTCCGTGTCAATATCATTCATGCACACACACGTTGATATACATGGGATTTTTTCTGTAAATTTCAACGCACGCACATACAGGTTTATATATATGGGACATTTCATGCCAATGCGCATGCACACACACAGGATTATATATATATATATATATATATATATATATATATATATATATATACAGTACCGCTCAAAAGTTCGTAAAAAATTTTTTTTTTCTTAACTCAACTTTAAACTGCGATATTTCGGAAACGGCTCGATGAATTTGAAAAATCCGTACGGCGTTTGAAAGATCAGACAAAATACTATTTTTTTGTGTCCTGCCAAATATTTTTATCTCTTTTTTTAACTCTATTTCTAATGATAGAAAATTTTTTTATTTTTACGAATTTTTAAATTTCAATCAATCAAATGTAACTTTTTAAGAAATTGATAAAATTAAAAAATTCGAATGCGACTGAAAAGTAGAGTAAATTTCCTAAATCTTTATGTTTAATGATTTTTTTGTATCTATTTTCTGCGTGTAGCTAAAAATGCGCAGAAATGGAATGTACAATAAAATTAGTTTTATATGATAATATTTTCCAATATCGCGAGTCTATTTTTGTTTACATTTCAGCATGTGTTAAAAATCTGTAGTTCGTATGTACATACGAAGAATCAAATTTGTAAATAACTTTAATTTATTCAAAAAAAGGACACTATCATTTATAATAATTGTGATAAAATTTGTGATAATTTTGTTAAAAGTATATACAATACTATTCATTAGTTCGTAAAAAAAATTTTTTTTTAGAAACTCAACTTCAAACTGCGATATTTCGGAAATGACTCGATAAATTTCAAAAATCTGGACGGCGTTCAAAAGATTAGACAAAATACTATCTTTTTGTATCTTGCTAATGTAAACCAAAATTGACTCGCGACATTGGAAAATATTATCATATCTAAAACTGATTTTTTTGTACTTTCCATTTTTGCGCATTTTTAGCTACACGCAGGAAATAGATACAAAAAAACCATTTAACTTAAAGATTTAGGAAATTCACTCTACTTTTCAGTCGCGTTCGAATTTTCTAATTTTATCAATTTCTTAAAAAGTTACATTTGATTGATTGAAATTTAAAAATTCGTAAAAATAAAAAATTTTTCTATCATTAGAAATAGAGTTAAAAAAGAGATAAAAATATTTGGCAGGACACAAGAAAATAGTATTTTGTCTGATCTTTCAAACGCCGTCCGAATTTTTCAAATTCATCGAGCCGTTTCCGAAATATCGCAGTTTAAAGTTGAGTTAAAAAAAAAAAAATTTTTTACGAACTTTTGAGCGGTACTGTATATATATATATATATGGGACATTTCATGTCAACTCGTATGTACTCATAATCACAGGCTTTTCTATATATATGGAACATTTCATGACAACTCTCACACACCTATCCGAGTTCCTTCACGTTTACATATATGCGACGTTTCATGTCAATTTGCATTCATGCATACACGCTTTTATATACATGCGACTCTTCATGTCAACTCATGTACGACCTTACTGACAGGTTTTTGCATATGTATATATGGTCCATTTCATATCAAATTGCTCACGTTCACCCGCAATTTTTTTATTTCTATATATATATATATATATATATATATATATATATATATATATGGGACATTTCATGTCAACTTGCACGTACTCGCAAGCACAGGTTTTTCTATATATATGTGGGACATTTTATGACAACTTGTACACACCTATCTAAGTACCCTTAGGTTTATATATGAGACGTTTCATGTCAATTCGCATGCATGCACACACGCGTTCATGTACGTGGGACTTTTCATGTCGACTTACAAGCATGATATAAACATATATATATACATAAGGGACATTTCATGTAGAATCGCACGTACACACACAGGTTTATTCAAGTTTATATGGAACATTTAATTTCAACTCATACGCACACGCACACGCTCACACATACAAACACATATTTAACTTTATATATATATATATATATATATATATATATATATATATACATACTTTACCTTATCGATGTAGACAATATTTATAAAATAGTTATTTATTATGCTGTGGTACCCATGATTGCCGTCTTTGGATACCTAGGTGTTAATGACAACTTAAACATCATCCACAGCTAAAACTTTTGAAATTCAACTTATAGTTTAATAACTACTTTGAAGTTGTTTCAAATGTTATCTAGCCAAACATGGATGTTCCGAGTAAGATAAACATTGTCTACAAGAATATCTTTTGAAATTTAGCCATTATTTATTAATAACATGTACGTTTCCCGAGATGACATCTCACAATATCCAGGTGATCCTGGCTACCTGGAAATCGTCTATATGAATGAATTTTGAAATTTTCCATACCGATTATGAAGTTTACAGATATTTGCAGGGACTACGTCAAATGAAACTTGGAGATTCTTTTAGATTTTGATTCTAAGGTTGTTTGATTAGGTCGGAGAATACTCGGAAATAAAAAGATTTTAAAAGAACAATTGTTTAAGATTCATGCAAGTTCCATGAAATATGTTGATTTACTCGTAGTCGATACCCATATATAAAGATCATTCGTACAAATCATCTCGCATATAAATTTGCGGTAGTATCCCTACTAATTTATGAATTTTTCGTTCGAATAATGCCAGCGAAATTTAACTTCGAGAAAGCATATTACTATTGTAATTAGTGAATAATTTTAACATTTTTTCATCAAACATCATTCCGATATACAGGTAATAAGCGCTATTATTTAAAAAATTTAAAAAAAGTTAATTTATTTATTTTATACTTTTTAGTCTATTTATTCAATTATTGTATTTTATTTTTAAAGCATCTTTTTAAAATTTTGTATTTTCTATTTTTAAGTTAAAATTGTTTTTATTATCATTTAGAGTTACATTGCCACCAGACTTTTCGAAGATTACACTCAGGTACATCCGTTATCGGCGACTTGGTACTCCAGTTCGACCTCTTCATCCTAAATCATTATTATGCATTATAGATTCACTTTCAAACCTTGAATTAGGTTTTAGCAGCCCCGAAATCCTCCGGGGAACCCACCTCGACCCAGAGAAAGCCTCCCCACTTGTACTTCCTCGGAGACGACGTCCATGCGTATTCTGGACAACGTGCATCACTTTGTGGCAATTGCTTGATCTCAAATTCGGTTTTTGCAACCCTGAAAACCTCCGAGAAACTCGCCTTGACCCAAAGAAAGCCTCCCCATTTATACTTCCTCGGAGATGACTTTTCACACCCATTATCATCGACCTGGATGTCCAGGTACCAAAATGACAACTGATTATTGTATTGTCATCCAAGACCAAAGTCTATGCCAATTGTCAGAATTTATATCTGTCAAAAAGTGCCTGAAATCGAGCGCGCAAGATTTGATTACAGACAGACAAACATGCAAACAGACATGAAGGCGAATATAAGAAAAGCGTATATAAAAAAATAATATTTACCTACGTTAAGTCTGCTTTGAGACTAATTATCTTTCGTTTTTTATGACAAAAACAAGTAAATTGAATTTGAGAAAATTTCTATAAGTTACTTAAATTTATGAAAAAGTCAATATAAATCGTCATTTTTGCAGAATTATGAAGATTATGATTATTTTCGCGGAAATTATAAAGTTATGGAAATTATTTATGGAAACGTTTTCGATTGGAAAATTTGTGATTATTGCAGTTGAATTTTGTTACATCATCATCAGTTATATCCTCGTTAAAATGACCCGAAAATTTCTAAAAGAATCGGAACAAATATTTTTCCGGTCTTTAAAGAATGTTTAAGAACTATTATGAAATGATAATTGATAAATGTTTCAAGTTTTCCGAATCGTTCCGACATTGAAATTTCAATTATAAGCCGTTACTCATAAAATTTGGAAAAGTCTATTGTATGCAACTATTTTTCCAGTGATTCAGTTTTAATTTATAAAATTGTGAATTTGGGTGATTCATTATGTTTCTTTCCGTAATATTTATCTGATGTTGGAGCTACAGCAATCAAGTTTTGCTTTTTTTATTTCATTAATATCATTTTAAATTCGTAAATTAATAGTATATTGTGTAACGAGTAAGGTTTAGTTGACTATTGCGCACGAGGGCAAGTTGGCGCACGAGCGTAGCGAATAGCGCCATTGCCCGAGACTCTCTCTCTCTCTCATATCTGCCGTACGACTGACTCGCAATAGTATATTTCAAAACTTTTTGGTACTATTATTTGTATTTAAATTACATACTTTTAGTTCACCAATTTCACGTTCATACGGAATAATTACGATTTCGTTAATGTAAAAATAATACAAGAATATATGATACGATTTACTTTGTCAGAGGTTAAAGCGAGATAGAGTATAAAATTCATCATATGGTCGATGAGATACAGTATGAGGGCGCCCGCTTGTATAAACCTTTGCGATTTTACATTAATTAACGCTTTTGCGTGACATTATTTTACAGAATGTAACGTATTTACGTGATTTAATACAAAATAATATTATACATAGCTGTGAAACACACGCCCTCAAAAAACAACACACGCAGCGCGCGCTATTAGCTACTTACTACCCCGAAAACGCATGCGCTATAGGCCGCTTACTCAGCACGGATGAGAAAAACAAATATAATGACTTGTCCGCACTAAAGCTATGTTAATACAATAATTTTTGTTAAAATAAAAAATCATTTAAACTTGTAAATTTTTTATGAACTTGGATTGGAAATTATATCAAGCTCGACAAACCTAATCTTAAAATACGTTACATTGAAAGTTTGTATTATTACTTTTATGTAGTATTTTCGTGGGTTTCTTGAGTTGTCCGCACTCGAGTTGAATCTTACAAATTTTTTCTTTGTCGCAAAAAAATGTTATTAAACGCATTGTTTATTCATAACTTGGGATTGGAAATATTATTAGAAGACTGGAAGCTTCGTCATGCTCTTAAAAATAAAAATAATGTTATCTAATTTTAAAAATAATATTAATCTGAATAATATATCCTCATCAGAAAAGTTATTGTAATTTATATATTTTTAGAACCTTTCCAATTTCATGTGTACCACTATGGTATTATATGGGGATATCCATCCAACTTTAAATTCTCTAGTAACAGGTCATTATTTAAACTAGGTTATAATCTTTTGTGCTATCCTGTAACTCTATTTCTGATGTATTTTGTAAATGTGCCACAAACGGCGAAGCAGATAATTCTATAAAAAGTAAATTTACACATAAGATAAATTACGGTAATTTTTTATGTGTAAAAATGAATGTTTCATAGAAATATCTACTACGCCGTTTGTTAAACATTTACAAAATACATCAGAAATAGAGTTACAGGATAGCACAAAAGATTTGAACCTAGTTTAAACAATGTGCATCATGCGGTAACCCAGTAACAGCTGTAATATGACCTGTTACTAGACAATTTAAAGTTTTGTGGATATCCCCATATATCAAAAAATATGATTATGACTTCTTCAGATTCTTTATGAATTTCTAATATATTGAATAGTGATTTTTGAAGGGCATATCATAGTATTAATTAAATTAACTTATTAATAAACTGAAAAATTGCCTAGTATTAATAAATTAGTGCGATTTATTGTATTTATTCACAAAAAAAATTTATAGCTTAGTCGTGTAAAATGGCTTTATTTCCACTATCAAACAATTCCATGGTATGCTTAACTATTTCAAGAGTTAAAAAAATTTAATAATATGTATATTTTTTTATAACTTCAAGATCGTTACTGAGAATCATAAATAATTTTCACGGTATTTTATTAATAGCAAGTCGTACATCTCTATCCTTTTATAATAAAAAAATTCAATTTTCTGCAAAACCTTATGATTGTAGCAAAAAATAAGAAAAAAGCCCCATCTCGTATCTTAAAAAGCAATGTTTTCTCTTATGAGAAAAAATTATTTTTATCGCTTCGTTTCAAAGAAAACTTTGAAAAACTGAATTGTCCATCCAAACCTCGATATTTTATGTTTTTCAAGGTTTTTTTCAAAAGGAATCGATAAAAAAATTTTTTCCCAATCAAAGAAAATATTGCTTTTTATGATACAAGATGGGGCTTTCTCTTTATTTTTTGCTAAAATTATTAGTTTTTGTAAAAAAATCAATTTTTTTATTACAATAGGACATATATACTCGACCTCCCCTTAAGGATCTTTAATAGCTATTAAACTCTTTACAAGATTGTAATAATTCATCTCGATTTACTTCCACAGAGTTCGTGAAGTTTCATTAACCTTTCAATCAATATACAGAAAATATAAAGATTCATCCGTATTCTTAAATGATCTCATAGGAGTCGGTCTGTGGCTCATTCGGTAGAGCGTTGGATTCGTAATCTCGAAGTTCCGAGTTCGAATCCCGCTCTCGGCCGATTGATACAAGCACCACTGTACGTTACATGTGCTTTGTTCACAAACACACTTACGAGCTCCGTCGCTGATTAGCATAGCAATAATAGCATAGCATAAATATAGCAACGAAAAAAAAAAAAAAAAAAAATGATTTCATAGATTTATAATCATTTATTTACCAATAATTTAATAAATATATTCATACGATGATAAAACGTGAAAAATATTTCTGAAGAATTTTTTAAAATACAATCTAGAAGGATTCTCCTGAAAACTTTACAGTGCTGTTCAATTCTAAAGCGATCTTAATTGTTCATTAATTGTGAATACGATAAAATTAAGGTTTCTATTCCTTAGTAAAACTTAATGAATCAAAAAAGTTCAGAAGGTATCAACGAAAATCATGACAATTTTTTTCATAAGAGTTCACAAAGTTGTATTATGGACTGGTACCAAAAACCGCAAAAAATTAGAAAGGTTCTTTTACATCAGAATTTTTCCAAACCTTAATGTATATGTTCACCGGGGTATTTCACCTGAATACGGAGAACATTTATAACTAATATAGGTAGCTAGGAGAGTTTCCGTAGCCGATGGAGATCCACGGCTCCACCAAAGTTTTTCCTATGTATTTTGGTGCCTTGAACACGAATTTCGAGGGTGGATAGCTGGAAAATAGTTAGGAAAATCTCTAAAGTAAATTTTCTGGTTGTTAATTCTTCGCAGAAAAACATAATTTTTCGTGTTTTTCATCAAATATTAAGTCGAAAATATTCTTATCAATTTTGCCGTACAGTGCACCATTTCTCTGTAAAAACATCATAAATATAAAAAAAACTCATTTTGCCATTTTTAATGATTTTTTTTATTTTATTGCACTAATCATTGGTGACCAATATAATTAAGAATTTTTACATTTTAATTAGCTAAAATTATTCTTTAATCCACCAACTGTTGATAAAAAAAGAATGGTTTAGGCTGGTTGCGGTCTTCCTTTAATTTTTCACGAATAATTGAACCGCTTATTCAGAAAGTACCGCGCAACGGTGCTCACATGAAAAAGTCAGGTCGGAAAATAGGGGAGATTGCTATAGTAACATTAAAGTCCACGGTTCCAAAAATTTTTTTTATATATTTTGTCACTAAACATTAATTTAAAGGGGGTGAGGTCGGAAAATGTCCAGGAAAATTTGTATGATATAATTTCCAAAAATTTGAAAAGTCTATTTTTCAAATAAAAAACATTTTGTCGCTTATTTCATGCAATTTTCATGCCAAAGTTATAAAAAAGAATAAGTTTTATAATTTTTTTCAATTTTTCATATTAGAATGAGACTATTGTTACAGTGCAGCAGAGATTAGAATAGGATTTCCTAAAATTTTATTTCATTTGCTAAATTTATGTTATAATTTATAAATACGTTTAATTAATCGTTATTTGTATTTTAATCTTATTACATTTTTTACATGTAGAATTTTTGCTACAAGAACAATATGTACAGTACGCTATTCATTATTTTATGAAGTTTAAAAAACTTGTGTTTTTATAATTTATAAAATTTTTTAACGAAGTACAATTTTTTTCTGTGAACTACTCTTTTACTGTTACATATTTTGTAAAAATATATATTTTTAATAAAAAAAATAGGTATATGATTGATTGAAAATATTAATTTTAATTAATTTAATTTATGTATAACCCTGTTGAAAAAACTCACTGACATGGTAACATTTTTTTTTAACTATTAATAATTGAATTTATTGATTTGTTGATTGTAATTCTTTAATCATTTATTTTATTTCCGCAATTCAATCCAAAATATCCTTAATTTATAATCCTTCAGTTGAAAATTGAGGCAGCACACTAATTATAACACATCCAAAATAATTTATAGCAGCATCATCAGTGTCACAACCAAATTTTAAAATTGCTGAGCATAAACTTTCAAAACGAATGTCAGGAAAAAGTAATTAACATTGTAAAAGAATTTTTTTATTACAGATAACTATTATGGGAAAAACTTTTTTGAAAATAAAATCATATAATCAAATTATCCATCAAAAAGTAAAACCATTCCTTAAAAATCTTTAAGATTTTTATCAGTATTAATATTAGCAATTTTTCCTAAATTAGAATTTTTTTTATTTTAAGTAACATAGAAAAAAATAACCTGTTTGTGTAACTGATTAAAAACTGCTCACTTGTTTAAAAAAAATTTGGTGGCACTCATATATATATATATATATATATATATATATATATATATATATATATATATATATATACCTGTGTGTGTGTGTGTGTGCATGCATGCGAATTGACATAAAATATCCCATGTATATGTATATACATATATTCATAAGCCCATGTGTGTGTGTGTGCATGCGCCTTGACAGGAACAGCCCCATATATATATATATATATATATATATATATATATATAAAAAAATATATACAAACTCAAGTACGTGTGTCATGCATGTAAATTGACATGAAACGTCCCGTGTATATAAATCTGTGTGTATGTGCGCGTGTGAATTAACATTAAATATCCCATGTATATGTGTACACAGATATACACTCATATATATGTGTGTGTATATATATATATATATATATATATATATATATATATATATATATATATATATATATATATATTCATAAGCCCATGTGTGTGCGTACATGCGAATTGACAGAGACGGTCCCATATATATAAATACAAATTTCAAATACATGTTTAGATGTGTTTGCGTGTTCGAGTTGACAAGATATGTCAAATATATGAAAACTGGTGCGTGCGTGTTGACATGATACGTCCCATATATGTGAACCTAAGGGCGCTTGGATAGGTGTGTTAGAGTTGTCATGAAATGTCCCATATATATAAACCTGTATAGGCGTGGGTAATAATTGACGTGAAAAATCCTATGTATATTAACGTGTGTGCATGTATGCAAATCGATATGAAATGTACCATATGTATAAACCTGTGTGTGTGTGCGTGCGTTCGAATTGACATGGAAAATCCCATGTATATTAACGTGTGTGTGCATGCATGCGCAACGACACGTACTGTCCCATATATATATATATATATATATATATATATATATATATATATATATAAACCTGTAAACGACATGAAATATCTCATATATATATACCTGTATGTGCGTACGTTCCAATTGACGTGAAAAATCCAATATTTATTAAAGTTTGTGTGCATGCATGCGAATTGACATGAAATGTCCCATATATATGTAAACCTGTGTGTGTGCGTTCGAATTGACGTGAAAAATCCTATATATATTAACGTGCGTGTGCATGCATGCGAATCGACATGAAATGTCCCATATATATATATATATAAACCTAAGGTTACTAGGATGGGTGTGTGCGTGTTGTCATAAAATGTCCCACATATATAAAAAAGCCTGTCATTATGAGTATGTACGAGTTGACATGAAATGTCCCATATATAATCCTGTGTGTGTGTGTGTGTGTGCGCGTGCGCATTGGCATGAAATGTCCCATATATCTAAACATGTAAGTGCGTGCGTTCCAATTGACGTGAAAAATCCCATGTTTATTAAAGTCTGTGTGCATGCATGCGAATAGACATGAAATGTCCCATATATATAAACCTGTGTGTGTGCTTTTGATTCGACGTGAAAAATCCTATGTTTACTAACGTGCGTGTGCATGCATGCGAATCGACATGAAATGTCCCATATATGTAAATCTAAGGGTACACGAATGGGTGTGTGCGTGTTGTCATGAAATGTACCACATATAAAGAAAACCTGTACTTATGAGTACGTGCTAACCGACATGAAATATCCCATGTATGTATGTATGTATGTATGTATGTATATATATATACATATATATAAACCAAAATATATACGGGTCAACGGGTGCAAGTTGACATGAAACGGACCATGTATATATATATATATATATATATATATCAACTTGTCCGTATGTGTGCGTGTGGGTCGACATGAAATGTTGCATATATATGAGCCTAGGTGCGTATGTATGTGCGCGTCCACATATGTTTTTCTGTATACATATATATGATACAAATTCCTTAGTACGTTTAATTAAAAAGGAATTGTGGAATTTTTAATTAAAGCCCTCGAATTCACAAATCATAATCATAACTGACGCTCTTTCAATTCACGATTACATTTTGATTTCTTAATTGAAATTTATTTAATTAAGGATTCCTTTTGATTTTGGAATTAAAGCCCTTTCAATTCACGATTAAATTTTGATTTTTTAATTGAAATTTATTTAATTAAGAATTCCTTTTGATTTTGGAATTAAAGCATTTTCAATTCACGATTACATTTTGATTTCTTAATTGAAATTTATTTAATTAAGGATTCCTTTTGATTTTGGAATTAAAGCCCTTTCAATTCACGATTAAATTTTGATTTCTTAATTGAAATTTATTTAATTAAGAATTCCTTTTGATTTCGTAATTAAAGCCCTTTCAATTCACGATTACATTTTGATTTCTTAATTGAAATTTATTTAATTGAGAATTCCTTTTGATTTTTTAATTAAAGCCTTCTCAATTCACGATTAGATTTTGATTTGTTAATTAAAATATTTTTAATTATTAATTTAAAAGGAATTGTTAATTAAATAAAACTTCAATTACAAATTCAAAAATGATTCGTGATTCAAATAATTTTTAATTACTTTTTTCGCAACCCTGAAACCAAATGTACGACAGTGATATTTTCTAAGGTTCTGCACACAACTACGTAAGGTTTCACATCGTTTTCAGTCGATTTTTCATACACAAGCGCTAATTTTTCATGCACAAAATTAAAATTTCGAATGCTCTCTAGGTCTTCAAAATTCTGTAACATAATCAACGAATATTATTAATAAAGAATAAAAGTATATAGACTCAGTTATTATTTTTAATGATTCTATAATTAGAATAGTAATATATACCTTTGTGTGAAATATAAAAGCATTGGCAAAATCTGACTTGTTCAACTTTTCTCCTTTTTTTATTATTTGCAAGTTATTTGGTGGTTTCAATAAATGTGGAAGCAATATAAATGCCAAACTTTCTTCTTTACCTATTAAAGAAATTGATAAAATTTTATTACAATCAAAACAAAATAAAAAAGTTTTTTCAAAATAGTTATTATTTTTTATCATTTACTTTCAAGTGAATTTATAATGATTTATTACTTAAAAAAAAAAATCCAATTAAAACTTTATATGTACAAATTTAAGAGATCTTTATAAAAGTTTCATCTTATAAACATTTTTTTTTTCAAAATTATTAGAGTAATATATGGGCAATTTTCAAAAACTTTTTCATTTTGGTCACTCGATTTTTAACAGTTCAAAAGTCTATAATAAAAGTTTCTGGGGTGGCACACACTTTAATAAGGGCTTAAATTACTAGTTTCTTAAAGTAGAATATGTAATTAAATTTCGGTATCGATTGGAATATTGCACTTCACGGTATATAATTTTATACGTAAAAAATTATAGTTTTTTTATATTTTTCTACGTGTGTTTCTTGAGCTATAAGAAAAGGTGCATACTTTCGATCATTCTCAAATTTTCAGAGCATAATAAATACGGTAAAAACAAAAGTTTAAGCCAATCCTGGTACATGTGCCCTTCTTTATAAAGCTGTTTGACTATTTTTAAATTATTCTTACACTTATATTAAAAATAGTCAAACAGCTTTATAAAGAAGGGCATATGTACCAGGATAAGCTTAAACTTTTGTTTTTACCGTATTTATTATGCTCTGAAAATTTGAGAATGATCGAAAGTATGCACCTTTTTTTATAACTCAAGAAACACATATTTAAAATTTTTATTTAAATTATCAACAGTCCGTTTTTGTACTAAATCGATATAAGTAGGTATATTGTCATTATTAACAGTCCGTTCTTGTTGTAAATCGATATAAGTAGTATAACGGTATTCTACCGTGTTTGAATCTTGCGCGCTTAGGTATCAAAATAGGATAGACGCTCGGTCATATATCTCGTCTAAGACTAGTAAAGAAGTGCGTATCTTGACGACCGGCACGCGAGAGAGAAGCTCGCCGGCCGTGAGGCGCTTCAGAGAGTTTCCAGCTACCGTTGCGTTAACACGAAACCTAAGCCGCGCTGTGCTCGTTTAGAGATTTCGCCACGTGGTCGTATAATACGTTAGACTAAGTCCGCAATTGATAACGCGAAACATTGTCTCAAATAAAAGTCGTTAGTTTATATCGACTAGAGTATTATATTTTATTTGCAAGTTGCAACTCTCGGAAATTCTTTCCGTAGAGTTTCGCTTGACCGCTTTTCGCGCGTCTTAGCGGTCAGCCATTAAGTGCCAGTAACACGTTGATCGGGGTGTAAAGGGTTCCACCGATCTACGTCAAGGCAACCTCGTTGGCAGGGCTCAGCGAAATTCAACGATCGGGAAGAGACGTATTCCATCGATCTATTTCAGAGCATCTACGTATTGGTTACGTACAAGGGGGAAGCTACAGTAACGGGCGAGCGGCGTTTACGTGCACGTAGGTAATTAGTGTAAGCTGGGCAGTGCGTTATTGTAAGTATAATTATACTCTGCGAAATCCAAGTGTCTCTTCCTTGAGAGATACTTGTTCAGGTATATTGTATCATCGGTTATATAACCGATCAACGACATAAGCGAGTATCATTTAGTTCGCAACGCGTCCTCCCTTTGCTCACTCTCTCGTAGACGTGTATATTACATTTCATATATTATATTATTCAATTTTTGTTCAATTCATATATTCTCTTTATATTCTTATTTGTCTTATAATAAATTGATTCCGTTTTTCTATTAAACGTGCTTTTAATTGATTTATATTGCCTAACTATATATAGCATTAAATATATTCCCCGTTGCTTACTCCGACGCCTCCGCGGTCCTTGTGAGCAGTTGTAAATTATTTAGTTATGTAATATCATATATTTTAATATAACATATTTTTGAACCTGCCTCACGAAGGAAAACTGCGCTACCGGCAACGCGTCTCTCGATCAGGTAAGAGAGAGAGAGAGAGAGAGAGAGAGACGCAGTGTGTGCAGCAAGCGACAAGTATATCACATATGATTTTGTCGTTTATCAATGGGATTGATTAGCTAGCACAATCGGAGTTCACTGTATAATATTAAGTAAATGTCTTATAGTTTCAGCGACTTCGCATAAAATTAAATTTAAAGACTTACTAGCTATAATATAGTTAGCTATAATTCACATATAATTAAAAGCTAATTCTTTTTTTTTGTAACGGGCAAAATTACCGTTACAGTAGGTATATTTTTATTATCAACAGTCTGCTCTTGTTGCAAATCGACATAAGTAGGTACATTGTCATTATTGTTATTAATTGGAAAATTAAATGGATAACTATATGCACAGTTGTATGGATTATTGTTCAAACAAGCATTCAATGAACTTAATAAATTATTAATACTATAGGACATATTACCATTTTCTGTACAAAATACATATATAAATTAACAACTATAACATTCACTAAAATACTAAACAAAAAACTATTTAAATCTATTATGATTTTGATTATTTGGATATTAGGAATTTAGTTTATTAGTTTGTGAGACATTCATATTTACACTGTATTATTAATTAATATTATTAAAATGTTATATGAAAGTAAAGCATGGATGAAAAATTGATATTTATTTGTTGAGATTACATAAAACAGATTACGTAAAATTTAATCACTTTATAAAATGTAACTAATGTATTTAAAAATATATGAAATAATCAAATTTTATTTTAAAAGCTGTTTTAGAAAAACCTAACCTCTAAAAATTATTAATGTCAATTGTATATAATATGAAATTTAATTGTTAATAACTAATTAATTCAATGATTCTATTTAATTATTAAAATTATTAAGAATAAAATATACATACCTGTAGATAAAAATCTAATAACACAAAATATCTTTCTAATTATATTAACTATTCTATTGTAATAGCCGCACGTTTTGCTTTCCAACTTTCAATCAAACAAAAGCGTTTGAATAGTAAGAACGCTGGATAATCAAATGTAACCAAAGCATCGAATATTTTGCTACAGTGCAATATTACGGCGATGTTAACCTATCGTTCACATCATGCGAATATAGTGTCGCCACTATCGAGTCTTCGTATTTCAGTAAATATACTATGTAGTATACTCAACATGTAGCCGCATGAATTTTATGATGATTATACATTAATAACACTATACACGAATAAATCTTTAATGAAAAGTTTTTCCTATATTCTTAAACCTTTTTCCACTCTCTCATATCCACAAAATGAAGAAAATATTTTCACGTGATTTATTTTTTTTCCGAATCTAGAGGAGGAGGAGATTTAAAAAAAATTAATGTATATAGCCAAAATATACGTTTTGCTCTAATTTTAGTTCATTTTAGCTGATCTTCAGACTTTTTACTATGCTTTATATAATGAATTAGTATTCACGGTCTTTAGCGATAAACTCGATTGTGAAATAAAGTCGAAAAAATAAGATTTACAAATACATGTATCATATTTTTATACGAATCCACGTACTAGATTAGATCTCCAAACATTTTTGTCATATTTTTATGATTTTGTCTATATTTCATTATTTAATATTTAAAAAAATTTTTGAAAAATTATATAACCCTCATGAAAGAGAATGATTTGATGTATGAGTGTCATTTCAAAGGTACAGCCATATTAATTAATATAGTATGCTTAAGTACGATCAAAATATTAATTTCAGATCACATATGAATTAATGAATTCATATTTTGTAATTAAACTTATTAATAAAAACAACAGAATCATAATTTGATAATACGAAATTTTTCTTCGGCATTTTTTATTATAAACTATGTTTCTAGAAAATATTCATCAATCTGAGAATCCATTGAGAACGTAGCCTATGCAAAAACACGTAGCGCAGCGCCACCACGAATATGCGAGGCTGCTCTCTCGGTTTTGGGTCGCAGTGGCCCAACTCACAGAAGCCTGTGCACTTGGCACTGCTGTGAAGTCACTATTTTGGACGGCTGCGCGCCAAAAAAAAAACAGCCTCGCATATTCTTAGTGGCGCCGCGTTACGTGCCTTTGCGTAGGCTACGCTCTCAATAGATTCTCAGTGCATTTGAAAATGGAAATTCGATTTTGTCGTACATAGGAAAATAAATAGAATTTCACAAAAGTAAATACTTTGATCAAATATTTATTCATAATAAATAATAAACAATGATGAGAACATCTTAAGTAAGTTAGTTTTACTATTTTCGTCTTTGACCAGTACTATTTTTTGAAGTCAAATATGTTAATTGAATGCTTTATATCTTACATAAAATAAATAATAAACGAGAGCAGCTATGTGAGAATAGAAACCAATTGTCCTATTGTCATTTGCTCAGTTATAAAAGTCATAGAATAATCGCTAAAAATATAATATATGTTTTTTAACAAAAGTATATTAAAACAAAAACCTATGTTTAGGACATTTAGCGCTGATTATGTAAACTTAATTTTGTAACCAAGTCTAAAAAGTGAGATTTATAAGTATCTAACTAAAAAAAAATTTGTATCCAAACTTTCATATTGAAGAGCTAATGACTCATGTGTTTATTCAGTAAATCTTCCGTTCATAAAGTCCAAATTTGAAATTATTATTGATTCGAAATTGAATTTCGACATGGCGGCCACTGAATATGGCTGATTTGCGCATAAATGTCATATTGAGCTGTGTGATTTTTCACTTGTAAAAGACTAATAAAAGAGATTTATAGCGTAAAAAGAGCTTAGAATTAATCAAAGAATACGTGTCAGTTTTTTCAAAATGTCCAAATAATTCTAAAATATTTATACGTATTTTTTGACTAATTCTAAATACTTTTCAGTACATACATTTTTTTATTCAGTTGTTTCTTAACAAGTAAAAAAATCGCACAGCTCAATATTACATTTATTTACTAAAAGACCATTTTAGGTGGCTGCTATGTCGAAATTTAATTTCCGATCAATAACCATTTTAAGTTTATGTTTAGTTTAAGTTTAATTCATGGATGCTAGATTTACTGAATAAGCTCATGACACGGTGGTCTGAAATTGACCATAAAACACCTCCGATTTTATTGATATAATCGATTAAGTAACACTCGAGAAATGTAAATATTGAATTCGAGCTAAATCCATAAAGCCGTTTTTAAAAAATGCCATTTTAAAAAATAAAAGTTCAAAATTCCGATTTTTATGTCTTTTAAGTGAAAATAAAATTTTGAAAAACACAATGTAATTTGAACTATTAGATATATATTTACTTAATATAATGATAACGATTTTTATTTCTGGTATTAATAAATGTTTGGTCAGTGCGAATATCGGTGTAAAGATCACCCCAAATTCCATGATTAAAATCAAGCAAAAATATATTTGTTTTGCTTACAAAAGAAATAAAATATGTTAACAATAAACGCCCTTATTGTTGCTCAATTTCCATGGTGGGATTTGGCGTGATCTTTATACTAACCAAACATTTTTATCTCTAGAAATAAATATCACTATTATTAAATGACCTAAATTTATATCTAATAGTTCAAATTACACATTGTTTTTCAAAATTTTATTTTTGCTAGCTGGGTGATTACCAACAACTAAAATCTTGTATCGAAAATATACTTGATTGTCCACTAACATTTTTCCATTTGTTTGCTTAGATACACTGTTGTTGGCATACTTGAAATAGAAGCACTGTTCCGTTTATTTATGAACAGAATATTTATATTTTACGAGCAGAGTTATCCATATACACAATATTTCTTTATAGATGGATAAATATATATATTTTTATTTTGTATTATATGTACAAAAAAGAGAGCGCGTAATACACCAATTAAATGAAACTAACATAAAATAAAATACATTGTGATAACCTTGGGGATCAGGAGGTTGCACTAAGGCATAAATCAGATAAGATGCGGGTTTCCAATTAATTGAATAAAAAAGAGGCTTTATTTTAATAATTATACAATTATAGCACGTGCGCTCAAAATGGACGCCAGCCACGTATAGCGTACAAAACGCCGCTTGCACTAGCAAAGGAACTATCGGCACGATGAAAAGCAGATAGTTATAAAAAAAGACACAAGCAAAAAGGGCACGAGCACACAAAAAAAAGAATTATAATAGCACGAAGGGAAAATACGCAATAGGACGCGCACGCGATCGCACGGCACACACGTCGCAAGATAAAGCAATAAATTATGTTATTTTATGTAGCACTCGGGCACTCGCAATAACACGAGGCTTGACTTTAACCAAGATAAAAGAAACTATAATTTAGTGAAGCTACTTATAGTCTCACTCACACTAAATATGGTACTCGTAATGCACACAAAATAAAGTACTGTATAATACAGCAGGTTGTAACGCTCGTTTCGCTTTGCTGACGACAGAAAGAATAATGCAATGGCGTGTTCTTTCTGTCTACCAAGCTCATTTCTGTTACTGTACCCTGCGCGCGCCGCAAGAGAGAGACAAACGATCCTTAACGGACCTCAGTTCAGCTACTCAAGTCAAGCGGCTTGCTAGCCAGATCAGTGCACATTATAAATTCGCGCGTGTGTGCCAACGATCTTGGGTTATAAAATTACATATTTGACTCGCGTGGTCTGCTTTCCGTCTTGCCAGCAGTTGGATGCTCTTTTGTGTCGTCTATATGCCTTACTAATATACATACAAAAAACATGGTCAATCTGCCATGTTACAAAATAAATAATATTGGACAATAAAAATAGAATTGCACAGTGTGATATCAGGTCTTAGAAGATCGAAATAATAATACTATATTATATGAGTAAGTCAATAAAATAAATTAAAAGTGATATCACAGTCAGTGTGGCTAGATGTGACGGGAAACTCGTGCGTGCGCAGTGGGAGCTCTGCGCTCATTGGACAACTGTGCAGCGTGAGCTTCAAAAAGACGTAGAAAGATATACATAAATAATTTTTAAAAAGAGCTCAGAAAGCTTTATTAATTTTTATTGATATGAATCGTTCTCACTATCAAATATTTTTATAATCTTACTTTGTTTTAGTGTAGTAGATACAAATTGGTACGAGCCTTAGAGCATATACTACTGGAGGCAGCTTTGAATGCGCCTTGCCCATGGTTAAGTTGAGAAAGAGAAAGACATATTGAGGTTGACAGATATCTCTTTTTCTCCAGCACGTGATTGGTTTGTTTTGTTCCCTACTCCTTTATCACATGACGGAGAGATAGAGATAGCCATCAACCTTAATATTGTAACCTTCTGATTATTAATAAATATAAAAATATTTTTATCAATAAACGTTATAGTTTTGCTACGCCGAGCGGATGCGTAGCAAATATATTTAATTGCGTGGCTGAGAGGAAAAAGGATGGGTTTCTTTTGCGAGCTCGAGAACTCAAGAATCGGAAGGGATTAAAAAGAGAAAGGGTTTTAAATAATTTGTCAGACTTACCTTGAAGTTCCTGATTTATTAAACAATATGTGATATGTATGTACATATCCTTCACCGCTTGTTGGTATACATTTTGATTTTCATAAGTTCGTTTTTGCAAGAAGATTGTATTATAATAATAATTTTTAGATTTATGATTTTTTGTTTATATTTGTTAATACACTTTCCGACTTTAAAAATAGGAATAAAGAAATTGTAATTTCAAAATAATACAATAATACCTTTAGATTTATAACTTTTAGATTTTCAATATACTTTTCAAGTTAATAAAGAATTAAAATAAAATATTAATTTTTCACTGAATGAAGATTATTATATATAAGTAACTTACGGCGACACGAGTTTAGTTGACTAATTAACTGGCTTCTTTTTATTATTAATAGTGATCCGCTGGTCAATAATCAAAGTGATTTGTAGCAATCATAAATGAGCAAATGACTGACTACCTAGAGGATGGTCCCAAGCCTTTTTATACAAATGAAAAGAGATCGAAGGTGGGAAAAAGACAATAGAAACTATTCGAGATGGCACGTGTCGAACTTGGGTCCACCTCCCGTAAGCCAGTGTTGGTATATTGTTTAAAGCTATAAAAGGTAACAAAATCTGCTTATTTTTGGTGGCCTGACGAAATAGAAAAATATGTTTAAACAAAAAGATACGTGCTAAACTTCATAAGCTAGCGTTAATGGGAACCCGTACAAAAAGATGACGAACTTCTGTCAGAGTAGTACGTTTTTCAGTGGCCTAATAGAAAAATATAAAAAAAATGATACATGCTAAACTTGTCGTAAGTTAGTATCGATCGCTGTGTATACTGATTAGTCAAAAAAAGGTATCTAATTTCTATTTGATGAAATACAAAAAGATTTTGATGTTGGCTGTTACTTAGAGGACACATTAGGTAAAAGATAGAAATTTAAAAAAATATAGAACGCCTTTTTAGGACGTTACAGTATATCTTTCTCTTTCCCAACCTAACCACGCGCTCGGTGCATTCAGAGCTGCCTCCAGTAGTATATGCTCTAAGGTATGAGCTGACAGTATATAGGTACACTTGATATTGTATTTTAATTATAATGATTTTATTTACACTTCAGTGAGGTAATATTTCATAATAAATTTAATATAATAGACCCATTAATTTATAGTGTAATTTTAGTATAGTGCACGAATAATTGTATATTTAAAGATGCCTAAGTGCTAAGAAGGTGCTTTGATAATGTTCTCTGGAGAAATATCGCAATAGTCAGTCTCACAATCTCGTTTCTATCTGTATTTATAACAATAACATATATTTTTTATTGATGAATAATTGTTCTATAATTTCTTCAAAGTTGATGTTAAAAAATGCTTATTTAGTACTTTTACTGAATTGTTCATACATAATCGTTTAGTTATTTACAAAAAGTTGTCATCATTATCAATCAAAACTAAATTTAAGTTTTTATCAGACTACTTATTTTATGTTTAGCCTGACAAATTCTTTCATTGATCGATAACTGTTAAAATTAATAAATAATAAATAAGAGACGTCAAAAAATTTATAAATTTTAGAATAAAAGATACGTTATGATGTAATCTCTTGGGACTTAAGATGTTGCTTATCGGTACAAGAAACAACAGGAACAGAAAAATGATGAAAATTTTTCTGATATTGATCAATTTACAAAAATGTCTTAGAAACTAGTCACATGTGGTGATAATTAAAATATTTATGGACAACGACCATAGTATTAATTTAAAAGGTCTTTGTATATCCACCCGAAATAAAGTTATAGTATCCGCTTTTTTCTTAGCATTTAGTAATTACAATATAATGTGCTGTATAAGTTTTTATCTTTCTTTTCTTTTTGATAAATGTATTGCTGATTTTTCATCCAAGCGTTCTATTGTAAATGTTTGTAGTCTTTGTTAGTTTAGTATAAAAGGCTGTGTTTTTATTTACATTGGTATACTTAACAAAATGGATTATTATCCACGACGTAATAACATCACTTTTTGCGTAAGTATACAGGGGGATCTCGATAACTTGCCGCGTACGGGGCTGTAATGGAACGAAATTCTCAGAAAAGGCCAGTTAATGTGAAAACCCTCTATTGACAAGCACGCTATATCTTTCTTTTTCTCTCTTACTCTTTATGCGAAGAGGCGTGGTCAAGATACATACGTATAAGAGGTAGTAGGGGCCGATGTTTGTTTGCGTACAGAGGAGAAAAGGCTCTTGCGACAAGTTATACAGCAGCCAGTTATCCCAGTTCCAAAATATATATATATATATTTATATACTGCCGCCGAGATACTTTTGCCCCCCTTCGTCTAAAATCGACTTATCTAAAAAGTTTTATACCTCTGGAAAAAATGGTCGTAGCCTAAAAATTCTAACTGGATTCGAAAGATCGTTAAAAATTCTTTCAAAAACTATTGGTTTGATATAAAAAAAAACATTTTTTTCGTATCTCTTATCCTTGTTTAAAAAGAAATTTTTTTAACTTTGTTTTGACTTTGTAAAATAGTGTTCAATTTTAGTAGAAATCGTTACATTAATAAAAAACCAAATAGGTTTTAAAGCTTATATTTCGACGATGAAAATGCAATATCGAACGTCTAAATTCGACCTTTTATACCAGAGTTATAAGATTTTATAATTAAAAATAAGGTTTTTTTCGATGTATGAATATCTCTGAATTTAAGAGGAATAGAAAAATTTGTCAGAAGGAAAAAATGTTCCTTTTTGGTCAAATAATAATAATATATAATAAAAAATTGATTTCGAAAAAAATTTTTTTTTTTTGTTGGAATGTAATAAAATTTTGATATCTTTAAAATATTAAACAACGTGGGTAAAAAAGGCAAAAAAAATTTTTTTCGAAATCAATTTTTTATTATATATTATTATTATTTGACCAAAAAGGAACATTTTTTCTCTCTGACAAATTTTTCTATTCCTCTTAAATTCAGAGATATTCATACATCGAAAAAAACCTTATTCTTAAATATAAAATCTTATAACTCTGGTTTCAAAGGTCGAATCTAGACGTTCGATATTGCATTTTCATCGTTGAAATATAAGCTTTAAAACTTATTTGGTTTTGTATTAATGTAACGATTTCTACTAAAATTGAATACTATTTTACAAAATCAAAACAAAGTTAAAAAAAATTTCTTTTTAAACAAGGATAAGAGATACGAAAAAAATGTTTTTTTTTTTATATCAAACCAATAGTTTTTGAAAGAATTTTCAACAATCTTTCGAATCTCGTTGGAATTTTTAGGCTACGACCATTTTTTCCAGAGTAATAAAACTTTTTAGATGAGTCGATTTTAGACGAAGTGGGGTAAAAGTATCTCGGCGGCAGTGTATATGGGACATTTCATGTGAACTCATCTAACAAAAAAATAAAATTTGGTGAAAATCAGTGAAAAGCTTTTATTTAATACGCAAAATACACAAAAAAATTTTTAGAGGTTCAGGTCAAAGTTGTAAAGAGTAATAAGTAATGAAAAATTGAGATTTTCCAAAATTTTTTTGTAAAATTACCAACTTTATTAGTATTTTACTCAAAAACTAAGGGGTCTAGAGAACTACTCATAAAGACATTTCTTGTTGCAAATTGAGAGTGAAATCTACAAAAATTTTTAGGAATCTCAGAATTGCTATTTCCTGATTGCTTCATTTATTACTTTCATGTAATTTTCAATTGCTCGAGTTCGGCCAGGTTAATTTCACTATTTTGTTTCTTTTGATAACATTTTTAAGTAAGCTCTTGCTCTAATTGGGTAAACTATTAGGAGAAGAGCTATATAACTTTTCATATTTCAAAATATAAAATTTTTGATTTAACACATATACTCTAGATTTGGTTCTTCGATATTGATGGGTAATACAATATATGAATAGATGATTATTTAAATATATTAAAATTCATCTATTTTTTAATAATTCAAGTGTTGATTTAGATTCTGAATTGAAATATTAAATATCGATTACGTACACATCATCAAAATCTAACCCAAACAATTTTATGTATTGCAATAAATTGTTATTATAATTATTTTGTATACGAATAGAAAAATTATTTTAATATGTGTAGTACATTTAAGAATTAAAATTCATGTCATATTTCTGGATATAAAAAATATGAAGTTTAATAATCTTTATATACATAAGATATATTTACTATAAAAATTTATTTGAATTTTGAAAAAATCTTTTATTCATGGATCGTGGAACTTTTAACAAGTTATCCCCATTATAATGGCACTTTAATTTTGAAATACTTTTTAAATTAAAAAATACAGTTATGAGTAATGAAAATTTAATACAAAGCAATGATTAGTTCTGTTTTTTGTAATTATAACCTGAAACAATAATATCAAAAGTTTATTTTCTTCTGGAAAATTTTATTGAGTAATACTAATGAGACATAATGAGGTTTGAGATTGAGTATAGGAATTTACTTTCAATTCGGGCCCACAAGAAAGTAATGTTATTCAGTAAATAATTGACTTGATGTTTTACTCAAAATTCATACATATTGCTGTACCAAGGTTATGTTTTTACTCACTAATAGTCTAAAGTGTATAAAAATTAAATCAGCAAGATATGATTATTATTTTGATAACCAAGTACTGGATATTGTTTACATGAAAAGAGACAATAGTTACTGTTCACTATGACGTTACTGTTCACAAATGAAAACTCCTCAATTTTATGAAAATATTATCGAAAAAATTGTAGTTTCTGATAACATTGGACAGAGAGATATAGAAGAAAAATTTTACTTGATTCTGGAATCAAATGACATTTTCTTGACACAGTTGATTAGAAGCAAAACAAGAATCACTTAACAATAGCTATGTAAAGTGTACTAAGTATATTCATAAAATGGAAAGTGGTCGATTGCCTTGTCAACCTGGTTTTTTCGAAGAAGAAAGTATTAAAATCATAATTTTGAAGAAATTTTCAGTTATTCGTGACCATGCTGGTAAAGTCTGTATGAAAGAACTTCATCCTAGTAATAGTCTCTTAGATGTGGCATTATCAGGATCTAAGGGAAGTTTTATTAATATTCTACAAATGATTGCTTGTGTAAAACAACAAACTAATAGTGGTCATCGTGTGTTAAAATCGCTGAAACTGGATACATAAAAAGAAGATTGGTAAGAGTTTAGAAGATCTTTGTTTACATTATGATATGACAGTTAAAAATTTTGTTGGTGATATTGTTCAAATTCTTTATGGTGAGATTCTATGGACCCAACGTACATGGGAGGCAAAGACTGTCGATTATAAAAGAGTTCTTGATGATATTAAATCAATATCAGCGTACAAAATTTAAAATCCATTTGATAGCCCTGATGAAAAGTAACCTCTGAACTTTTGATGTCAGAGGAATATTTTTGTGTAAGCAAAGAATTTAAGCAAGAATAAACTCAATTTTTGAAAAAAGTTGCAATTATAACTGCTAGGATTAGACAGCATATTAAATCAGATGCCCCAGTTTACAGGTATATTGTACGTTTAACTGTGTCATAACTTGTTGAATTTATTTATACAAGTAAGGATAAATGTATGGAAGCGAAAATTGATCAAGGCACTGCAGTTGTTGCTTTAGCTGCACAAAGTATTGAAGAACCTTGTACTTGAATAGCCTTGAAAACTTTCCATTTCGCTCGTGTAGCATCTATGAACATAACTCAAGGTGTACCTCGTATTAATAAAATTATTAATGCTTATCTAAAAATCAGTACTCCCATTGTAACATCTCATTTAGAAGATAATACAGATCCTGAATTTAGATGTACTGGGAGCCACTATCATTTCCTTTAACAGTGTGTGTTTCAAAATTATATCATCATTTTCCATTTAACAGATACTTTTTATAGAAAGTCAAGCTGAGTAAAATAATGAATATTTAATTATTCTTTTTTATTGATGAATCAACTCTTCAAAATAAGTAAATTTTTATTAAAAATAATTATTTAAGCTTACAATAACTCAAAGTCTTATTCGAAAGTAATTGTAATTATTATAATAACGAGTAATGTTTAATTAATAATTAAGCTTCTAATTGATAAATAACATCCTACTATAAGATTTTTAAACTCATTTTAATAGTTTTTAGGTATTAAAACCAGATGCTTATGTTTAATATATAACAGGCTATTATCAATAAAAAAAATAAATAATACACGAAAATTTATATTTTAAACTGCCATAACTCCTTATTGGTGGCTCTGACTTACACAATCAAAAATTTATTTTAAAGTTTATAAAAAATAGAAGAAAATAAGCCCTCGAAAGCCAATTTTTTGAGTGGCGAACAATAAATAATTTCAATTTTCATGTTATACATATAAGAACCAATCAGAAAACTGCAAAATTCAGGTCTGTAAAAAATCATGCTCACTCTTCTCTTCATTTACAACAAGAAGTGTTCTTATTGATTTCTCTCTAAAACATCAGGATTTAAAAAAAATGATAAAATTGGGACTTTTCCAAAAATTTTGAAAAATTTTCAAATTTAAATTTAAATTTTCAAATTTAAAATTTATTTTCAATCTAAAGGCTTGAAAATATTTTTACATATTTTGGGTAATAAAAAGAATAATTTCTCAGAGTTTCAGCGATTTTTATTTTTTTGCTCTCTCAGTTGGTGTGAAATGTCCCATATATATATATATCTTCTCTCTATATTATAAAAAGATTTCGCCGCTGCCGCTGTGTAAAAGAATTCGATTTTCCCTTGGTTAGCTAAAATTTAGCTAGAATCTAGATAAAATTAAGCTAAAATTCATATTAATTTTAAGCAATTTTAGGTAAATTTTGGTTTGATTTTGGCTGAATTTTAGCTGCATTTGAGATCTATTTATATTCTATTCTCTCAATACTATTGAAAGTATTGGGTTAGCAAATTGTGACGTTACAAGCAAGAATTTAACATCCTTTAATATACTTATATATAACTTTTTTTCTACTCTGACAGTTTCCATTTGTTGCCAATTTTTAAGGAATTACATGGGGAAATTAGCGTGTCGATCGATTTCCAATACCAATATCGCCGCTGTCGTCGCTGTCATCGTCAGAAATCTGCCCCTTATTTTTGGACTTAAATTACAGCGTTAAATTTAGAGTTTTTCACTACTAGACTAACATTTGATAAATCGTTTATAAATCAATTATTAACTTTATTCTTTATTTAATATTATAATAAAACATATACACGGAGCCCTCATAATACACAACATTCAATTATTAATTCTGTCCTGGTGTAAAGCCGGAACTTCACAGATGATTAGATTTATTAAAAGATCATTAAAGATTTATCCGAAGAAAACTTTTGAATAATTAAAATTATTCAGTATTCTAAATAAAAGTTATTAAAAAAATTGCAAATTCTTGGATATTTTTTTAAAGTTATAAAAGCAAGATGGGGGTTGGCGCGCTTTCCCCCTAGTGTATATATATATATATATATATATATATATTGTTTCTTTAATAATAAGTATTTATGTATATTTGTACATATTTAAACATTAAAATACAAATTGTATTTGTATATATATATTTAATTTTAATATTTATGTACATATATATATATATATATTAAATTTTAATATTTATGTATATATATATTAAATTTTAATATTTGTATATATATATATATATATATATATATATATATATATATATATATATGTATATATAAGATAATATAGCTTTTATGATACAAGATGGGGCTATCTCCTTATTTTTTTGCTACAATTATTAGTTTTTGCAAAAAACTAAATTCTTTGATTAGAAAAGGACAGAGATATACGACCTGCTCTTTATATATATATATATATATATATATATATATATATATATATATATATATATATATATATATATATATATATATATATATATATATATATATATTAAGAGCAGGTCGTATATCTCTGTCCTTTCTAATCAAAGAATTTAGTTTTTGCAAAAAACTAATAATTGTAGCAAAAAAAAAGAGATAGCCCTATCTTGTATCATAAAAAGCTATATTATCTTTGATAAGGAAAAATTATTTTTATCGATTCGTTTCGAAGAAAACCTTGAAAAACTTAAAAAATATAGGTTAAGATGGACAATTCAGTTTTTCAAGGTTTTCTTAAAAACAAAGCGATAAAAATAATTTTTCCTTATAAAAGAAAATCTAGCTTTTTATTATACGAGATGGGGCTTTCTTCTTATTTTTTGCTACAATTATTAATTTTTGTAAAAAAATCAATTCTTTGATTAGAAAAGGACAGATATACTCGACCTCCTCTTAAGATTTTTATTGGCCTGTATAACTGTCAACTTTAGGCCATGACCAAGTAGTTATTTATCTTTTCAAGTGGCGCCCAATGGGACTCTTTAATTGGTTTTTCGTGGTCTCTGGGTTCTATTCCTTGTGAATAAATCAAAGTTGATAAAGCAAAGTTTTATTCTCCTTGTATATCTCTAGAATAATAATATTTTATAAATATTTTTAAATATTGTAATTTGTTTAGATTAAATAAATTGAACTTAATTTTAAAAAATGAATGTAATACTTCAAAAATTTTTTTTTCTTACATCTTTTTTAGCTAATTTTTTTCAATTACATTTTTATAGCACTTCATCCCATACAATATTCTTTATAACATCTTTATCTTCATTATTATTTTGTATAAAATTTTTTTTAGAATTCTTCGATGTCGAAATGGCTACATACAATTATCCATGTGAAAATAAAGGTTTATTTATATATATTCCTAAGCTCTTAAAACTTTGTCCCTGTGCTTTATTAATGGTCATTGCATATGCTAGTAAAATAGGAAATTGCCTGCGATATAATATCAAAAGCAATGACGTTTGTTCACCTGCACCGTAACGGGATGTTGGAGTTGTTAGAATCGATTTCTTCTTTTTTATCTGATTGATATCTCTTTAAATTGACTATTTAGACAAATATAATGACTTGTCCGCGCTAAAGCTACATTAAGAGGACGTTGGATCTTTCTATCCTTTTCTAATCGAAAAATGTAGGATGTTGGAAAAACTAGTAATTATTAGTAGAAATTAAGAGTTGTCCGCAACTTGTACAGTGAAAAACAATATTTTTTCTTATGAGGACAAATTAATTTTGATGCTTTGTTTTCAAGAAAAGTTTGACATACTTAAACATCATAATCTCTAGCTTAAGTTGTGATGTTTCAAGTATGTCAAACTTTTCTTGAAAACAAAGCATCAAAATTAATTTGTCCCTATAAGAAAAAATATTATTTTTTACTGTACAAGTTGCGGACAACTCTCAATTTCTATAAATAATCACTAGTTTTTCCAGAACCCTACAATTTTTAAGTAAAAAAGGATAGAGGGATCCAGCGTCCTCACATTTGTTAAAAAAAAATCACTTAGACTCGTTATTTTTTCATGAACTTTAAATGAAAATAAAGCTCGATAAACCTAACCTCAAAATACTATACATTGAAAGTTTGTTCATAACTTTTTATGTTTAATATTTTAATAAATTTCCTGAGTCGTCCGCACTTAGGATTAATCTTATAAATTTTTTTTATGTAGTGAAAGAATATGACATAACGCACCGTTTACTCATGAACTTTGAATAGAAATATTATTAGGAAGGGATAACTACGATATCCTTTTAAGTGATTCTTGGTATAAAAACGATTGAGCCTTTTTTATTACCAGTAATAATTTCAGCTTTTACGTTGAATTTAAATAAATCAATTATTTTTAATCTAGTACCATCACAAAGCCCGTAAATTACACTTAAAATGCTTATCAACATTACGATTACATTTTTTTAAGTATCAATTTGTGTGATGGAAAACTTGGAATTCATAATGAATTTAAATATTCTGTTGGAAATTTTAATTTAACGTCAATTTCAGATTGATTGATACCTTTATGTTTAGCATAATTAATACTATAATATTCTACTGCACTTAAATTTATTTTATTAAATATTTTATCATTAATTTTATATATATCTTCATTATGTAAAGAAAGTATAATATTATCGAATTAAACATCTTCGTCTATATTATTTCCATATATTTTTGAACATATACCTTTCGTCTTTCGTGGTTCAGGAATTTCAAAGGACTTGATTAATCCACTTACAATTTTTAATATTAAATTTGAAAAATTTTCATCATTATTTCTCATATTTTTTGTTAATTTAAAAATTTTGAAATTTTTCCAAAATTTTGAAAATTTTAAAGTTTTATTTATAATAATTTTTCAAGTTCCATATTTAATAACTAGAAGTGTTTGCATATAATCACCTACAAGAATAAGTATTTTATTAGCACAAAAATAATTTTCCATATTGCAAACATCTCTAACAAGCTTATCAACAAGTTCTAATGCTTTTTCGGACATTATGAAAGATTCATCTCATAAAGTAACATCACACTCTTAAATTTTCTTTTTATCTGCATCTAATCTAAAAAAAAACTCTCGATACTTCTTAAATCTAGAGGTCATTCAAAAACTTTATGACTTGTGGCGCCACCAAGTAACAATGTGACATCCCATGGAACTATGCCCTTCAAATCAATATAATATTATTAAAACATTCTTAAATTTAAAAATTATAAATCTTAATTTCATTTCTATTCAAAAGGTTAACAACCAAAATTAGTTCCATACGATGTCCCGAGTCAGCGGTTTCCCAATACCGACTTATTGCGAAAACTTAACCGTTAACTGTATCTCAGTGTAAAGGAGAGACAGAAAAGAATGGAAAAAGAATTCATTAGTAAGCAAGCTAATGAACTTTTAGGAAGTTAAACGACTCCTGTCCTGAAAATTTTGACTACATGTCGAGGTTTGATTGGAGCTTCCATCTCTCGTTCGCCCGGGCGCGAGGTAATAAAAACAAACCTCTACGTCACTACACTGCTTTTAGTCACAACAAGACGGCAACCGCAAGAGTTGGCTCTGCCAGGTCCACTGGGAAAATCAGTGTTACTTTGAATCTTTATTACTTAAGTTATTTTAATATAAAATATTAGTGAGTAGATTAGAGCCCTACTTCACTAATAAATAAAAATAAGAAAACACTAAGACATAAGATTCAAATTTAATTACTAAATTAAATCATAATCAGTTAATAGTGACAACGAGTGTAAACTTGAGATCTAAGGTGAATCAAGGTGACGTTCGAGGTAATAATCTGAAATATTAACTGAACGTTCGAGCGATTACAGGAGGAGGCCCAATCTATCTTGCCACGGACATTCTCACCGTGTAGTTTAAGGAGTCTAAGTATAGAAAACATCAGGACGATCGAGTCAGAAGCAAATTCATCTCTTTCTCTCCTCATCAGTGAGTTATTTATACTAACGAAATTACAAATCAAGTTGATGATAGTTAAGACGCAAAAATAGAAACTTAAAATAATACAATCATACGATTTTATTTTTGTTAATATTCAGAAAATCGTTCAATTACTTTCGTTACTCTAGGATAATTATTGTAAGATTTATATCTAGAAAAAGAAGGATGTATAATGATAAGTTATACAAATAATTATTAGAGAATAACATTAATTCTTCTATTATTTTATATAAAATTATTTAAATTACGGAAATGATAATAATAATAAATAATAAATGACAAATTTATGTTAATCATACAAGTGTATGATTTACATGATTCGAAGGTTTCGTATTTAATTGTTAATTAAATTGTAAGAAGATATAAGTGGAATTAAAATTTTAATTGTAAAAGGGAAAATATATTAAAAATATTAATAAAATAAAGAAAAGAAATAAATTTAAATTATTGTAGTTGATTTAAAATTTATTTATATTAAAAATTTGACTAACAAACAAATATATATATATATATATATATATATATATATATATATATATATATATTTATATTAATATATACACTAACAACCATATAAATAGAATTACAACGTAATTTATATTTAAACACAAATATACATATATATATATATATATATATATATATATATATATATATATATATATATATATATATATATATACACATACATATATATAACTAAATTTAAACAATAAAATAAACGAATAGAGTGAATGAATACGTGAGAACGCATGGGATAGAGCGAACGTATATAATCGAGAGAACGAGCGTGATAGAGTACGCGAACATATAAGAGTGAACGAATGTATGTATTGCGAACGAGTGGGGAGAGCGAACAAGCGTAACAAGCGAACAGCCATAGGTGACGCATCTATAGTGTTCGCGCGTTGTAGCTATATAACGAATGAATGAAGTATAGCGAACGAGTATGTAAGCGAACAGAGTGAACGTGAATAAATCGAAATGATCATAACTTCTATAAATTAAATTAAACAAATAATTAGATACACATATAAAATTTTTGTATTACATTAATTTTCATAAATGAGTATATGTATGTAGATATATGTGTATATTTCATAAATTTAATAAATAAAGTGACAAGGTAAGTCCTGGGACGGTAGACTGGTTCCCAATAAAAATAAAATAATTTTTGGTGTGAAGAACTCAATTGTCCGAACCAAGTTCGGCTATAACAAATGGCATCCCTTGTGGGGAACCAGTAAGACTTGTCACTTGCTTATATAAATTTTATAAATCATAATTCACTTTTGGTTGATCAAAAATAAATAACACTTTATAAAATTCATATTGCGCCATATATAACTGTTATATAGCAGAATAACTAATTATATATAGTTTAAAATTAAACTTATAATTATAAAACCTGTACTACTATAAAGTAGTCGGATTCTGAAGCCCTAAATATAACCAGATATATAATTCACGATAAAATATAATGAATTTCAAAATATTAATCAATAAAAACATTTATTTTACATAATATATCAAATTAACTATACATGGAATAATGGTCATGCAAGTTAATTTACGCTACCGCATTTTAAAATTGAATAAATTATTATTACATTATAATCTGCTGAGTAACATAACAACAATGGAACGATGCCGAGAGAACATATTTCACGAAGAGGAAAGTTCCTCTGATTCTGATGATACTGAAGATCAAGATTATATAAAGGCAAAGACATATTGGAGACGCAGAATAGAATTCCTTATAAGAAGACTAAAGATCTCTAAGTTTCGCCACTACCGCGATTTAGAATACTATATAAATTCGATAAAAAAGATCCGCTCTGATATACCTGATTTTGCGGATAAAATATTACTTGATGTTATTACATCTAACTTTCGCGGAGATGCCCTTTTAGCGATTAACGGCTTAATATTCGATTCTACAAGTGATTTAGAAAATTACCTGAAAGAATGTTTTCGATACCCAAACATATTTGGACATTTTTGTGATGAAATAACAGATTGTGTATATTACAATCAATTACAAAAGGATCTTTCAAAATTTTTCTAAGGGCTTAGTGACATTGAGAATGAAGCTTACTCTACCTACAAGTATCCTAAATACTCTAAATCTATTTTTAAAACCCACATATTGAACCGAATACGAAAAATTACAAGGGATGTTTATATAGGTCAACTGTCGACAGACTTGAAGGACAAGGTTTCAAAAGCAGACCCGAAGGACTTGTTCGATGCATACCGAATAAAAAACCAATTTTGTTCCATCAATAAAAAGAAAATAAAAAATTACCAACGTATGAAGGAAATTAAGGGCCGAACAGAACCTGTCGTAATAGACGCTGACACTGGAGAGGTAATCGTGTCAATCCGTCGAAGAAAGGTGAAGACAATAGCACCACAAATAAATGTTGCATAAGAGTCACAAATAGATTATGAGAAAGCAGAAACTTTCTATAATTGTTCAGATTTAAAACAGCAAAAGGCACGAACGTGTTACTCAGAAGAAATAGAAGATTATATGGCAGTAGTAGAAACTTCCGTTATCATTAAAAATCATACACTTGAAATAAAAAACGCCCAAATTTCTCAGATAAATTCGGAATCAATAAAACCACCACACGAATCTCCTAATCAGAAGGAATGTTACGCTATAAAAAATCAATCGGCAAACATCGAGAATTATGAGGTAATAGACAAAAAAACAACAAACGTATTTGATGACGTATGCATAATTACTCTGCACGAGAATCTCAGATACAATATGAAACAACAGAAATAATTGATATACCTGACTGCGGTTATGAAAATATAGATAACATCACTAAAATAGAGGAGCTTAAGAGCACAGAAGAACAGTACGCGAATATTGTCGACGATTCTAATATTCAATTCATACAACCTGAAACATTAGAAAAACTTAATATTTTAACTAATTTAAAATTTAGCCCATGCTTAAAATCAGGTCTAAAAACTCATAATAAATTAAAATTATTTTCTAAAAATCAATTAAATAAAATTAATAACGTCAAACAATTTTCGAAAAAAATCATAAAATCTTTCACTATCAAAGTAATAATTCAAACCAGAAAGAAACTTCATAAAATTAAAATTAGATCAATTAACATCCGTCAACATAACTTAATTAAACGGCAGTTTAAATCAATAATCACCAGAATTTCATTTAAAAGCCAAGAAAATAATCACATAGGTTTTAAAACAATCTATAAAGAAAAATATGCTGGGTCCGGACAAGCCGAACCCACGGCCTCTAAAAGATTATCAAATTCACTAAAAAGATCAAGGCCAATTCGCAAAATACTAAAATCTTCGTACATGCAAATAAGCCAAGGAAACAGCCTTAAAAATTATTTAAGGTTGGACCCAAAACTTGAGGGGGAAGGTATAGGAAATAAAAATGAGCCTCCTGATAAAAACTACTATCAACCTCTCTATATCAATTTTACAAACAACAAGACAAATAAACCCTACCTGATGACAAGAGGAACGAAAAGTTTTATATCTTCGATAGACCTTCAAGGAAACGCACCTCTCTTGTCAAAAGGAAGTATCAACGATGAAGAAACTCTTATAATACAAAGTAAAGAAAAATATCGTAGAATATTAAAAGACTGGCCATCACTAACGGGTTTAACAAAGATACTTCTTATTTTACTATCCGTAAATTACAACCCCAATCGTATAACGTGTGATTGGAGAATAGCTATTTCCACTGAAATGTTTCCATTAGTATATTAAAAATTCATAACTTAATTTTCATTGAAAGATTATAGCTTCATAAATTAAGGTTAACTTCATTTTTAATTCCATATTATTTAATAGTATATTATTCACCTAGGGAGTAAAAACGAAAAATGTCTGAAATCGTATGTAAAATGTCACCCGAGCCGGAGGCGAGGGTGACAAACATACGATTTAAAGCATTTTTCGTTTACTCCCGTGGTGAATATACGATTTTTTTGCACAGGCAGCGTACAGTGGGTACTTTACTTTTCGCTGGGAGGGAGTAAAGTACCCACTGTACGCGCCCTGTGTAAAAAAATATATTATTATTTTCTAATAACATTAATCTCGATTTTAATAATCTAACTATTCTTATTTAAATTATTTGGTTTAATATATCCTGATCTATAAAACGAAACATATGTGAGTATTACTTACTCAAGTTTCGCATGATGTTGATTTCATGAGGATTCATCTATATATACTTTAGTAACGACTTAGATCGCATTATAATGCGCGAACAGTAATACTTAAATATTAATACAACAAATCAATATTTCTATAAGTAGTTAACTTATATTAATTTTTGATATTTCAGAATAAAGTTTATATCGCGTATGTAAAATACTATATGAGAAATGGTGTTTATATATACGTATAATGGACTATATGTACTTGTTAAATAAATTGTTCAAGATTAAAAAAAAAAAAAACATACCGGGTTCGGACAGGCCGAACCCACGGCCTCCGAAAGATCACAAAAATTAATAAACTCCAGCCCAGAATCATATAAAATAGGAAATCAGTCTAAAAGTTGTTCAGAAATCTCTTCAAGATCGGACCAAAAACCTGAGGGGGAAGGTAAACGCGAAATTAAATACTTGAATAATAACGTGTAATAACACTTCATTGCCGATTAAAAACAAGACAAAATCAGATAAAAAGAATCTCGTACTAAAAGGAATAAATGATATCATACGAATGGCTCACAAAAACAAAAGGGGATCTCTCTTACTGAAGAAAAGTATAAATCACATAGAACTGCAAGAGATCCATGAATACAACATCAGTCGTATGGCCTGTGATTGAAGAATTATTATTAACCAAACATCAATTCATATAGAAACAAATCTCGTAAGTGAGCTCATTTTTATTTATATCTCAAAACGTTTTATTACGCTAAAAGTCTCATGCTGCTCTCATGGAAATTCATTTTTTTTTGGAATCACTACTTGTAGTCTTAAGCCATTTACTAACTAAATAAATATACATTCAAAATTTATTAAAAGGGCTTTATAATAACACTAATTAAAAACGATTATTAATTCTTAAATTAAGTAAAACCACTCTTAAATTGTCCTACTCATCTCTAACAGTTAATAATATTACTAAACCCTTTGAGTCCTTCGAAATTTTAAAATTTTTCTGTTACTACCATTTCTTTCTGAATAATAGATATTTTAATAGAAACCCATTATTATCTATTCATCATTTTTACTGGAAAGCTAATATCTACATTTTACATTCCGCGTTCAATAATAACTTCTCTCATTACTATTAAAATTGTCTTTTATTTTATTTAGTTTTTTTTTCCTTTTTCCTTTCTTATTGAAATATTAACACTTAATGTATGTGTATACACACATAAGACCGAAAGGTACTAATAACACAGCCACACAAAAAAAAAAAAATTTCCGGGCCTGGGGTAGAGACTAGGTTTACTATAGGTTTTTGGGGTCGCTGGATCCGAATCCGAGGTCAGTTTTGTCCCAGCATTCGAGGTTCTGACATAACCTCAAAAAACACTATCATCTGATGAAAAATTTTTAATTTTCGTACTGGCGACGCAGATCATTCTTACTGTAGTTTTTTGGGGTCGCTGAATCCGAATCTGAGGTCAGTTTTGTCCCAGCACGTCGAGGTTCTGACATAACCTCAAAAAACACTATCATCTGATGAAAAATTTTTAATTTTCGTATTGGCGACGCAGATCATTCTTACTATAGTTTTTTGGGGTCGCTGAATCCGAATCCGAGGTCAGTTTTATCCCAGCACGTCGAGGTTCTGACATAATCTCAAAAAACACTATCATCTGATGAAAAATTTTTAATTTTCGTATTGGCGACGCAGATCATTCTTACTATAGTTTTTTGGGGTCGCTGAATCCTAATCCGAGGTCAGTTTTGTCCTAGCACGTCAAGGTTCTGACATAACCTCAAAAAACACTATCATCTGATGAAAAATTTTTAATTTTCGTTTTGGCGACGCAGATCATTCTTACTATAGTTTTTTGGGGTCGCTGAATCCTAATCCGAGGTCAGTTTTGTCCTAGCACGTCAAGGTTCTGACATAACCTCAAAAAGCACTATCATCTGATGAAAAATTTTTTATTTTCGTATTGGCGACGCAGATCATTCTTACTATAGTTTTTTGGGGTCGCTGAATCCGAATCCGAGGTCAGTTTTATCTCAGCACGTCGAGGTTCTGACATAATCTCAAAAAACACTATCATCTGATGAAAAATTTTTAATTTTCGTATTGGCGACGCAGATCATTCTTACTATAGTTTTTTGGGGTCGCTGAATCCGAATCCGAGGTCAGTTTTATCCCAGCACGTCGAGGTTCTGACATAATCTCAAAAAACACTATCATCTGATGAAAAATTTTTAATTTTCGTATTGGCGACGCAGATCATTCTTACTATAGTTTTTTGGGGTCGCTGAATCCGAATCCGAGGTCAGTTTTATCCCAGCACGTCGAGGTTCTGACATAATCTCAAAAAACACTATCATCTGATGAAAAATTTTTAATTTCCGTATTGGCGACGCAGATCATTCTTACTATAGTTTTTTGGGGTCGCTGAATCCTAATCCGAGGTCAGTTTTGTCCTAGCACGTCAAGGTTCTGACATAACCTCAAAAAGCACTATCATCTGATGAAAAATTTTTAATTTTCGTATTGGCGACGCAGATCATTCTTACTATAGTTTTTTGGGGTCGCTGAATCCGAATCCGAGGTCAGTTTTATCCCAGCACGTCGAGGTTCTGACATAATCTCAAAAAACACTATCATCTGATGAAAAATTTTTAATTTTCGTATTGGCGACGCAGATCATTCTTACTATAGTTTTTTGGGGTCGCTGAATCCGAATCCGAGGTCAGTTTTATCCCAGCACGTCGAGGTTCTGACATAATCTCAAAAAACACTATCATCTGATAAAAAATTTTTAATTTTCGTATTGGCGACGCAGATCATTCTTACTATAGTTTTTTGGGGTCGCTGAATCCTAATCCGAGGTCAGTTTTGTCCTAGCACGTCAAGGTTCTGACATAACCTCAAAAAACACTATCATCTGATGAAAAATTTTTAATTTTCGTATTGGCGACGCAGATTATTCTTACTATAGTTTTTTGGGGTCGCTAAATCTGAATCCGAGGTCAGTTTTATCCCAGCACGTCGAGGTTCTGACATAATCTCAAAAAACACTATCATCTGATGAAAAATTTTTAATTTTCGTATTGGCGACGCAGATCATTCTTACTATAGTTTTTTTGGGGTCGCTGAAGCCGAATCTGAGGACGGTCCTTACTCAAGACACCAAGATCCTGACATAACCTCAAAAAGAAATACCCGAATTTTGCGAAAAACATGAAATCTTCGTATTGGAAGAGCAGGCAATGTTTACTATAGGTTTTCGGGATCGCTGAAGCCATATTCAGAGTCAGTTCATACCCAGCACGTCAAGATTCTAAGTTGTGTATCCTTTTTGCGTTTGTCTGCATCCAGGGCACCTCCTCGCGGTGACGGCGGGCAACGGAGTAAATCCGTGTTCCGGCAAAGTCCCTGGATTATGGCTTACATGCCGTCATGGCAGGCAAACGCAAGCGTTCTACGATGCAGAGAGTCGGATCCTCAGTATCGGCGGCTGGTCAGTGGTGAGAAAGCGGGCCCGCAGTCGTCATCCTGCGACCGCAGTTCCACATCAGTTGGTTACTTGGCTGATGTGGAATCTAATGTTACAAGTGAGCGGATGGAGGTTTCGCAAATACATAAATGTCACTCAAACCATGATCATTTCTGTTACATTTGCTCTAAATTTGGAGTAAAGTCTTTGCGAAAACCGATTGATGATTGCATCCGTTACAACTTAATAATTGGGTTCCTCATATTATTTGCAATGCATGCAGGAAGATGTTACAACAATGGAAGACAAAGGAAGATCGAAAGCTTATCAAATTCTCTACTCCAACAATTTGGAGGAGCCCCAGTAGTTCTGACGATTGTTACTTCTGCAAAAATGATGTCCAAGGTTTCAATACAAAAAACGAAGGAAAAATTGTTTATAATCATGTTGGTTCGGTAACGTTTCCAGTTGTGGTTCCGCAAAATGATTGTGAGCCTGATGTATCTCACAATACTGAAAGTGTTTAATCGGTGGGATCTGATGATGAATCGGATAGTTCGAATGATCTTGACGATTCTCTGACTGACAATGTTGAAAGTAGTGAGACAGAATACACTAAAAATAAAAAAAATTGCCCTTCATTAATATCTCAGGAGGAGTTGAGTGATGTAATAAGAGATTTAGGTTTACCAAAAGATGGCTCTGAACTGCTAGCTTCGTTCTTAAAGAGGAAAAATCTTTTGAAACCAAAAACAAAAGTTTCCTTCTACCGAAACCGAGAATCTGAATTCCACCGGTATTTCGAGAAAGATACAGATTTAGGATTAGTATTTTGCACCAATGTTGAAGAGCTTATGAATGAGTTGAAGCCAAATTCTTATCAAGCTTCTGATTGGCGACTATTCATCGACTCCTCTAAGCTTAGTATAAAAGCTGTCTTACTCCACAACACAAATGTATATGCTCCAGTGCCGATAGCTCACTCGATTGTTATGGAAGAAAAATATGACAATATGCAAGTTCTCTTGGAAAAGATTCAGTATGAAAAGTATGCATGGCTGATTTGTGGAGATCTGAAAATTATAACTATGTTGCTCGGGCAGCAGTCAGGATTTACTAAGTATCCATGCTACATTTGCTTATGGGACAGTAGAGATAGAGATAGTCATTACAGCAAAACAAAAAAGTGGCCAGTGACGTCATCACTAAATCCAGGTTCTCACAACATCAAAAATAAATCTCTTGTTGATCCATCGAAAATTCTCATTCCTCCTCTGCACTTGAAGCTTGGCCTCATGAAACAATTAGTGAAAGCACTCAACAAGACAAATCCATGCTTCCAGTATCTTGCATCCAAATTTCCAAAAATCAGTGAGGCAAAGCTCAAAGAAGGAATTTTCGATGGACCGCAAATTCGAAAAATGTCCCGAGATGAGGATTTTGTCAGTAAAATGAACAGTCTTGAAAAAAATGCTTGGCTGAGTTTCAAGAATGTGTCACAGAATTTTTTAGGTAACAACAAAAGCCCACATTATAAACAACTAGTTTCTAAAATGATTGAGAATTTCAGAAAATTAGGATGTTTGATGAATTTGAAACTCCATTTTTTGCATGCACATCTGGACCAATTCCCCGAAAATCTGGGGGATTTTAGTGAGGAACAGGGTGAACATTTCCACCAAGATTTGAAAATCATAGAAACTCGGTACCAGGGAAGATGGGATGAAAATATGATGGCGGATTTTTGTTGGATGATGAAACGAGATAAACCAGTCGGATGCAGAAATCGTAAACCATTGCATAGATCTTTTGAGGAGAAGAGAACACGCTATAGTAGCAAGAAGGAATAAAAATATATGTTAACCTCCCTTAGCCTTCTCCAATCAATCGATCAGATCGATAGCCTATATATAACGAGCTAACTCAGCAGATCATTTATTAGAATGATATCTCAAAGCCGAAAAGAGTAATGTATATACACTTCCTCCAGGCCTACGGAAATAATTTTCTGCCCTTAAAAGCCGCCAATATGGAGGATCGAGTATCGAATTTGCCAAATTACAGATTCCCTCCATTGTTAGCCATCACCGCGAGGAGCTGTCCTAGCTGCAGGCAAACGCAAATAAGATATACAACTTGAGGTCTACGTGCCTCATAACCAGGCTGCCCCGGGGGCTGGGGGCAATATAAAATACTATCTACGCACCCCACAACCCGGAAACCCAGGGGTCTGGAGGCAATATGAAATACTGTAAACGCGATCTACAACCAGGATGCTCGGAAGGCAATATAAAATACTGTCTAGGCGCCCAAAACCGTGGCCGCCCGAAGGGCGAAGACAATATGAAATACTGTCTAGGCGCCCTAAACCGTGGCCGCTCGAAGGGCGGAGACAGTATTTCAAATTGCCGCCAGCCCCCCGGGTATCGTGGTTGTAGGGCGCGTTGACAGTATTTTTCGTATTGTCTGCACTGAACATTGCCTGCTCTTCCAATACAGGAATTTCGAATTTTCTTGCAAAATTCTGGTAGTTTTTTGAGGTTATATTAAGGCCCTGACGTGCTGGGTATGAACTCACTCTGAATTTGGCTTCAGCGATCCCGAAAACCTATAGTAAACATTGCCTGCTCTTCCAATACGAAGATTTCATGTTTTTCGCAAAATTCGGGTATGTTTTTTGAGGTTATGTCAGGATCTTGGTGTCCTAGGTATGAACCATCCTCAGATTCGGCTTCAGTGACCCCAAAAACCTATAGTAAACATTGCCTGCTCTTCCAATACGAACATTTCATATTTTTCGCAGACTTCGGGTATTTTTTTTAGTTTATGTCAGGATATTGGTGTCCTAGGTATGAACCATCCTCAGATTCGGCTTCAGCGATCCCAAAAACTTATAGTAAACCTAGTCTCTACCCCAGGCCCGAAAATTTTTTTTTTGTGTGGCTGTGTAATCAATCAATTATACAACCTCTATACTTAAACACGTCTCCTTAAATTATGTTTTTTTTTTGTTATTCGCACGTTTTATTTATCTTTTCCCAATATATCTACATTAATCCTAATTCATTCTTATTTGTTGAAACCTAAATTTTATTTTAACTCTCAGTAAATATTTCTCATGAATATCTCTCACAGTCAATTTTTACAACATTAATTATACCTTTTTCGTAATTCTCTGATTGTTATAATAACCTAATAATCCGATTGTTTTTTAACTGCTATATCTATTTCAATGAGTTTTTCTATCCTTAAATTAAAGGTATCACATAACAGCTTTTTACATAAATTACTTTTGTTACTGTTCCTAAATCATAATATTACTATACAATCTAATATAGCACATTTATATGCTATATTTTGTATGTCTTGAAATAAAATTTTATTGTATTCTTATAATGTACCTCCTCGTATCAATTTTAGAATAATTTTGAATAGTCCACGTTATATGTTATATCTGGTTTGGTACCTATGCTTATGTACAAGAGCTTTACCATAATATTCCTATACTATTCTTTTATTTCCAACTTCAGTCAAATATAGTTTTAAATTTTACGTTAGCATTGCTGTCTCGACATATGCTTGATTGACTATAATAAATTATTTTTGTATCAGCAATTTTCAAAGTGTCATCTTCACTACCGATGAGTATATATTATCTAGCATTTATTCCCGTTAATAGCTCCTAAGTACTATCTTAGTTTTCTCTGTTCCTCCCTTTAAAAAAATCTTATTAATTAATACATTATCTATTAATAACACAATACATCATATATATGATGTATTTATGCATATACTTCTTTACAAATACTACAAGCTCTAGTATTTTTTTTATTAATAACAACATATGGTATAGTGCCTAAACTACATATTTGTACCAATTTTTGCAATTCGGCAAATTCCAATATAAAGACCACATCAAATATTATTATAAGATCTTTATAAAAACAACTAACCATTTCATTTACAAATTATTTTATAGCAAAAAAAAGTGTTTTTTTTTTATTGCATTCAATGGATCTTAGATTAATAAAAAAAAAATTGCAAAACTCATTCACAAAAAGAAAGATCATATTTATTCTATAAAGAATCGGAAACAATATTTGTTAAGACGAAAATTATTTGCATAAGCTTAAACAATATAACCTTCAATCTTAAATCAACCTAATTACTTAACATAAAGTAATGATACTAATTATTGTTAAACAACATCTTTTTGTCTATAAAAGCAAAAATTCGTAATTTTATTGTCAATTTTACTTCTTGAAGTCTACAATATAAAATAATTAATCTGATATAAAAACTAATTAAGTAAACATGCTGTTAAATAATATTACTATCTCATTTTTTATTTTTGAAGTAATAACAAACTAAAACATTGAGTTCAAAAATTGCCTTTGTTCAAGTAAATACTATATAAAAACTGCATATTAATTGAACTCAATTTACTAGACTTGAAGAAAACTAATTATATATGTATATTTTTTATAAGATAACTGTATTTACATACGTATAGGAAATATAATATTATAAATGGAATATCACTGACTTAACAAAATATTTTATGAAACCTTAACATATTTGAAATATCAATTTTATTAAAATGGAAACATAAGAAACTTAAAAAAAAAATATATATATTGCTAACTATTTTCATAAAACAACAATTTTCCTTCGTTTGAAATAATTAAATAAATAGTTGTTCAAATAAGAAGCATAATGTTAATAAATTGGTAAATGGATATAAAAAAATTTTTCAACCTTTATATAGCATACAAAAAAAAATCATCAAAATTTCACCGACTTCCAATATTTACTTTAATACATAAAATAGTTAAAAATTGAAATAATTTCGTAGATAAGCAAACAATAAATTAAAAACAAACACAAAAAAAATGTATAATTATGTCAAAATGAATTAAATTCTAGATTTTTTTTTCTCTCTCATTTATTTGCGCGTATCTATTTGCCTATTTATTCATCCTAATTGACAAATTAAGTGTAAGTTATGATTTTATGCACAAATATATTTGCATCGATGAATCTGTACATTTAAATTTATAATATATATAAGATCAATAAAAAAAACAATTCAATTAAAAATTTTTTTTCTGAAAGAAATGGTTAATTTACAATCGCATACAAGGTAACTAGAAAATTTTTACCACACGATCAAAAGTAATTAGTAATTATACAAAAATAAAGTTATTTTCCCTTTTCCTTCAAAAAATCGGCATTATACATTTAATTCACTACATAGTATCAAGAAAATATTTTGTTTAATATTATTGTATACAAACAACATCACGTTCCAACAACACATTTTATAAGAATTCATGGCTATCAATACAACCAACAAAAAAATCTATGGCGAGGAACTACAAGCATATCAAGAGTGCGACACCATAGAAAAATTAATAAACAAATTACCACTACTGAATTAATAACATTTTGGAACCAACATCAACACAGCTGTACTAGAATAGAACTTAAAGAAGAAAAACCACAGTGAATGATTATTAAATAATTGTGTTACGATAGTTTTAAATTGAAGTCTAAAAGGAATCTACTATCACAGATAAATCAGTGACTTTACTTCAATATATTAAGGCTATGTTGCATATAAGTTTTACAGTTTTTTCTAAGACAAAACATTTCCTTTTAAGAGCAAGAAATCCTTAAACTCGAAAACCTTATGTAAAAATTTATTTTTGTATCAACAAATTTATTTTAATTTTTATCTGAATTTTAATCCAATTTTTTTTTATGTAACATCTAAGATAGTATGACACACCTTAATCACATAAATTATTATTACTATTATTATCGTATTTTAATTGTCCAAATTCCGATTTATATAATTTGAAATTCCTTACATTATTATGCGTAGTAACACAACAAAATATTGCATACACAATTTCACAAAATTTTTCTTCAGCACACCAATTTTTGTTACACGCTACCAAATTTTATTCTTTCATTACTGTTAGTTAACTATACCATATCAAAACTCCTCAACGAATAATTTAACTATAACAAATATACCAATAATTTACTCACGTAACTAACTAAATATACTGCAAAAATAATGTATCTTATCATGAATTAAAATCAATTGTATTATCCAACATATTATTTACAAATCAGCTGCTTAACTCGATCTATTCTGCGACTCTTATGCTGATTGTCGGGACGACAATCGACCTAAGGGGGAAGGTGTGACATCCCATAGAACTATGCCCTTCAAATCAATATAATATTATTAAAACATTCTTAAATTTAAAAATTGTAAATCCTTATTTCATTTCTGTTCAAAAGGTTAAGAAGGGGCCGAACTATCTGTCTTTGTCTAATAGCGTTTTTCATCATTTATGTAAACACTATCCGGTATAACAAGAAAAAAATAGCAGCCCCCGCTAGATATTAGTATAATAAGTAAATTTTGTAATAACAACCAAATTTTTTAACGCATAGTTTTTGACTAAATAGAGACCTACTAGCAATCTAGAATATAACCTATCTTTTTTTGGTAGGTCTCTAATTATTCAAAAACTACGCAGTGAAAAAATTTGGTTGTTATTACAAAATTTACTTATTATACTAATATCTAGCGGGGGCTGCTATTTTTTTCTTGTTATACCGGATAGTGTTTACAAAAATAATGAAAAACGCTATTAGACAAAGACAGATAGTTCGGCCCCTTCTTAACAACCAAAATTAGTTCCATGCGATGTCCCGAGTCAGCGGTTTTCCAATACCGACTCATTGCGAAAACTTAACCGTCAACTGTATCTAAGTGTAAAGGAGAGACAGAAAAGAATGGAAAAAGAATTCATTAGTAAGCAAGCTAATGAACTTTTAGGAAGTTAAACGACTCCTGTCCTGAAAATTTTGACTACATGTCGAGGTTTGATTGGAGCTTCCATCTCTCGATCGCCCGGGCGCGAGGTAATAAAAAGAAACCTCTACGTCACTACACTGCTTCAAGTCACAACAAGACGGCAACCGCAAGAGTCGGCTCTGCCAGGTCCACTGGAAAAATCAGTGTTACTTTAAATCTTTATTACTTAAGAGGAGGTCACGTATCTCTGTCCTTTTCTAATCAAAGAATTGAATTTTTTACAGAAACTAATAACTTTATCAAAAAATGAAGAGAAAGCCGCATCTCGTAATAAAAAAAGCAATATTTTCTTTTATAAGAAAGAATTAATTTAATTGCTTCGTTTTCAAGAAAACCTTGAAAAACTTAAATCATAGAGGTTAGGGTGGACAATTTGGTTTTTCAAGGTTTTCTTGAAAACGAAGGAATAAAATTAATTTTTTCTTATCAAAGAAAATATTGCTTTTTTGATACAAGATGCGGCTTTCTCTTCATTTTTTGATAAAGTTATTAGTTTTTGTAAGAAAATCATTTCTTTGATTAGAAAAGGACAGAGATACGTGACCTCCTCTTAAGTTATTTCAATATAAAATATTAGTGAGTAGATTAGAGCCCTACTTCACTAATAAATAAAGATAAGAAAACACTAAGATACAAGATTCAAATTTAATTACTAAATTAAATCATAATCAGTTAATAGTGACAACGACTGTAAACTTGAGATCTAAGGTGAATCAAGGTGACGTTCGAGGTAATAATCTGAAATATTAACCAAACGTTCGAGCGATTAAAGGAGGAGGCCCAATCTATCTTGCCACGGACATTCTCACCGTGTAGTTTAAGGAGTCTAAGTATAGAAAACATCAGGACTATCGAGTCAGAAGCAAATTCATCTCTTTCTCTCCTAATCAGTGAGTTATTTATACTAACGAAATTACAAATCAAGTTGATGATAGTTAAGACGCAAAAATAGAAACTTAAAATAATACAATCATACGATTTTATTTTTGTTAATATTCAGAAAATCGTTCAATTACTTTCGTTACTCTAGGATAATTATTGTAAGATTTATATCTAGAAAAAGAAGGATGTACAATGATAAGTTATACAAATAATTATTAGAGAATAACATTAATTCTTCTATTATTTTATATAAAATTATTTAAATTACGGAAATGATAATAATAATACATAATAAATGACAAATTTATGTTAATCATACAAGTGTATGATTTACATGAATCGAAGGTTTCGTATTTAATTATTAATTAAATTGTAAGAAGATATAAGTAGAATTAAAATTTTAATTGTAAAAGGGAAAATATATTAAAAATATTAATAAAATAAAGAAAAGAAATAAATTTAAATTTTTGTAGTTGATTTAAAATTTATTTATATTAAAAATATGACTAACAAATAAATATATATATATTTATATTAATATATACACTAACAACTATATAAATAGAATTACAATATAAATTATATTTTGTCTGTGTATATATATATATATATATATACACAGACATATATATAACTAAATTCAAACAATAAAATGAACGAATAGAGTGAATGAATACGTGAGAACGCATGGGATAGAGCGAACGTATATAATCGAGAGAACGAGCGTGATAGAGTACGCGAACATATAAGAGTGAACGAATGTATGTATAGCGAACGAGTGGGGAGAGCGAACAAGCGTAACAAGCGAACAGCCATAGCTGACGCATCTATAGTGTTCGCGCGTTGTAGCTATATAACGAATGAATGAAGTATAGCGAACGAGTATGTAAGCGAACAGAGCGAACGTGAATAAATCGAAATAATCATAACTTCTATAAATTAAATTAAACAAATAATTAGATACACATATAAAATTTTTGTATTACATTAATTTTCATAAATGAGTATATGTATGTAGATATGTGTGTATATTTCATAAATTTAATAAATAAAGTGACAAGGTAAGTCCTGGGACGGTAGACTGGTTCCCAATAAAAATAAATTATTTTTTGTTGTGAAGAACTCAATTGTCCGAACCAAGTTCGGCCATAACAACAATATAGATGCAATTCTTATTTATAGAATAGATAGAGATAACTCTTAATTTCTATCAATAATTACTACACTGTTAAAAAATACATGAAATTTTGCTTCCAGTACATGCATTAATTTTATGGTAAAGGAGTATATTTTCGGTAAAATGTATTAATTTTACCCTAATTAAAATTTATTATTTTAAAATTAATGTATGGATTGGATGAAAAATTTCATATATTTTTTGACATTGTAGTTTTTCCAAAAACCTATTTTTCCCAATTAGAAAAGGATAGAGAGATCCAGAGAGATCCCTTAAAAAATAATGTATTAAACATTAGGTAATTATGTTTTTCTCGTACCACCAGTGGCACGGATAATATGTGAGCAATATGCGGATGGAATTCCCTACCTGTTGAAATTAAGTATCTTTAATCTCTCAGCAGGTTTAAGACGGCAGTGAGGGGTACTTGCTTGACCTTGAATAATAGATATTCTCTTTATGTTATATTTATAGTCCCTTTATGTTAATTTATTATCATGTGTAGTCCCGTATATAGATTTAAGGTGTGCTTGTATTAATAGTATGGTTGATGAGCGCATGGTTGAGAGTGAATGTATTACTTTTTACTTTTCGACTTTTTGACTCGTTTGATTTTATTATATTTTATTTTTAGATTGTTTTTACTAGTTTGAATGATAGACATTAATTCGACAGATTTGTTTATTTTTATTTTATTGATGACTGTGTGTGTATTTTATTATTGTAATGATCTGTGATATCACTCTGAAAAGTGATTTACTTATGTAGTATTATTAGTTTTAGGAATTCGACTGTGATATCATGAGTACAATATTTACATGTAACGTTACAGTATTATCTCATTTCTGTATTTTATTATGTATTATATATTATATTTTTGGTTACACACTTTTTGTAAACTCTTACAAATAAATATATATCTATCTATCTATCTAACAATTAATTTTAAAAATTCATCTGAATCTCACGATACAATTAGTGAGTTTATGACTATACTTTTATTATATTCCAATAATATCTCATTATTCTATTTCTATTTATATTATCAATCATTCTTTTAAATTTTTAAAAATTCAATTATAGAATTGGAAAGTTATTTAAAAAATGAATTTATTAATATTAAAATAAAATAATTCAATGAAATCTTTTTGCGTTTTGACTAATTTCAAATTCAAAATAGATATAATTGTTTTTTAATGTCAAGAAAAATTAACATTCAAAAAAGGACAAAAATTGTCAATTATTGGTAGCATTTTGGTAATATTTTTGAAGTTTCAAAAATTATTTCGTTTAGTTAAAATATTTACTTATTAATTATTTACAGAAAACCAAATCCTTTATGTAGAAGTTCAAAATCCTGAGTATATAAATGAAATTTTCTGTTTGATTTCATCATTAAATGAATCATTTAAAGGAAATATTGACATTACACTAAATGATAATTGAAACTTTTTTTACATCAATATTTTACTTTATAATATGTACAAAAATATTATATTAATTTTTATTATAATGATTTTTCTATAAATTTTTAAAATGAATAACTGTGTTACATTCGCATAATCACGGATGTATGAAAAATCCTTTTTATGAAAAAAATCTTTTTATTATTTTAATCTTTTTCAATTAATTTTTTTTTTATTTTTAGCTATAGACAGATAATTGTATATATTTGCAGTTCTCTCTCCGAATAATATTAATAAATACATACAAGTAATTAAATAAATCAATTGGTAATAAGGAATATGCTGTATTAGAAATTAAATTTAATTTCTTGTAATAATCTTAAGAGAAAAGCAGTAAGTTTGCGCGCCGTATACGCTACCTCAGCATTTTTAGGCGTGATAAGAAGATATCTTCTGTCACCGAATGTGAGATTTTAAAGAGTTTCTCACGGCCGTACTGACCAATGAAACTTTTTTAAATTTTGACACCCTGGTAGAAATTTACTCTAGATCTGTCTAGTTTTGTATGTTAAATAATCGAGGCCTCGATAAAACTAGACAAATTTTCTACCAGGTCAAACTTGCATTTTTTTCTAGATTTGTACCTTTCTTGCAGAGAAAAATAATTTTAGTAAATCAGTCCGCAGCTAGACCTCTCGAAAACAGTATCCCTCTCAACTCGCGATATAAAGCAAACAAAAATTAAAATAGTAGAATAAACTTGTGAACCCGCGTTTTTTTTTCTTCTTAAATACATTTACCAAATTAAGTATTACAAATTCGATTGCGCACTTAAATCAACAAGTCTTTTCACTATTAATCATAAATTTACGCGACTTACTGTTGGAAAATAGATTAAAATTTCATTCTTACAAAATTTAAATAGACAAAGCGTCAACGAGGTTTTCATTATAAGAAAGCGCAACTCGCTTTATAATATTTTTGTATATCAATTTTTAATAAATATTCATAAAAATCAACATAATATTAGTGAACGAAAGTGTTATTATGACCACTTTAATCCAATTAATAGCAGGCAACCAGAGGGGAGCACCGCGCTACATTTTAACACTCCGACCAAAAATTTAAGTTACCTACAACCACGCAGCCAACCCATAAAAAGGTAAGTGATTCGGCTCTTCTACTCTGCATATGAGACAAGAAATATCTCACGATTAAATATAACGTCTGAGTAAACCTATTTAAGGTGACCGGACATAACAAATGGTAACAGCGACGTTGGGATATTTCTTGTCAAATAACTAATAAACACTAACAAATTTTTTTTTATATTATTAGCGACCTGCTTTTTTATACTAATTAATTACACTCGAAATGCTCTCTATCACAGGGAAACGCTGAATAATATTGGAGAAAATACTTGTTTTAGATGAGCATAGAGTAAAGATTTTACGATCTGTAAACTTATTCATAAGTTGATATTTCGAAAATAGAATCTAATAACGTCTTTTCTTATTTGAAATACATTGTTCCAAACGTTCTCTATCGTAGAAAAACGCTAGTTAACCAAGTCAGTTAGCGAGGTGCGAATGCTATTCAGCACTTTTAGGCTCGATAAGAAGATATTCTCTGTCGAAAAATCTGAGACTTTGAAGAGTTTCTCACGGCCAAACTGGCCAATGGGACTCTTTTAAAGTTTTAGCAAGTTATACTTTTTGTCTCTTTTGTTCTTTGAAATTTGCATCTACCTTGCAGCAAAAAAAAATTATTGTTAATTAGTCCTCAGCTAGACCTCGCAAGGGTAACACCTTTTTTTTGCACATAAACCAAGCATAGAATTGTAACATTAAAACTATTGTACTCGCATTTTATTTCCTCTAAAATTCTATTACAAGGGAAATAACTTAACTCAATTGCGAACTTAATTTAACAAGTCGTTTCAACATAAATCATAATTTTATACGACTTGCTACAAAAAAAAGTTGTGTTATCAATAGAAATAAAATTTATTCCTTTTTTTCAATCGAACGGATAATAAATAAAGTGCTACCGAGGCTTCTTAAATTTATCGCTGTAAACTCGCGCGACTCACTTGTTAAGATTTTTGTACAATATTTATAATAAATTTAAATAAATATTATTATTTACAAATGAATACAAAATAACAAAATCTCAAATTCTGTGAACATAAATATCATTGGTCTAGATCCAATCCAGTTCACAAGCGGGCAACCAGAGAGAAGCACTACGCTCTTCAAATATGTTTTTTTAATAACAGACTCCCTGCTTTCGACCACGCAACCAGCAGTTAAGACAAGGTAAGTGATTAAGCTCCTCTATCCCGCATTCTTTTAGAATGAAAAAATAATTAACAAAACCATCGAGAAATATCTGAAACAAACACATGTCCGTGTAAACTACTTAATAGTGACCGGACATAACACATGGTGACAGCGACGGTGGGATATTTCTTGTTAAATAACTAATAAACACTAACAAATTTTTTTTATATATTACTAACAACCTGCTTTTTTTATACTAATTAATTATACTCGAAATTCTCTTCATCACAGGGAAACGCTGAATAATATTGGAGAAAATACTTGTTTTAGATGAGCATAGAGTAAAGAATCTACGATCTGTTAACTTATTTATAAGTTGATAAATCAGAAATAAAATCTAATAATGTATTTTCTTATTTGAAATACATTGTTCGAAACGTTCCCTATCGTAGAAAAACGCTAGTTAACTAGAAAAAATACTTGCTTTTGATGAACGTAGAACTAATATTTTCTATTCTTAATTTGTTTAAGAAGTAATTACTCAAAAACCAAATATTCGAAGTGTTCTCTGTCACAGGGAAACACAAGACAAAATATTTGCCTTAGATGAGCGCAGAACCAGCGTTTGAGATTTTAATTTATTTATAAATCAACAATTTGAAGAAAAATAAGAAGAAAAAGAAAAAATACTAAATAAATTGTTCAAAACGTTCTCTATCGCAGGGAAACGCTAGGTAACTAGACAAAATACTTGCTTCAATTGAGCATAAAACATTTAATTCAATTCTTATTTATTTATACATAAATTAACAAACAAATCAATAAATCTAACATTAAGTGAAAGTAAATACTTAATGTACTTTACTTTACTCCTTTCTGTTTCTATAACTAACATTTTTCTAAATTAACCATCTTTACCTTACAAACAGCTAAAATAAAAACTTAGTCAATCAGCTTATCTACCGTAAGGCGTAAGATTAGACTGACGCTCATACATTTGCTTTTAATATTTTTTTTTACTATTTTTTTTTATTTTAATATGAACTGAACGATTTTTTTTCCTTTGCAAATGCAACTATGCACTAACTAATTTAAAAGTTAATGATTTTTTTTGTTGTTTTTATCTCATTTTTTTGTTTCGCTTCTTCTTTTTTTTTTTCTTTCTGATAGGGTTTACAGTTTTTGACCCTTACGGCATAAAACTCGTAAATTATTTTTTATGCAACAGTATTTAAAAATTTTTGGTAGAAAAAGAAAAGAAGAAAAAATTAAATCATAACGTTTTATTTCTGGAGGGTCTTGTAGGTCTTAAACCTCATAGCATAAGGCTTGCAATTTGCGGTTTGTGCTTAACAGCACGAAGGGCTTAGCCTGAAGAAAATAAAAATGAGATAAACAAGTTGACTCTGTATCTGGAAGTTTATTTTCAATTTTGGGCTCGTATCTATTGAGCCTCACGGCATAAAGTGCTAGTTCTCTTTTATCGCTTAACAGCGGCAAAAGACTTAAAAGAGGAAAGAGGCAATTAGGTATTGGAGCAACTTTTCTCTCACGAATTTTTTTTTCTCCTTCTCTCCTTTTCTCTTTTCTCTCTCCTTACTCTCTTCAATTAATCATTTTTTTTTCTCTTTTTTTTTCTCAAATCTTACTGTACATTCTTTTTGGTTTTGCTTTTTTCTTTTCTATTCTGTTTTCCTCCTTATTTCCCCAATAAATGACGGATAATAAAAGGAGAGGCCTTGGCCCTAAAATAAGGTAAGCAGCAGATAAGCTAAGTCTGCAAGGAGAGACCAGAGCGCGGTTTATAGGGTAGGTCAAAGAAAACGACATCGATCTAGAGCCACAATTTCTGCTACTGAAAAAGAAAATCGGTCCAAAAAGGGGTTTAGTTGTTAATCCATACGTAATCGACATGTCAGCTAAATATTTAATCCCCCTCCCGGATACGAAAACTGCAACAGCAACGCGTTGTAATCGAGGTGGATCTTGAAGAAGATCCTATCGCACCAAGAGCAGCACCATTGAATTTAGAAGGGCTACCTCTACAAGAAGAAGTACAATCCGTACCATCTCTACCCTTGCCCTTGCAAGTCGACCAAGCTGGTCAAGATACGCAGTGGGAAGATTACCTAATGACCATTGACTAAAAATCCTTTATATATCGCGTCTCTTTTTTGCATATAAAATTTTATTATTTTTCTTTCTCTCTCCTTCTCTCTCTCTCTCATTTTATTCGATCGTGCTAATAAATAAAAAATAAATTTTAATATCCAAAATGGCCACAAAAAAAACCGATAGCAAAGATTTGCCGCTCACCGAAGAGGAGTTTTTAAAGGACTTATTTTCTTTCATTTTACATGGCCGGAGCCATTAATAAGGAGTCATGACAGTTTAAAATATATATTATCGAGCATGATTCATTTTTCTTAAAGAAATATGAGCCACGAAATAATTCTTAAAGGTTACGCTTAGGGTTGTTTCTCCAAATAATCAGTTTAGAGGCTTTTCAACAACTTTGACAGAATTAAACCACATTAATAAAGTATATTTGATTATAATTTAATTTAAATATTAAATTAATAATTGTAAAAAATAAACAAGTGCAAATTAATTTCGTTTTTCTTTAAAAACTAATTTTAATTAGAACTTTTTTTTCTGAAACATTGAAATATTCTAGTTCTGAGTTCAACAAGTATTTTTCATTAATCTGTCGGTTGAAACTTATTACAAGTTGAAATTCCATGCTCTGTGATCTCTGAGTCTCTGAAATCAAGAGATGTGAAACTTAAACCATATTTATAAAGTATTTGTTATATAGTTTAATTTAAATATTCAATTTATCATTACAAAAAATAACTGAGTGAAAACCTACTTGTTTTTCTTTAAAAAACTTATTTTAGTTAAAACTTTTGTTTCTGGAAAATTTTAAGTTGTTCAACAAGTCTTTTCTATTAAACTATCAGTACAAACTAACCATTAGATAACATTTTATGCTTATAAGTCTCTTATAGAAAGATCTACACTGAAAAAAAACTTGAATCCAACGTTGCGAAGTTGATCGTACTAGCTGGATGCGAACAACATTTGAAGCATAGCAATACATAAAATCGTAGAAGGTTGATGTGTAATCATATCGCAGTCAATCATTGCGACCGTCTGTACAAAATATTAACGTTAATCTAAGTAGAGCGCTGTGACTGCACTGCCAGGTCAATCGCTTCGACTCGTCGGCATCTCACATACCGCAAGCCGAGATCGAGCACAGAGACAACATTGCGAATTCGTATGCTTCGACTTTCTAGATTCTAATACTGTGAAAGTCGATATTAATACTTTATGTCGATTGGGACCTTGCATACAATAATGCATTATATCCGTCAGGTAGAATACGAAAAAATAAAAGACCCATATTTTTTCATTTTTTAAAATATGATGAATTGTAAAGTTATAGCCAGTATAAGTTAATACAATTTTGATATATATATATATATATATATATATATATATATATATATATATATATATATATATATATATATATATATATATATATATATATATAGCGCCAATGTACATAACCACGAGTTCACCTATCTAAATAATGTCTGATAAAAAATGTATTCGTATGTTTCCTTCAAAATTAAGAAGATAAAAAAGATCTTATGATCGATTATAAAATGAATATTTTTCTGACTCTTTTCCAAATCAAGGAGTTTTCAGTTATTTCCCCGTTGAAAATGAGAAAATTAATCAGGCAAGTTTTCTATTAAGTTTTTTTGTATATTGAACAGTAACCTTTCACCAATCAGGTAAGCGCAAAAATTTACATATTGTAATTTTCAAATATTCAATTACATTGTAAGAAAAATGGTTTTATTAAATTTTTACTTTGGTTTGATAGTTTTGAATTAAAAATTTATTAAAACATTAATTTAAAACAAAATTGAAACTAGAGCTCTAACATTTATTTTTTCTATTTTGGGATCCAATTAGAACTTATTCCCTCAATTATATCAATTTTGATTTTTTAACCGTATCAGTAAACATGAAACATCTCATACACATACGTACAAGTGTATTATCTTATTAAAAATTTATTAAATATAATAAAATAATATTTGAATAAAATTTATTTCAAATACACAGAGAATATTGGCACGTCTGCTGTAAACTCTAGATACAGCTGCTACATCGTTGATACGTGCAAAAGCGCTACAAAAATCGGGGGCTCAGCCGTCCTAAAACGACTAATATAGATTAGCTGAGTTTCTCTTTTCGTCCAACAGAGTCGCTTTTTAGTTATCACAGGCGCTTTTAACATATCATAGGCGCAAGACTAAGACAAATACTGCACGGTTTTGGGACGGCTGGCGCATCAAATTAAAGGATGAACCGTTTCATGCGTTTTAGATTTCAGCTATACTAGTGAGAGCAGCAGTTATACCAATATTCTCTCAGTGTAGAATTCAAAGATTTGAAGTTAAATCTTCAAACGTTCTAACTTTTTTTAAAATTTTTAAATAGTTACCATTCTCTCACATTAAAAAATACACAAATGTGTTTGCGAATAAATTGTCCGTTTCGAAAATAATAAACAAAATTCAATTTTTTGAAAGCTACATTATACAGTACCTTCAAAATTTAATAAAGAGTATTAAATTTTCAAGAGAAATAACGCTTTTTATATGGAAATATTTTGTAATTATGACAGCTTTCAAATCAATAACATCAAATGATTTTGTCATTCGATGTCATAAATATGCAAGTGGATAACAAATTTATGAATTTTTATTCTTGTTTCGAATTATACTTTATAAAATTATGTAAGATTTGTTTTCTAATTTCAAACAAATATTTTATTAAAACTTTATCTTATGAATGCAATTATAAATTTATATTTCGAAATTACAGGTATCAACGATTTTAAATTAAAACTTATGTTTCTAAATTGATGATATTTTATTAAAATTATAAATAAATTGTATTTTCTCAAATGAAATAAATATTTAGCACTGTATAATAGCTTATATTTTTAATTGAATGTTCAATGTCATTGATTTAATAAAACAGTAATTTATAAGTCTCTTTAAGTTGATTACATGATAATATGTTTATTTTTCTTAATAATTGTATAGGACTGTTATGTCCGGTCACTATTAAGTAGTTTACACGGACATGTGTTTGTTTGAGATATTCCTTGATGGTTTTGTTAATTATTTTTTTATTTTAAAAGAATGCGGGATAGAAAAGCTTAATCACTTACCTTGTCTTAACTGCTGGCTGCGTGGTCGAAAGCGAGGAGTCTGTTATTAAAAAAACTTATATTTGAAGAGCGTAGTGCTCCTCTCTGGTTGCCCGCTTGTTAACTGGGTTAGGTCTGGATCAATAATATTTATGTTCACAGAATTTAAAATTTGGTTTTTGTTTGTATTTATTTGTAAATAATAATATTTATTTAAATTTATTATAAATGTTGTACAAAAATCTTAACAAGTGAGTCGCGCGAGTTTACAGCGATAAATTGAAGAAACCTCGGTAGCACTTTATTTATTATCCGTTCGATTGAAAAAAAGGAATAAATTTTATTTCTATTGATAACACACCTTTTTTTTGTAGCAAGTTGTAGAAAATTATGATTTATGTTGAAACGACTTGTTAAATTAAGCGCGTAATTGAGTTAAGTTATTTCCCTTATAATAAAATTTTAGAGGAAATAAAATGCGAGTACAAGTGTTTTAATGTTACAAATCTATGCTTGGTTAATGTGCAAAAAAAAGGTGTTACCCTTGCGAGTCTTAGCTGCGGACTAATTAACAATAAATCTTTTCGCTGCAAGGTAGATACGAATTTCGAAGAAGAAAAGAGACAAAAGTATAACTTGCTAAAACTTTAAAAGAGTCCCATTAGCCAGTTCGGCCGTGAGAAACTCTTCAAAGTCTCAGATTTTTTGACAGAGGATATCTTCTTATCGTGCCTAAAAGTGCTGAATAGCATTCACGCCTCGCTAACTGACTTGGTTTTTCGAATATGAAGAAACTTAAAATTATTCTTTAATATTAACTATTCAATATAAAATTCATTTTATTTAATTTTTATTAACACATGTTTAAAAAAAAGTATTTGTTACCGGGAGAATGAATTGCAAATATTGCATGTTTATATGCATGCATAATGTATATGTGTACATATATTTTTATACATGTACGCACAAATAACAAAAGGTTGAAAAAAAGGAGTAAAAATAAATAGTAAAATTTTTAATTTATACATCTGGAATTATGCGGATGTAACACCCCCACCGTAAAAAAAAGCAGTGAGATTTTCATTGTTGTGCTTTGGGGTTCCTAACAGTTTGAGCTCGATGTATCGGATAGTTTTTTTTTATGGTGGCATGAAGTTAGATCTGCCGACGCTTCTTCTTGTCTGGTTCAACGATTCCATGGATCCGTTGTCCGTACCACGTTCTGACGTTTTATCTTTTTGCGTGTGTTCTGTTTTGGCCAAGCTTGTAAGTAAGTGTGTTATTAAGCCGAAGATGGCTTCCAAGAATCTTGTGCTCCATCCATATACCGTGTATAGAGTGTATCCGCGGATTATGGTGTCGAAGATTAGTTTGATTACTTGGCATATCAGGATGATTATTAATATTCCTGCCGAGATTTGGCCAAATTTTTTAAATTCGTTCTACATTTTGTTAAACGTGGATTCCATCATTGTTTCCATTTCTTCTGGCGTCAACAGGTTGTTAAACTTTACAGAGCGCGTCCTTGCTTCTCTGTCGTTAAGCCGTCTCGCTATTGCTTCTAGCATCGCAGGTTTTTCGGCTGGAAAGATCAAATGTTCGCGTAGATTTTGCAGGTTTTCCAGTGGGTATATTCCATTTTCTAAGACTTCTGAGATGCTGGCGTGTTTCCAGGTCGGTTGGGCAAATGGTTTTAGAGTTTGCGGTAGGTTTACCTCCGTCGCTGTAAGGTGAATCTTAAACCATTTCTCGCTGATTTGAAAATACTTAGCTAGCACCTTGCTGATAGGTTTGGTGAAGTAAGCTTCGTCATCGCAAGTCACTGGTACTTCGTAGTAGCATTGTTCCGTTTTTCTTATTTTGCAGGATCGTGGTACACATTGAATGATGTTGGCGACTCTCCTGCTGCTATGGCTAAATAACCTTGCTTCTTCATGACTTTCATGGCAAAAAGGTCTGGGTTTGAGAATGCTAGAATTAGAGCATTTTCTATGATTTGCTTCTCCAATATACATCGGTGCAGGACTATGTCACGATATAGTGATCCTAGTTGTTTATCGAGATGTCTTCCGAGATTCATTATTTTTACGTTAAGATATGTAGTAAGGATGATATCTGGTACCTTCAAGCTTTTTCGAGTGGTGAATGATTTGCCTCTTGTGGTTTCTAAAATGAATAGTTCTGTTTAATCCGTTTTAATTTATTTATATCCGCATAGCATCTCTTCTCCAGTTTTGGTTAGACCATAATTTATCTTGCCAGTTGAATTACCAAAGTAGATAACGGGAGCGTTCGAATCGTTATCAGCTATACGTGTCCCTATACCTTCATATAGGATGGTGAACTCATCGAACTTACATGTGGATCCCATTACTGGTGTCCAGAAAATGCAGCTTTCTTCCTAATCAATGCATCTACCGCTGGTGTAGCTGTATCGAGTTCCAGTGCTTAGGATCACCATATTCTTTTTTCTATCTACGGTGACCTCCTAGTCTGTTGCTTCGATCTCTAGTTTCGCAGTTACTTCTACTTTTTCGTATTCATATCCATTATCATTGTAAGTTGTACCCTCACAATATCCGTTTGCATCTTATCTTCTGGCGACTGTGACAGTCCTTCTATTGGTCGCGTTCACCAATAGATTATTTATTATCGAGTGTCCATATTCATACTGGCCATATCTAACAAGATCTTCGCATGCTTTTCTCGTTGCCAACTCCATGAATGTGGTAGAGCCTCCTTTTACCTTTGAGTTGTGTGAATGCATACCGCAATAGGTAATTTCCTGCTCCACTTTTATTCTACATTGGTAGGCTCGGACCTTGAAGTATTGATTGAGTATGTTGTAGCAGCTGGAGGTATATTTTTTCTTCAGCAGGTTCTGCGTTGAATTGCACGCAGTCTCCGACTTCTGTAAGTGCTACAGTGGTTATATTAGGGGTGGCAGATCTGCATTTATATGTTGTAAAAGTGACGGTGACTCGAATATAAGCGTATAAAAAAAAAACATTAATTTGCAGTTCATCCTCCTATAACAAAGAAAAAAATAGCTTAAGATTATCCGCAGGCTCATTAATTTACGCTGATACAGGTATGGTTATTATGTTGCGTAGTTACAGTTGATTGAGGTTATAAGCATTTGTACCCAATTACTAAGATAAATTTTAAAGATGCGTGATTAGGTAAAGTGAATTCACCAATTTGCTTGATTTTCTCATTCGTTATTAAATAAAAAAAAGAAAAATTTGGATGTGCATACGTATTACAAAGCAAAGAAATCAAATGATAAAAAAAAATAATACGCAGATTTACGTTAATTATCGTTATGTATATTCACTTTAAGAAATCTTTAGTCAAATGTAGAGTTCTGATCATTATCGATCGAACTATCAGATCTTAGTTTCGTTAAACGCAATTTATTTGGGTGCACAATTTTTGTAGTGTTTTTAAAAGAAATTTTAATATTTCTACCATTTTCTAATATTTCGAGAATCCTATGTGACCCGGTATAGTGCGGTTGAAATTATCCTTTTCTAGGTTCTATTAATAGCATTACGTGATCATTAACTTTAAAATTACACGGGTTTAACTTTCTATCGTAATATTCCTTAAAACGTCTTTTTGCGTTATTCAGATTTTGTTTAGCTGATTCGTGTATTTCTAACAATTTTGATCTTAGTCTACTCAAATAGTCATAATAAGTGTCGGTAGTATTTTCTCTCAATACCGCCCTCGCTAATGGAACGCGAGCTATCTTCCCATATACGCATTTTTATGGAGTGAGCTTCGTCCCTTAATGAACGCTGGTATTGTAGGAAAATGTCGCACATTTACACTATTCATCCCATTGTTGTATATTTGATACATAGTTCATTAACCATTCCTTTAACGAGTGATGCATTTGCTCAATAGATCTATTGGATTGAGGATGAAATGCGGTGGTAGTACATGTTTTAATTTTACACATTTTCGCGATGTTTTTCATTAATGAACTGATAAAATTTGCACCTTGATCCGTCAGGACTATCCTTAATGACCCATGAATAAAAACAAATCGTATCAGAAGGACAGCTATACAAAATTTTGTTAGCAAATCTTGCATTGTCAAAATGTACATGTTCCCGTTTCTGGTCTTAACCAATGGACCTAAGATATCTAACAAATTCTTTTCGAAGCTAGAACCCGGTGTGTCTGTTAACACCATTGGTTGCCTAACCTTATTTCTAACTAGTTTATTTAGTTAACAAGTGCGGCAAGCGTTGATAAAATTTTGGATTCCCGCTTTCATATTTGGCCAAAAATAGTGTTGTCTAATTCGGTTATATGTCTTCGTTATACCTTTATGGTCGTTTATTGGTGACTCATGAATTTCGCGTATAATTTGTTCACGTAGATCTACTTCTGGTATTTGTATCAAGTTTTTACAGATTATTATCTTAGTTTGAGAATATGAAAAAACATCTTTTAACAGATCGACAATTTTACTCCACGTGATATCGTCTATCTGTTCTGTTTTTGAAATTCTCAAGGATACCAAAGACGTTGTTTGGCATACGTCGAGCAGTGAAAAAATAGCATCCTTGAATATTTCTCTATCTGTATATGTAGATTCTCTTTAATTGGCAAAGCTATCAGAATCTTTTTGTCATTTTCAATGACTTTTGTTCTTGCAAGGACAATATCTTGCAGGGGCGGAAGTGTTTGTTCTTGTTGCAGTAAAAGTGCTCCTGAGTCGAGAGGTTGATTTTTTGTGTTATGAAATAGGTCAAATTGTCCTTTGCCATGAGAAAGTTATCTCTCGTTTCGATTATATTTCGTGATGATTGAGGTCGATTTGATTCGTCTCGACCTATCTCATACTCAACAGATAAAGGAGCTTCATTCGCCCTGGACCGATTTGAATGTAATTCGTCTCTGAGCGATTAATGATACTCAGAAATATTTGTATTATCATTCATAGCATCGTCAGTCACGTGAGCGTCTTCGGGTGGTTTATTTGCTGTAGCTTCTAAAGATTTCTTAAGGATGTCTAGCGTCCGTGACAGTTCGTTGGGTGGCAGTTGATATCTGTCTTGCTTGATTTTAGTCAATTTTACGCTTGTTAGTATGCTGTCGATGGGTATCTTATCGTCATAGTCGAAAGAATATATATATATATATATATATTAGTCTTCGTCTTGGCGCGTTATCCATCGTATAGATATTACTTTATTATTTGATTTAATGTACTGTTTGCTTTGGCACAAATAAAAACTGTCCTTACTGTTTCTTACTGCTAGAAAGTCATTCTTTTCAAACAGTGTTTTAGTCGCGATTGACTCTATAGCGTTTATTTCATAGACCGGTTTAGATGTGTTTTCCTCGGACGTTATCTTGATGATTTCTTTAGTTTTCGATTTGCGTATGTTTTGCACTTCGTTATCCGGAAGGTTACGTGATAGCGCGTCGGCCACGAAATTAATTTTTCCTGGAAAATATTTGATTGTAAAGTCAAATTTGTCTCTTAATTCAAAATACCATTTTTTTAATTTAGATGTATAATCCTTTATTTTGTGCAGCCAAACGAGAGGTTGGTAATCAGTTATAAAGGTAAAATGTCGGCCAATCAGACAATAGTCGAATTGATCACCGCAAAATCGCATTGCGAGTAGTTTCTTTTTGGTAGTGCTATAATTCATCTCGGTTTTTGTAGGCAATCGGCTTGCGTAAGCTACAGGTAAATTTGAATTTTCCTTTCTTTGAGATAGCACACCACCGACTGCGTAGTCTGAGGCGTCTGTTGTTACAAAGAATTCCTCTTCGAAGTTTGGATGTTGCAAAATTGGTTCATTAATTAGGCAGTTTTTGAGCGTCTCAAAAGCTATTTCCTGTTTATCTGACCAATTGAAAGCTACTGCTTTCTTCAAAAAGTTTGTCAATGGCTTTGCGATCGTTGCAAAATTTAGGATGAAACGTCGATAATATCCGCACAGACCAAGGAATTGGCGTATTCCCTTGACATTTTGTGGACGAGGAAATTTTTCAACAGCTTGGGTCTTATTTGGGTCTGGTCTCATGCCTTTATGACTAATCTCGTGACCAAGAAATGTCACTGATGTTTTGTAAAATTGGCACTTTAAGGGATCTAACTTTAGGTTAGATTTCCTTAAAGTCTCTGTAAATTCCAAAAATAATTCGTCGAGATCGTTTAGATTTTCTGCAAATAGTATGACGTCATCAATATATCCTAGCTTTCCTTTTCCTTTCGAGCTTAGATCTAACGGTTTATGCCCCAATATTTTATTAGTTAATTCTTGAAAAGTACTTGCTGCTGTTCGAATTCCAAAAGGCATTCTTTTAAAGTGAAAGTGACCATAAGGAGTAGAAGAGGCTGTTTTCTCTCGGTCTTCTTCTCTAATCATCACCGGATGGAATCCTGAATACATATCCACGACGATAAAATAGCGAGCCCCACCGAGCTGCTCGACTAAATCTGTAATATATGGGATTGGATGTGGATATGGCTTGATCTTCTCATTTAATTTTCGGAAATTAACTACAACTCTCCATTGTGGCTTCCCGTCGACATCATCTTTTTTTTAGACAACTCAGAGAGGGCTGTGAATAGACGATTCACTTCTCTCGACTATATCTGATTCTAACAATTTACTTATTTGCTCGTAAACGACTTCTTGCAATTTTTGAGGTATTGGGTACTGTCTTACGTTTACTGGTTCTTCGTCGTAGGTTCCGATTATATGTTCGATTATGTTAGTGGCAGAAAGGGGTTCTACCTTCAAATGGAAAACATTAGCAGTTTTTTTAATGAGCTTCTGCAGCCTTGCTTCGTTTTCTTCCGCTATATAGTCTTTAGGTATGTCGTTTAATATACATTCTGTTCTATTTTTAACGTTAGCATTGTATACTCGCTCAAAATTTTTGTGCTTTGAACTCCAATCATCCTTTTTATATGGCTTGACGTAGAATTCAGTGACAGTATTTATGTCTAAAATAGTTCTGTCGATACATGGTTCTATATCAGAGTAATTTACATAAGTTTCTATTGGTTGATTCACCTGATTTATTTCGATATAGTTCAGCAAATTTGCACCTGGAAGGAAATCTCGAATCATTATATCTTCTTCAGTGGTTTCTGTGCTTTCGTCATCTGATATTTCAATTTCCCCTTTTGTTAGACTTGTGCTTACCGTGTTGCGTGGAGCTTCTTCGGGCTTAGCGTATGTCTCGTAGGTGCTATGTCGCACATTGTCACTGTCGCTTACCGTGTTGCGCGTACCTTGTTTTCGGACTTTGCGTACGATAGTTTTGGATTTCGGCCAGGGGATTCGATTAGATTTGCGATAGAGTTCGGAGCATCATCGCCTACCGTGTTGCGCGAAGCATTTTCGGACTCAACGCATGACGTTGCAGAATTAGGTAACACCTGCACAGGAACCTTAGATTTAGGAATTATATTTTCTTAAATTTGAAGGTCTTCTTCGGAAGATGAGCAAATAGTACTGTCTGAGTAGCGTCTCTGGACAAATTGATCGTATTCTTTACCATATTCGAAAGTAATTAAGTCGTTGATTAGTTCGTCGGCTGACCTGGCATCATCTACATTGGCCTGTATGGAAACAAGAGAAGGTGCTTGATTTGTGACGTTAACTTTTTTTATATATTCTGTATCCATGAAGAGAGTGCTATCTTTGTCTATAAAAATTTTCTCGTTACGATCTGATAATATTTCTGTGTTGGCTCTAGAGTTAGCGGTGTTATTTTCAGGTCGATATCAAAGATATTGGTATTGAATACTTTTATGTCAACGTAGCCTTCGTCGTTGATTGCCATAACGTTTCCTGACACTATGCCTTTTCCGTTAAATTTTATTTTCCTAATATAGCCATATTCATCTTCTGGGTTATTTAACGGGAAACGTACAGTTGCGGTTGCTAGAGCAGGTATTCTTTTAACGTCTTCTAAATTTACGGAAGGCAAAGTTTTGTCCTCGAAAATTAGTGCCTTTCGATAGAAATCGAGGCTTGCACCGTGCTGCTCACAGAAGTTTGAACCTATAATTGCTTCTGTTTTCATCGGACAATCATTGGCGACTATAATGACCTCTGTTGGAGATCCGTATATGTCAATGACACATGTACCAATCGAAGGTATATCGGTTCCCGATATTCCTCTTAACAATGGTCGGTTTCATTCGTTAACCATTACGTCCCCGTTAAAAAACGCCTATTGTGGCGATATTGGGCTGCGCACCTGAATCAACCATAAAATCAACAAAATTGTGTAGAAATTGTGGGGATTCCACGATGACGATTGGCGTTGCTTCTTTTAAGTTGACGGTGTAGATGTAAGTTCTGTTATAATCGCGTTCACTGGACGCGTTTTCTCGGTTGTCGCTCCAGGAGCGCCCTTCGCTGGAGCGTTCGTCTCGTTTTTTTGTTAATTCTATTTGACCCATTTTAATTTACGGCACTCTTTCTTTACATGACCTCTGTTTTTGCAATAGGCATATACTTTTATCTGGTAATTGTTATTATGACTTTTGCTTCTGTAATTTGATTGGTTGTTATTCTGGTTGTATCTCCCCTGATTAGATGTGGTTGCTCGTGGCATATCCGGTTTTACAACTGTTGCTTCGTTCGTATCTCGTCTGTTTTCATAAAGATTTTTATTTCTTTCGTTGATCTTATATCCATGCTTCAAGTTATCCCTATCAATCTATTTATCTACCGCTATTGCGTCGTCGAATACTTCGTCCAGAGTTAAGCTTGCTGGGTTTTTAAGCCTTTTTTTTAAATTCCGGCGGTAAGCCGTCTCGAAATCCTTCGATTATATCTCCTTCGATTTTAGAAAGTTCGTCGCGAGTTAATTCATTGTTGATATCGAAACGTTTTTGATCGATAATAGCTTTTTTAAGGTTAACGATTCGTGTAATAAAATTAAGCAGCGACTCGTTCCTTCCCTTATAAATTTGGTCAAGTTTACCTCTTAGATTGTTTAGAGTTTCCGCGGGGACAAAAACGGATTTTAGTCTATCGACGAATTCGTCCAATGTCTCGAAATTATTGTGCTCAAATGCGATATACGCTTTGTCTTCGAGTTTATTTTTCACTAACTTTATTAACTCTCTCTCAAGGTGCTGAGGAACTATTTGAGTTGCGCGTTTGCATGGTCTGACGAAAGGTATTAAGTTTTTTCCGTCAAATTTTGGTCTGCTGTTTAAGGCCTCTTTTATGTAAATGCTTGGTGGCACAATTCATAATTTTTGTGGTTCTGCTAGGTTATTATTAGGTCTTGATGCTGGGTCTGGTGGTAATGTTTGCTGTGTTTGCGGTACGAGGGACGTCGAGTGGGTTGCACGCATTTGATCTATGTCGTGGCGCATTTTTGCTTATTGAATTATCACGTCCTCTGTCGACTCCTCGGTTTCGTCTATTGCCTTTAACCTCGAATTCGTTTTATTTTGAGATCCCAAATCTGTTTTATTGGTTTGTGCTAAGGGAAAATTCGATACACTAGAGGCAGTGTCCGATATGGTAATTTCAAGATTTTCACGGCGTTTTCTTTCTTTTTCGAGTTCCTTTCCGAGCATTTGAACGCGTTCCTTTTCTACACTCAATGAGTCCATCGCGTCCTGCTTTAACCGTTCTGCCTCACTTTGGACTTCCTTCTCACGATTCTCAAGCGCTTGTTTTAAATCTTTAATTCTTTGTTCGCGTACTTTTAAGTTGTTAGCATATAGCTTCAAATCTGCTTCTGTGAGTGGTGAATCTTTGTCGTCAATGTTTTTAGTAGCCATTCTATAAGATATTTAAAATCTTTTTGTAAAGTGTCAGAACCCTTGGAACGATTAATTTTTTTGAATTTAATTTTAAGCTATTGCTTGTGCAGTTATTATGATAAATTGTTATTTTATATATATATATATATATATATATATATATATATATATATATATATATATATATAAAGATTGATATTTTAAGTTAATTTTGAGAAAAAGGGAGAAGAGAAAAAAATTTTTAAATAAATTACTTCTTACTTATAGAAGAAAAGGAAACGCGATATAAGAAAAATTTTTTAATCGATAGTAATTAGATTATTTTTCGACTGCATATGTTGACCGGCTTGGTCAACTTGCCAGGGTGATAGTGGAGTTAGTGCGGGTTGTACTTCTTCGAGACTCGAATCGCTTACAACGCGCTGTTCTTGCGGTTGTCGTATCCGGGAGGGAGTTATTAAATATTTAGCTAGCGTGTCGATTACGTATGGGTTACCAACTAAACCCCTTTTTGGGCCGATTTTCTTTTTTGGTAGCAGAAATTGTGGTTCTAGATCAATGTCGTTTTCTTTGACCCACCCTATAAACCGCATTCTGGCCTCTCCTTGGAGACTTAGCTTATCTGCTGTTTGTCTTATCTTAGGGCCAAGACCTCTCCTTTGACTATCTGTCATTTATCAGGGAAATAAGGAGGGAAGAAAAAAAAAGAAAAAAGCAAAACCAAAAAGAAAAAAAAATGATTATTTGAAGAGAGGAAGAAAAGAAAAAAGGAGAGAAGGAGGAAAAAAAATATTAATTAGAGGAAAGTTGCTCCAACACCTAATTGTCTCTTTTCTCTTTCCAAGTCTTTTGCCGTTGTTGAGCGATAAAAGAGAACTAGCACTATATGCCGTGAGGCTCAATAGATACAAGCCCAGAATTGAAAATAAACTTTCAGAAATAGGATCAACTTGCTTCTTCCTTTTTTATTTTCTTCAAGTTGAGCTCTTCGTGCTGTTAAGCACAAACGGCGAATTGCAAATCTTATGCCGTGAGGCTCAAGACCTGCAAAACCCTCAAGAAATAGAACTTTATGATTTAATTTATTCTTTTTTTCTCTCCACCAGGAATTTTTTAATGCTGTTAAGCATAAAAAAATAATTTACGAATTTTATGCCGTTAATCTCAAAAACTGTAAACCCTGTCAGAGAGAGAAAAAAAAAGAAAGAAGAAGAGAAACAAACACTAAAAAAAATGAGATAAAAATAAGATAAAAAAAAACCACAAAAAAACATTAACTTTTAACTCAGTTAGTGCAGAATTACATTTGCAAAAAAAAGAAAATGGTTCACTTCAATTGAAATAAGAAAAAGTAGCAAAGAAAGAATTAAAAGCAAATGTATAAGCGTTAGTCTAATCTTACGCCTTGCGTTAAATTAGCTGATTGACCAAGTCTTCATTTTAGCTATTTGTAAGGTAAAGATTGTTATTTCAGAAAAATGTTAGTTATAGAAACAGAAAGAAGTAAAGTATTTACTTTAACTTAATGTTAGATTTATTGATTTGTTTGTTAATTTATGTATAAATAAATAAGAATTGAAATAAATGTTCTATGCTCATCTAAAGCAAGTATTTTGTTTAGTTACCTAGCGTTTCCCTGCGATAGAAAAAGTTTTGAACAATTTATTTAGTATTCTTTCTTTTTCTCTTTATTCTTCTCCAAATTATTGATTTATAAATAAATTAATATCTCAAACACTGGTTCTGCGCTCATCTAAGACAAGTATTTTGTCTTGCATTTCCCTGTGATAGAGAACGCTTGGAATATTTGGTTTTTGAGTAATTAATTTATAAACAAATTAAGAATTGAGAATATTAGTTCTACGTTCATCTAAAGCAAGTATTTTTTCCAGTTAAGTAGCGTTTTTCTACGATAGGGAACGTTTCGAACAATGTATTTCAAATAAGAATAGGCGTTATTAGATTTTATTTTTGATTTATCAACTTATAAATGAGTTAACACATCGTAGATTCTTTACTCTATGCTCATCTAAAACAAGTATTTTCTCCAATATTATTCAGCGTTTTCCTGTGATGAAAAGCATTTCGAGTATAATCAATCAGTATAAAAAAAGCAGGTTGTTAGTAATATACAAAAAAAATTTGTTAGTGTTTATTAGTTATTTGGCAAGAAATATCCCACCGTCGCTGTCACCATTTGTTATGTCCGGTCACTATTAAGTAGTTTACACGGACATGTGTTTGTTTCAGATATTTCTCGATGGTTTTGTTAATTATTTTTTTATTATAAAAGAATGCGAGATAGAGGAGCTTAATCACTCACCTTATCTTAACTGCTGGCTGCGTGGTCGAAAGCAAGGAGTCTGTTATTAAAAAAACTTATATTTAAAGAGCGTAGTGCTCCTCTCTGGTTGACCGATTGTTAACTGGGTTAGGTCTGGATCAATGATATTTATGTTCACAGAATTTAAAATTCTGTTTTTTTGTATTCATTTGTAAATAATAATATTTATTTAAATTTATTATAAATGTTGTACAAAAATCTTAACAAGCGAGTCGCGCGAGTTCACAGCGATAAATTGAAGAAACTTCGGTAGCACTTTATTTATTATCTGTTCGAGTGAAAAAAAGGAATAAATTTTATTTTTATCGATAACACACCTTTTTTTTGTAGCAAGTTGTATAAAATTATGATTTATGTTGAAACGACTTGTTAAATTGAGCGCGCAATTGAGTTAAGTTATTTTCCTTGTAATGAAATTTTAGAGGAAATAAAATGCGAATACAAGTGTTTTTATGTTACAATTCTATGCTTGGTTTATGTGCAAAAAAAAGGTGTTACCCTTGCGAGTCGTAGCTGCGGACTAATTGACAATCAATCTTTTTCGCTGCAAGGTAGATGCGAATTTTAGAAGAAGAAAAGAGACAAAAATTATAACTTGCTAAAACTTTAAAAGAGTCCCATAGGCCAGTTAGGCCGTGAGAAACTCTTCAAAGTCTCAGATTTTTTGTCAGAGGATATCTTCTTATCGTGCCTAAAAGTGCTGAATAGCATTCGCGCCTCGCTAACTGACTTGGTTTTTTGAATATAAAGAAACTTAAAATTATTCCTTAATATTAACTATTCAATATCAAATTTATTTTATTTAATTTTCATTAATACATGTTAAAAAAAAAATATATGTTACCGGGAGAATGAATTGCAAATATTGCATGTTTATATGCATGCACAATATATATGTGTACATATATTTTTATATATGTACGCACATATAACAAAAGATAAAAAAAAAGAAGTGAAAATGAATAATAAAATTTTTAATTTACACATCCGGAATCATGCGGATGTAACAAGGACTATTTAATGAAAGTAATATCTTATATACTTGTGCATATATTTAATTTTTTAATAATCTTACTAGAAAAGTATCACATCCTTTGATCACGGATTTTGCTTAAACTTCGTGATAAGTTTTGAGAGAACAAAATATAAAAAAAGCTAAATTTATAGTCAGAAATGGTCAATATTTCTCTAGTCCAGGCAATTAAAGAGTATCAATAAAAAATTAACTAGATTTCCAAATACTTTGCGATATGATTACGCATTAACCTACTATGATTTTATGTATTCCTTTGCTTTAAATGTTGTTCGTATCCAGCTAGTACGATCAATTTCGCAACGGTGGATTTGGTTTTTTTTTTAGTGTATGAAATAATTTTTAAACTGGCTACGCTTTGAGTTGTTTCTCTCAATAATAAGTTTAGACGCTTTCTAAAACTTTAAAAAATTAAAACATTAAAAAAAATTCGTTTATTTAATTTAAGTTTAATATTTAATGTATCTGAAAGTGAGTGAGTGGATGCAACTTTCTTTGGTTACGTCTAGGAAACTCAATTTAAGCTACAACTTTTGTTATGAAATTTTAAAAATATACTAGCTATTATTTTAAGAATAATTTATATTAAATTTGAAAGAATTTTGATACTATGTATTTTAAATTGCCATAACTACTTTTTGATGACACCGTCACCTAGTTATTTTTTGTTGTGATAAATTTAATATTTTAATTGAATTATATTAAAAATACTTTATAAATATGGTTTAAGTTTCTTAAAGTTGTTGAAAAACTTCAAAACTTATCATATGAAAAAATTACCAGTATCGGCTTAATTTTACGAATCGTTTCACATTCCTTGATCTCAGAGAATTATAAGCATGAAATTTTAACTTGCAGTTAGTTTTAACTGATAGTTGAGTGAAATATACTTGCTGAATCCAGAGCTAGAATACTTTAATATTTCAGAAAAAAAAGTTCTAATTAAAATTAGTTTTTAAGAAAAAGTTAATTTGCATTTGTTTATTTTTAGCAATCATCAATTTAATATTCAAATTAAATTATAATAAAATATACTTTATAAATGTGGTTTAATTCTGGCAAAGTTGTTGAAAAGTCTCGAAACCGGATATTTGGAAAAACTCTAAGCAAAACCTTTAAGAGTCGGCCGTATAGCTGAGTCCTCATTTAATCTAAATTTTCGTTATAAATAATAAATTAAATATTTTATACAAATGTATGGGCTGAGCGCTGTAGAGCAAAGAATGAGCAAAGGATTCTATTCTATAAAAAATTATAAAATTTTCATAACTTTCCGAGCATAGTCCGAAACAGAAATAATGAATTCAAGTTTAACTGTTTTTTCCATTTCGGACTTAGCTCGGAAAGTAATGAAAATTTTAAAATTTTTCATAGAATAGAATCCTTTGCTCGTTCTTTGATCTACAGCGCTTATCCCCTACATTCGTATATACATATCTAATTTATTAATTATAACGAAAATTTAGATTAGAGAAGGACAAAGATATACGGCCGACTCTTAAGAATTATTTCATAGCTCATATTTCTTTAAGAAAAATGAATCATGCTTGATAATATATATTTTAAACTGTCATGACTCCTTACTAATGGCTCCGGCCACCAGGATCCAAAATTTGTTTAAGTTTATGTTAAGTGGAAGAAAATAAGCCCTTGAGAAACAATTTCTGAACTAGCATGCGCATGACTGCGCATGGCCTCCTCGGGGGGTCGTACAGAAAGGAGGGGTGAACTGTGAGCGTGCTTTCTGAATGTGACTTCATTGAGAGCCCACGTTGGGCAAGTACGTGAGTTTCTAAGTGATGGTTCTTCTTGCGAGATATTTGGAGTGGCTAAGATCTGCCTGGGTCCATCTGTTTCGGATGATGTCATTCGGGTCAAGGGATATAAAGTATTCAAACAGGACAGAAACTTGCGTGGTGGAGGAGTTGCCTTATATATTAAAGACAATTTAAAGAGCATTATTTTGGCTACTTCGAATACTCAAACTAATCATAGTGAAGGTAAACCAGAGGTCCCTGAGTATATTTTTTGTTTTGTGCAATTAGGCAGCTCCAAAGCCGTGTTGGTTCATGTTATTTATCGATCTCTTGCAATTTCCTCTTTTAGAAATACCGATTTTTTGGATAACTTAAGAAATTTTGCATCTGCATACTCTCATTAAATTATAATGGGAGACCTGAATTCCGATCCCCTGCGCGAGAGCAGTGATGCCAAATTCATTAATAAATTGTCGGCTGAGTTTTCGTTACAGTTGGTTCCGCAGGGTGCCACACATCACACTTCGACGTCTCACACGTGGATTGACCTGATTCTTGTGGACGATAATAACACAGCACTTAACGCACGCAATTTACCAGCAAATTTTCACAGTCGGCACAACTTAATTGATGTATGTATTTCTTGTAATTATATCAAGACAGATAAAAAAATAATTAAGTATAGGAATTATAAAGATATCCGTCCAAACTTATTGGTACAGAGTTTGGCCAGCTGTGATTGGACGCCATTTACAGATGGTACAGTTGACCCGGAATCTGCCCTTGACTGCTTCTGTGACAACCTTACAGCGGCAATACAGAATCTGGCGCCACTAAAAACACTTAAAGTTGGTAAAGATAAATTTCCTTAGATGGATAAAGAGTTGTCACAGATGCGGCACAAGAGACATGCCACGTATCGTAGATTTAAACGGATGAAATAGGAGAGATATCTCTCTAAATTTTCGCAACTACGTAAAACAATAGACAAACAGACAGAACAAGCTAAGACAAATTATTATCATAATAGACTGTTCGATGCTCTTGCTAGAGGTAATGTATGGAAGGAGTTAAAAGACCTGGGACTCCTTTCCAGACCTCAAGGGGACTTAAATGGATTCACTCCAGATGAGCTTAATGCACATTTTGCAGGCATATCAGTCTCGCCACACGATGATACTGCGGAACGTAAAAGGATTCTTTCTGAGTGTAGTCAAAGATGCTTTGCCCTTAAGCCAATCAATATTAATGATGTATTCCTTGCGATCTCGCATTTTTCATCACAGAGTTGTGGCGAGGATGGCATCCCGCAGAGTGTGATACTTAAAGCACTAATTGTTATTGAAGAGCATCTTGTGACTCTTGTTCAACTCCTGTTCAATTCCTCTTTTTCGCGGGGGGTCTTTCCTTTTCTTTGGAAGCGTGCACGCATTGTGCTTTTAAAGAAGTGCCTTGCAACTAAAATGCCAAAAGATCTTAGGCCCATAACAATATTAAGTTTTCTTTCAAAGGTTCTCGAAAAGATTATCTATGACCAACTGCAAGAGTTTTATGGCATACAAAATACTTGACTTTTGGCAGACTCGCTTCAGAAAACACCATTCTACGCAGACTGCCATACTTAAACTTACAGACGACATAAGATTAGGTCTTGACAAGAAACTTGCCAAGATACTACATCAATTTGACTTTAGTAAGGCATTTGACACTATCTCCCCCTCCGAATTGCTTGCAAGGCTTTGATCGATGGGGTTTTCCAGTGCTGCACTCGAGTGGATTAGCTCCTATTTATCAGGTAAGAAACAAATGGTTTCTGCACATTTAAAAGAGGATTCAAATTGGCTAACAACCAATGTAGAAGGTATTCGTATTATGCAGAGAACGGCCAGGGCGGTGTCGGGATGGGCTGTCGATGCTCCTCTCATGTTAAATGCAAGCAAAATCAAGGCGATCGTTTTTGGCAGTAGTCGATTTATTAATGACTTTTATGCTGGTGAGCCAAGAACGATCGAGCTTGAAGGTGGTGTCGACATATCTTTCTCTGATACCGTTACGAAGGCTCGTAAGGCTTGGTGTTGTGCTTAACTCTAAGTTGTCATGGGAGCCGCATATTAATATGGTGATTAAAAAATTTAATAGGATAAAGTATAGTTTACGCTTCTTTCGTCGGTACACCACTGAGGCCCTGCGTAAATAACTCGGAGCCGCCTTGCTGTTTCCGCACTTTGACTACTGCTTGGTAGTTCTGCTTGATGCTCCGCAGGGGTTGAGAAGACGATTACAAAGACTACAAAATTTATGTGTAAGATATACATTAGGCGTAGGAATGGGCGATCATATCTCTCTTCATAAAGCTGCACTTGGTTAGCTGCGTACTGATTCGAGGAGACAGTATTTTATGGCTGTACCAATATACAAAATCGTGTGCATGAATACTCCTGAGTATCTAGTGAGTATCTTCACTAGATATGTGTCTAGGATAGCCACTAGGGGAGAGATTAAGGATTTCACAGTGCCCTTCATGCGTACTGAGACTTAAGAAATTCCTTTCAAGTTTGTTAGTGCCCAAGTAAGTACGGCCCTAAAACCGTACTATATTCGAAGATGCGCGCGTAAACACCAGAAAAGAATAAAGTGGTTGGACATACAAACGCGCGTGTACGTGTACATGCTTTTGCATGTGTAAGTGCACTGGTCTCTGCCTTACTCTTCTACTTTAGTGGAGAAGTGGGAGGGATACCAAAGAGAGCTGATGCAAGCAGTGCGTGGAGCTCGTGACTCTTGTCACTCTTGGATCAGGTCTTTTACTGTGCGGTTGTACCTTGCTTAAGACAACGGCGGGCGCTTGGCCATTGCATTGTCTTGAGCAAGGCATATTTCATACGTGTTTAACGTGCTTGTAAATTCGTTAATTTTCATAGCATATAACAATAAAGAGCTTATCCAAGCAAGCAACATTCTTTTCCTATTAACCCTTTGCTAAGCCTTGAATGTTGAGGCGTTTGGTTTTTAACAATAACGGACTTTTCACTTATTACTTCTAATAATTATTAACAAAACATTATATAAGAGAGCTCGCTGTAGCTAGTCAAGGCGTTCTAGCTATGAACGACTCTTAACAAAAATAATAAAACAATACAAAGAGTCTGCACAGGCTAGGCATGGCGCGCTAGCTTGTAACGATTCTCTAAAGCAAATCCTTAACAATGAAGAGACATCCGCGCTATTAACTAATAAAATTACTATTACTACTATTATATTAAAGTGAAGAATTAAGACTTTTTTTTTCTTACGTGAATATCTTTTGCATTATTGTCACCATACATACATACACATGTACACGTGCAGCATTAACATATACATACACACATACACATACATACATACACATTCACATATACACACATATGCACATATCCAAACACATACACATACTCATACACACACACACACACACACACACACACACACACACACAATATCTTGTCACTCCATCTCTCCGTCTCCGTCTCTCTGTCTTATCGTCTTTGTCTCTCCGTCCCATCTCTTCGTCTTTGTCTCTTCGTCTCCGTCTCTCTGTCTCTGTCTCCGTTTCTCCGTCTTCGTCTCTCTGTCTTCGTCTTTCCGTTTCTCCGTCACCGTCTCTCTGTTTTCTTCACTCCGTCCCCGTGTGTTTCCGTTTCTCTGTCTTCGTCTTCTTGTCTCCGTCTTTTCGTCTCTGTTCTTCCATCTTTGTCTCTTCGTCTCCGTTTTTTCGTGTTTGTCTATTTGTCTCTATTTCTCTGTCTTTGTCTCTTTGTCTCTGTTAATCTGTCTTTGTCTCTCTGTTTCCGTCTCTTTGTCTCTGTCTCTTTGACTATGTCTCCATCCCTTTATCTCCATCTCGCCGTCTCGACCTTTCCATCTCTCTGTCTCCGTTTGTTCATCTTAGTTCCTCTGTTCTGTGTCTTATTTTTTTGTCTCCATCTTTTTCTCTGATTGTCTGTCTCCCTGTCTTCCTTTTTATAAAATTGTTCCGTAACTCCGATGCCGCCGTTTGGCTCTGTTTCTTTGCTTCTGTTCATACACACGTACGTCTACACATTGATGCTGATGTTTGAGTTGATGATGATAATGATAATGATGATAATGATGAAAATCATAATATGTTTATTGTTTAATGAATTTTAAATTTCACTTTTCATCCCAGATCTGTTTATAGGACTCATCAGTAAAGCTTAGTGAGAGAAGACAATCTAAATAAATAGCCATTATTATAGTTTATTCTGATTGAAAAAAAAATTTCTAGATAAATATTTTCACTTCTGAACTTATATTTGTAATTAATTAAAAGCATTTTGAGAAATCATCAGCAAAAGCTTTTATTGAGGACGCACCAAGGCTTGATTCTATAGTGATTGTTTTTAATTATATCTTCTTGTATTATTTGATTTATTCGGATTATCTTCTTTATTATAACAGATCCTGCTTTAGACGTTACTTTTGATGATAATTTCATTTTTTTTTCTTAGCTCTGATATTAATATCCGCGTTCCTTTGATTATCCAGCGCTTACAATAGCAGTCGTGTTATTTTTATTATACAACGTTCACAATAAAAGTCGCGTTTTATCAATAACACCGTGCTCACATTGGCGGTCGAGTTCCTTTAAATACACAGCGTTCCAAATAGCAACCGTGAATACTTAATTACACAGCGTTTTCAAAAGCAGCTGCGTATTTTTAATCACACAGTACTCAAAATACCAGCCACAAATTTGTCACTACACAGCGCTCAAAATAGCAATTATGAATTTTTAATAACACAGCGCTTTCAATAGCAGCCGTGTTTTTCAACCACACAGCGCTCAAAACAGCAGCCGCTAATTAGTAACTACACAGCGCTCAAAATAGCAACCGTGAAATTTTAATTTCACAGCGCTTATAATAGCAGCCGCGTTTTTTTAACTACACAGCGCTCAAAATAGCAGCCGCGAATTTGTTATTACACAGCGCTTACAATAGTTGTTGCGTTTTTCAACTACACAGCATTTACAATAGTTGTTGCGTTTTTCAACTACACAGCATTTACAACAGCAGCTGCGTTTTTTTTAACCACTCAGCGCTCAAAATAGCTGCCACGAATTTTTAATTACACATCGCTTACAATATTTGTTGCGTTTTTCATCTTTAGCTCATAAAATAACAGCCGCGTTTTTCAAACCAGATAGTGCTCTTAAAAGCAGTCGCGAATTTCCAATTACACAGCGCTTACAGTAGTTTTAGCGTTCTCTCCCATTACAGCATTTACAATTACAACCATGTTCTTTTAAGCCACACAGCATTTAAAAAGGTAACTGCGTTTTTTCAATGGCACAGTACTAAGCAGCTTTGATTTTTTACCACACAGCGCTAAACTCTACTTCATAATTTTCAATTTTTTTATATTTAATGTTATATTAGAGTTTTAAATATGTTTGATTTTATTTTCTTATTCATTATATTTAATTTTTGTTTTGTGGTTTGATACTATTTCTTTGTAAACGATGTTTGTATAGACCATTTTATCTTTAACTTTTCTTGATTTTTTTGTTAATATTTTAAATTTTTGTTATTAGTTGTCTTTGAAAGTGCCGCGTATAACTGCCCATGACTGAAAATCAGTGTTGGTAAAAACACTCCTTCTTTTTTAAATGATTGTCCTTGTGACTTATTAATAGTCATTTCATGAGCAAGTTTTACAGGAAATTGTTTTCTGGTCATCTGAAATGGCAGTTCATCATTTGCTGATAAGGTCATACGTGGTAAGAATATAAAGCTCCCTTTTTTACTCCTTGTTAATATTTGCGCATTAATAGTGAATTTTTTTAATTTCGTTATTTTTAATCGGGTTTCGTTACAAAGTCCTTCATTCAAATTAACATTTCTTAGAAGCATTATTGTAGATTTTTTTTTTAATTGTAATTTATGTGGAGGTAAATCGTTGGGCGTTAAAGAATTTCAAAACTTTTGTTATTTACATCATTTGCAGAGTTAATGCTCAAGTACTTTATTACTGGTTCATTTACTCTTGATAAAATTTTTTCATTCATTTCTGTTACATCTACGTTTTTCGGTGCTAATATAATATTTTTGTAATAGTCACAATTTCCAATATTTATATAATGCCCGTGAATTTCATCAATTCAATTAAGCTTTGACAATATTTCTTTTGAAATTTGTATAACTTTCTTTCCGATTTTATCTTTTGAATAAAAATTACCATTTTCTGTATTAAGTAAACAATTTTTAAATTTATTATCTGATTTTGATAAACGTTTATTTTTTTTTAAAGACATACATTAAAAATGTTCTCATAAATAGCTTTTTTTACACAACTTTTCACCATCTGTGTTCTATTTTCATGTTTTACTATTGGCAATGTTTGTCTAAAATCACCTGATATGATAAATGTTTTTCCTCCAAACGGATAATTATCATCACATACATCTTTAAATATGCAATCGACAGCTTCAAAAGCGTATTTTGATGTCATTGTGATTTTATCCCAGATAAAAATAGATTTTATATTTTTCATATGATTCTCGAGCTTTAATTGGATTGTGAAATGTACAAATATAACCAAATATTGACAAAGAGCTTCTGGTAATCGAGATTCACAAGATTATTCTAAACATTTATCCCATATATCATCGATTTCAATCAAATTTCTTGCTTTTGCTGCTTCAAAGAATGTTGGGTATGTAATTTCATCAAAAGTTTTTCAGCTCTCAAAAAATGTTAAAGCTTTAACGTAAAGCAAAAGTAATCTTAAAAAGAATTTTTCTTTTTGTTTTTGATTAACTAAGTACATTCTGGTTAGAATAGGTTCCATAGTTTTTATTCTTTTCGTTCATGCTTTATGTGTCCGATTAAAAACATAATTTTGCGGTATATTAGAATAAAAGTAATAATATACGTCTGGGTCACTGTTATAAAGTTCAAACCACGCTGTTAGTGTTGTATTTACATTTTTCTTATCAATTTCGTGTTCGGATCCTACTTTAAAATACACATATTGTTTATTTCCATTATGAAAGGCTAATCTATAAATTGTATGAGAAAGTTCACTGATATTCTATTCAAATATGCGATGCATAGCTCCTGGCGGGCAAACGTATTTTGTATTTATATATTGTTTAATTTCATCATAAAACATATCCAAATCCATCGTTTTATTTATTTCATCATTAGTATTAGTTTAAGTATTTATTTTACTTGCTTTCATTTCGATAAATGCACAATCATGTCCTTTGAAGCAGTATTTAAATAAGTATTTTATAACTTTTATTGTTGAACATAATTTAATATTAATCTTCAGGCGTTTGGGGTGGCACCCTTTGGGGTCACCAATTGTGACATAGTAAAATATTATCACAAACGTTAGTTTTTGATAATATTTTACTATGTCACAATTGGTGACCCCAAAAGGTGCCACCCCGGCCGCCTGAAGGTTAATATGACAGTTAAATTTAGTAATAAATACAAGTTATCAAAAACCACAAATCTATTGTCTGCCCATTTGTTTTTTGTCTAAAATATCTCATTTTTATTATTTCTTCGTCGATAAATGGGATAACCATCTGTCATTATTATAGTTTTATTAAATCGTTTCGAAAAATTTGCCGGACGCTTTTCTGATTCTTTATCGGTACGAGGTGAGTTTTTATTCTGATTTTCACAAGGGCCAAGGATCATAAATTGTTTAACTATTTCATATAATCTGGGATTCTTATTTTTATTATGAATTTTAGCTACTATAAATTTATCAACGTCATCACTATTGTAAATTTTATCGTCTTTACTTAAAAATATTAGCATATAGGCATGCCGTAATCCTCTCTTTTGAAATTCTATTACGTATGAAAAGGCAATGTATTTTCTCAAAATATGTTTTTTAGAAATTTGTTCTATTAATTGTTTTAATTTTTATTGGAATACTTCAACAACAATATCTGGTCTATCTGTCACTTTTTCACTTTGCCCTATATTATTTGTTATTTTATCTTATTTTCGATTGCATGTTATAGTAATGAAATAACCTGGTTTCCTAATTCTTCGTACTAATGTCATGAGATCAAGAAAATTTTTATATGAGGAATGCAGACTTCCTGCAAAAGTTGATGGCAATATAAACATTTTTCTTATACTATGATTGTCAATAATAATTATTTACTCTTATCAAAGCTTATAAATTAAAAAAAATTAAAAAATTTTTTTTTTTAATGCAGTACAATATAATGATATGAATATGTGAAAAAAAATTAAATACATATTTTATATTGAACTACTATTGTCAATGAAATTAGCAAATTTACATATAATAATATAAGGAGCAAAATTCACCTCGCTCCTGACGTCGCTTGGTTGCATTTTCATATATTATATTATAATATATAAATTTGTTAATTTTATTGACAATAGTAGTTGAATATAAAATATGTATCTAATTTTTTTTATATATTCACATCATTATATTGTTCTGCATTGAAATAAAAATTTTTTTAATTTTTCGTAAATTAATAAGCTTTAATAAAAGTAAATAATTATTATTGACAATCATAGTATAAGAAAAATGTTTATATTACCATCAACTTTTATAGAAAGTCCGCGTTCCTTATATCAAAATTTTCTTTATCCGATGACATTAGTACGAAGAATTGTGAAACCGGATTTTTTCATTACTATGACATGCAATCCAAAATAGGAAGAAATCACAAATAATATAGGATAAAGTGAAGAGGTAACAGATAGACCAATTATTGTTGTTGAAGTATTTTATCAAAAATTAGAACTAATAATAGAGCAAATTTCTAAAACCATATTTAAGGAAAACGCATTGCATATTCATACAAAGTAGAATTTTAAAAGAGAGGATCACCGCATGCCTATATGCTAATATTTTTAAATAAAGATGATAAAATTTACGATAGTGATGACGTTAATAAATTTATAGTAGCTGAAATACCAAATAAAAATGAGAATCCCAGATTATATGAAATAGTTAAACAATTTATGATCCTTGGCCCTTGTAAAGATCAGAATGAAAACTCACCTTGTAAGGATAAAGAATCAGGAAAGTGTACGGAAAATTTTCTGAAACGATTCAATGGAACTACAATAATGACAAATAGTTATCCTATTCATCGACAAAGAAATGATAAAAATGAGATATTATACACAAAAAACAAGTAGGCAGACAATAGATTTGTGGTTTCTTATAACCCGTATTTATTACTAAAGTTTAACTGTCATATTAATATTGAATTATGTTCAATAATAGGAGTTATAAAATACTTATTTAAATACTGCTTCAAAGGACATAATTGTGCATTTAAAGAAATAAAAGCAATTAAAATGAATACTGAAAGTAATACTAATGATGAAACGCATGAAACGAATGATTTGGATATGTTTTATGATGAAATTGAACAATATATAAATACAAAATACGTTTGCCCACCAGGAGCTATGGTGGATATATATATATATATATATATATATATATATATATATGGTATATGCATCGCATATTGGAATATAATATTAGTGAACTTCCACATGCAATTTATGGATAAGTTGTTCATAATGAAAATGAATGATATGTGTATTTCAAAGAAGGATCCGAACACGAAATTAATAAAAAAAATCTAAATACAACACTAACAGCGTGGTTTATCCTCCAAAAATGAATGAACAAAAAGGTAAAGAATATGTATTAAGCATAATTAATGATATTTTAACTAATAATAGATTCTCATTAAGTGACTTTAATTCATCTACTTCAGAATACTATATTGAAAATGACGAAATTGAATATAGTTCAGTAAATAAAGTTAATAATATTGGGTTAATCATTGATACTCTAACAAATGTTCAAACGGCTATTTTTAATACAGTAATAAATTCATTCAATACAAACTGCACTGAAAAGTATATATACATATATATATATATATATATATATATATATAGACAGTCCAGGCGGAAGTGGTAAAAGGTACTCATTAAATACAATTATAACTTATCTAAAATTTCATGGAATAAACTATTTAGTTGTATCATAGACAGGTATAGCGGCTAATTTATTTCAAGACGGTGCGACAGTACATACATCATTTAAATTACCGTTGAACACGTCTGAAGACATAATATGTAATATTAGTGCGAACAGCGTAATAGGTGAAAGAATGAAAAATGTTTCAATTGTTATCTAGGATGAAATCACAATGACATTAAATTAAGCTTTTGAAGCCGCCGATCGGATGTTTAAAGATGTATGTGATAATAATTATCCGTTTGGAGGGAAAACATTTATCATATCAGGTGATTTTAGACAAACATTACCAATAGTAAAACATAGAAATAGAACACAGATAGTAGAAAATTGTGTCAAAAAAAGCTATTTATGGTTACATTTTTAATGTATGTCTTTGAAAGAAAATGAACGTTTATCGGAATCAGATGATAAATTTAAAAATTGGTTACGAAATATAGGAAATGGTAATTTTCATTCAAAATATGAAAACAAAAATGTAGTTATACAAATTTTAAAAGAAATATTGTCAAATATCAATCTAATTGATGAAATTTACTGGCATAATATAAATATTGAAAATTGTGACTATTACGAAAATATTATATTAGCACCGAAAAACGTAGATGTAAAAGAAATGAATAAAAAAAATTTAGTGAAAATAAATGAACCAATAATAGAGTGCTTGAGCATTGACTCTGCAAAAGATGCAAATGACGAAAATTTAGACGCAATTTTGCCAACAGAATTTTCAAATTCCTTAACGCTCAACGGTTTCACCTCCACATAGATTACAATTAGAAAAAGGAGCTATAATAGTAATGCTTCTAAGAAGTGTTGATTTGAATGAAGGACTTGGTAAATGAACCCGATTAGTAATAATGATTTTAAAACAATTTACTATTATTGCACAAATATGATCAGGGAGCACTATATTTTTACCACGTATGACCTTATCAGCAAATGATGAACTGCCATTCCAGATGACCAGAAAACAATTTCCTGTAAAACTTGCTCATGCAATGACTATAAATAAGTCGCAAGGACAATCATTTTAAAAAGTAGGAGTGTATTTACCAACATCAATTTTTAGTCATGAGCAGTTATACGTGGCACTTTCAAGGACGACTAATAAAAACAAAATGAAAATATTATTAACAGAAAAATTAAGAAAAGTTAAAGATACTAATAACATCGTTTACAAAAAAGTATTATAAAAACCACAATAGAAAAATTAAATATAACGAATAAGAAAATAAAATCAAACATATTTAAAACTCTAATATAATATTAAATATAAAAAAATTAAAAATTGTGAAGTAGAGTTTAATGCTGTGTGGTAAAAAATCACGACTGTTATTGTTAGTTCTGTGCCATTGAAAAAACGCGATCTCTTTTTTAAATGTTGTGTATTTAAAAAAACATAGCTGCTATTGTACGTGCTGTAATAGGGAAGAACACTTAAACCATTGTCAGTGCTGTGTAATAAATTCGGGACTTCTTTTCAGAGCACTATTTAATTTAAAATCGTGGCTGTTATTTTAAGAGCTAAAGATGAAAAACGCAACAACTATTATAAGGGCTGTGTAATTAGATATTTGCGACTGCTTTTCAGAGCACTATCTGGTTTGAAAAACGTAGCTACTATTTCAAGAGCTAAAGATGAAAAACGCAACAACTATTGTAAGCGCTGTGTAATTAAAAATTCGTGGCAGCTATTTTGAGCGCTGTGTAGTTGAAAAAACGCAGCTGCTATTGTAAGCGCTGTGTAATTATAAATTTACGGTTGCTATTTTAAGCGCTATGTAGTTACAAATTTGCGGCTGCTTTTTTTAGCGCTGTGTGGTTAAAAAAACGTGATTGCTATTGTTAGCACTGTGTAATTAAGAATTCACAGTTGCTTTTTTAAGCGCTGTGTAGTTACGAATTCGCGACTGCTATTTGAGCGCTGTGTGGTTAAAAATACGTGGCTGCTATTGAAAATGCTGTGTAATTAAGTATTCACAATTGCTATTTTGAGCGCTATGTAGTGACAAATTTGTGGCTGGTATTTTGAGTACTGTGTGGTTAAAAATACACAGCTGGTATTGAAAACGCTGTGTAGTTAAGTATTAACGGTTGCTATTTTGAGCGCTGTGTAGTTACGAATTCGCGACTGCTATTTGAGCGCTGTGTGGTTAAAAATACGTGGCTGCTATTGAAAATGCTGTGTAATTAAGTATTCACAATTGCTATTTTGAGCGCTATGTAGTGACAAATTTGTGGCTGGTATTTTGAGTACTGTGTGGTTAAAAATACACAGCTGGTATTGAAAACGCTGTGTAGTTAAGTATTAACGGTTGCTATTTTGAGCGCTGTGTAGTTACGAATTCGCGGCTGCTATTTTGAACGCTGTGTAGTTAAAGGAACTGGACCGCTAATGTGAGCACGGTGTTATTGATAAAACGCGACTTTTATTGTAAACGCTGTGAAAAGACGCGTAGTCTTTTTCCAACGAATTTTTTAACTAAATTTGTTGGATGATTTAGAAAGAAAAGAACGTGATTCTTTTCCTTTGAAATTTTCTCTACTCATGAAATTTCCTAACTAATCTTATTTTGAATTTACCCTTGTTTGAATAAAAATGAATTGACACTTGATTTTATTTTAACTTTGAATCTTTTAATTGAATTAAATTTAGATTTTCACTGTATTTGATTTTACCACTAATTTTTGCACACAAAGATCTATTAATTTGCAAAGAGAAATTAGATGAATTTACTGATACAAAGCAACTAACCTTGCGGTTGTAGTTGCTTTGTTTTAATTGATTTTATCTAAAATTTACGCTTTATTTATCGGGAAAGGATTCACTCAATAAATACACAAATATAAAGGGAAAAAGCCATGTGGCATAAAAAACCCTTGATTTATTTCCTATAATTTTACACACTATTTGCCGCACGATTATATCTTACTCGCACGCACGCACGCAAAAAGAGAAAAGAAAAAAGACACAATGAAATTTGTATAGCCGCGGCTTAGGTGGGCGAAGGTGATGCGTTGATTCGCAATCGACCGTTCGTCGCTGTACGGAAACTCGTCCGCACCAGTAAAGGCTTCTGATCGCCTTTTGAAAAGAAAGAATTGTATAATGAAACCTGATGTTCTCGCAAGAGACAAGACCGCTCGAGGCGAGGTCACGCTTGATACTAAACTATTTTTCCGCGGCATTTGCAAAGTCTCCCTGTTCTCTCCTCCCTTTCGTCTATGAGCTGACTTAAGGGAGGTGAGAACAGGCGACTGTAAGTGCTGCCGCTCATCATCGTTTTTGATTTTTACATAAATTTGTGTTGCGACGCAACATACTGCGGGCGCAAGCTGCAAAATAAAGTTTTATGTTAAAATTGATTTTGTAGTAAATGAAATGAGTTAAACTAGATCGAAGCTTCGATTTCGCAACTAACCTAAAATTTAAATTTACATTAATTGGTATTTGACAAGTGTTTGACTAAACAAATATGTTTGAGCGTAGTTTCGTGTGGAGTGACTACGTCGTTGATCGCAAGTTTTATGAATGAGCGCAGTTTCCTTTGGAGTGACTACGTCGCTGATCGCAAGTTTTACAAATGATTGCAGTTTCCTTTGGAGTGACTGTTTTGCTGAATGCTAGTTTTAGAAATGATTGCAGTTTCCTTTGGAGTGACTGTTTTGCTGAATGCAAGTTTTATAAATGATCGCAGTTTCCTTTGGAGTGACTACGTTGCTGATTGATTTTATTCGCAATATTCGCAAGTTGAATTTGTGTTAATTTTTTCGTTTTTTACAACAAAAATAGATATATACAGATATGAAACATGAATCAAAGATTCAATATGCAGGTGAAAGACAAAGTCTTGTGATGTTACGCTGATAAACGCCAGTGTTGGTCTTGACAGAAGCCACTCGAGCGATGTCGCCGTCCCCGGGAAAGACTTCCAAGACAATACCATTTTGTTTAGATTTGTAATTCGGATAATTATTCCTGATGCCAGTGGGCCCAAAAAATGTTGACAAGCTCTTGCAATGAAATTGCAAGCTGATAGTTTGTTATCTGAAACAAAAAACAAATGTTTTTCTGGTAAGAAATTGAATGGTCTACCTACAAGAAAATATGCCAATGTTATTACTAAGCGATCATTAAGATCAGCGGAGATTGCATACAATAGTTGCAAATTTAAAATGTGTATATTTCTATATAAAAATCTTAAGTTGTTTATGAGTTAAATTGTTACCTCTTAAAACATTTTTCTCCAGTTGTACCTAAAATTTCTAAACTAATCGTTTCTACTAATTCTGGCTATGTATTTCCTGATTGTGCTAACCATTTCGGCCCTAAGAATAAAGTTGATTCTTTTTAGAGTCTGAAGGCAATTGTCGTCTGGACAATGCATCAGCTGGGTTGTTCTCTGATCGAACGTAACGCCAACTAACTTGGTTTTCTACTGCTTGTATTTTAAATCATCAAGGACTTAATCGTATACTATACCTAACGTTTTTTGAATAAGGTTATTCGTTACTATACAATCTAAATAAGAAATTCTTTTGTCAAGCCCATCTAAAATCTCTGTGCAATTGGATTACCATTTGCGTATGGCGAATCCTCCCTTACTTAATAATTCTATAATCTCATTTAATTTTTATTGATTCTTCTAAAGTTTCTGTTCCTAAAATAGAATCATCTACTTTAAACTCACGCAATAATAGTTTGCTAGCTATTGGAAATTTTCCTAACTCGTCGCGTGCCAACTATTAAATGGTTGTACTAGCTAAAAATGGAGCTAAAGCTATGCTGAATGTTACGGTATTTAATTAGAACGTTCTAAGTTTGTTTTCCTAACATATTAGTGAAGTAAATTTTGCCTACACATTTTGTCTATATCAGCTGTTACTACGTACGTATGTATACGAAAACTAAACACCTGTTAGAATATAGTACATTTGTAGTGTACGCCCTACCATGAGTGTATCGTTCAATGAAATACTTGTTGATGTTTTAGCTGATGCATCGAAAACTACTCGAAGTTTAGTTTTTCGCTAGATTCTTTTACTACAGCATGATGAGGAAGGCAATGAATTCATTCATTACTTTACTACATTCTAATTTTTAAGTTATGATTAACTTCGAGTCGTTTTTCGAGTGCATAGAATCTACGTACTGCTTGTTGTTCTGATTCACCTAAGTCCAATTTACTATTTCTAAATGGAAGCCTAACAATATACCTTCCTAAATTATCTCTTTTGGTGTGAGCAGCGTACTGCTGCTTGCAAGCCATGTTTTCCCTAGATCTAATTGGGTTTTGTTCAAAGTTTCTCTAAACCAGAATTGTTTTATCAGTCTAACTAATTCAATTACATTACAGCTAACTTCTTTATCCTAAATTTTATTGTTGATTCCACCTGCTACTATCCAACCTAAAACTCATTTTTTGTCCTATCGTGATTCTTTGTATTTTCAAGAGATTGAAGCTTAAAAATGCTACTCTGTAAAAATTCGTACATTTCTTTTGTTGTAGGAAGTTGATCTAATTTAAGTCTATCCTGCCATTTACCTTTTAACCCTGGTGGTAGATTTCTTTCTGCTATCCTAACTAACATATTGTCAAATGAAGCTTCACCTAACTGTTTTAGAATATGTTGATGTTGACGCATCTTGTCTAACAAAGATGACACGCCTTCTATTGTTGCATTTGGTACTACTGGTAAATCTAAAATAGCGTCTAAATGTCTATTACTAACTATTCTTTTATGATCGTAAAAATCTAAGAGGGCTTGCCAAGCCTTTGGATAATTTTCCTCACTAGGCACGAATTCTATTATTTTTAATTTAGCCGGACCTGAAAGAGCTTCTAAGAGTTGTGCATGTTTTACTGTATTAGTTGAATCATCACGAGAGTGTACTAATGCAGTGAAAAGGTTTTTGAAAGCAAGCCATTCTTCTGATTTGCCATCAAACTTTGGTACCTTTGTTTCAGTTAATTTCGGTAAAGTGTGTTTTCGTGTCAGAGTGATGTTAGAATTGTTCAATGTGGAACTAGCTATTGGTTCGTTAGCTTGACACAATTTCTTAGCCGAAGCTGTTGTAGAATAATACATTGTTTCTACTACCTTAAATTCATTTATTATTTCATCACCTAAATTAGCAACTACTGCTTTAACTTTCATTACATATGTATCTTTGTGCAAGTCTGATAAATGTTCTAAACGTGTTTTAATGTTTTCCGATTCTGTGTCGGGACTTGATATGTACGTTTGTAACGCATTTATTTGATCTTTAAAATCCCTAGCTTTGCATTCACAACATTTATTCCTGCTGGATCATTCATTTTGAATGTGTAAAACTTAATAAGAGTTTAAGTAATAAATTGTCAAAATATACAACTATATGTTGTCTCAATTAAACCTTGCTACCTGCCCGCTGTTTTTTGAAAAGAAACAAAATTTTTCGCTGATCCTTCGCCGTGCGTGCGCTCTTACTGTCACGAAGAGAATTCCGTCACTATTGGTGCGACGAAACCTCCTCACGAATGGCGCGGCTTGGGCAACAGCGATAATTTTTTCGAACTATCTAGTGTTGTTTTGAAACCTTTATTTAAAGCGACCCTAGCTACATGAATTACCTCAAACTGTAAAACTGACAGTAAATGTTACAAACAATCAAGCAAAATTTATTAAATTTAATTTTAAATTTAAATTTAGAAAAAACTAATGTGAAAAAAAAAAAATTAACTTGAAATCAATTTTGAAGTCAGATATGTATAATGAATTTAATTAAAAATTAAATGTAAATGTAACGATAAATTAATTTATCAAACAAAATTTACTTGAATAATAAATGTGAAGTTGTTCAAAATTTAATGTACCTTTATGAAATTTTAAAATTTATTTTTTAAAAAATGGATAAATTTATCAACTCGCTTTTCCTCTCGCAAATCGATGAATTTATGTTACACCTAGCTAACGTAATCTCCCTTGAGCCAGGAGCCGTCACTACACAACTTAATCTTTCATAAAAATTTTCTTAAAAATAGTTTTAAGTTGCTACGTCTTACTTTCGTAAAATCGTAAAGGACAACTTTCTATCTCATTGAGAGCACGTGATCTCAATCTGAGAAATGTTCGCTTTGTAAGACAAAGAACCTTTTATGCTTTGTAAAATGAAATTCTATATTCTATTTTGTTGTTAACCTTTCAAAAAAAAGAATTTTATGAACTAAATTTTATGATGCTAAATCTTAAGTTTATGAAAAGAACAAATTTTTTGAAAAGGAAATTTCTAACTTAAATGCAATTTTCAAAAGTAAAAATTTTAAATGTAATTTTCAAAAGTAAAAAATTTTAAATGTATGAGATTTATTCAACAAACAAAATTTTAATTTACTGTTTAATTTTAATAGACTTTGAAATTGTGTAAGATTTTCTAAAAATGAACCTTTTATTTTAATGCTAAACTTTGGTTTGAACAATATAACTTTCTGAAAGTTATATTTTAGACTGAGATGAATTTTTCTTTGAAAATGCTAAATGGAATATTAAAATATAAATTTCAATTTTAATTTTTATTTGTGTGTTGATATTTCTTAGAAACTAAATTTCTTCTAACCAAACTGATAAATAAAATTCTCGCTTAAATGTAAAGTTTTTCAAAATGAAACTTCAAATGAAAAATAAAATTTTTAAATTAAATTTTAAGTTTTACGTTAAGTTGTCTTAAACTTTAATAAACAAAAAATAAATTAAAAGAAACGTTTTCTACAATAAAAGTTTTGAAATAAACTAATTTATGAATCTCAGATTTGAATAAATGAAATTTTGATTTGATATTAATTTTCAAATTATTTTGAAGTTGAGAAAATATTATGTTGTTACCTCGTATATTGTACAAAAATACTTATCTTATTTTCCTAGAAGTCTCTAAGTTGAAGCTCTCCTTTGTCGGGGATGGCGTTGCTCGGTGGCTTGTATATCTATAGCTATGCTCGCCGGCCGGCGCCTGTTTTGACTTTCTGAGAATTCGCTTTGTTCGTCGAACGCTTTAGCGGTTATGATTTTTTCGTAAACCAGGGGATCGTGATTTCTGACTTCACAGGATTGCACCATGAAAAGACGCGTAGTCTTTTTCCAACGAATTTTTTAACTAAATTTGTTGGATGATTTAGAAAGAAAAGAACGTGATTCTTTTCCTTTGAAATTTTATCTACTCATGAAATTTCCTAACTAATCTTATTTTGAATTTACCCTTGTTTGAATAAAAATGAATTGACACTTGATTTTATTTTAACTTTGAATCTTTTAATTGAATTAAATTTAGATTTTCACTGTATTTAATTTTACCACTAATTTTTGCACACAAAGATCTATTAATTTGCAAAGAGAAATTAGATGAATTTACTGATACAAAGCAACTAACCTTGCGGTTGTAGTTGCTTTGTTTTAATTGATTTTATCTAAAATTTACGCTTTATTTATCGGGAAAGGATTCACTCAATAAATACACAAATATAAAGGGAAAAAGCCATGTGGCATAAAAAACCCTTGATTTATTTCCTATAATTTTACACACTGTTTGCCGCACGATTATATCTTACTCCCGCACGCACGCACGAAAAGAGAAAAAAAAAGACACAATGAAATTTGTATAGCCGTGGCTTAGGTGGGCGAAGGTGATGCGTTGATTCGCAATCGACCGTTCGTCGCTGTACGGAAACTCGTCCGCACCAGTAAAGGCTTCTGATCGCCTTTTGAAAAGAAAGAATTGTATAATGAAACCTGATGTTCTCGCAAGAGACAAGACCGCTCGAGGCGAGGTCACGCTTGATACTAAACTATTTTTCCGCGGCATTTGCAAAGTCTCCCTGTTCTCTCCCCCTTTCGTCTATGAGCTTCTTCTTCTTCTTCTTCTTAATTATTATTTTGGCCTCTTGGCTTGCTTCATATGAGCGTTACGTCTTAGGCCATCACCAAGTGATTATTATATTTTTTGTTTTTGTTGCCCAGTGGGACTTTTTATTATAATTCGAGTTTTGCCCAGAGGGACTTTTATATATATATATATATATGTTTTTGTGTTCTTCGGGTTTATTCCCTCGGAAAACTTCGAAAACTATTTTTTCTAATTTTTCCTAGGGAATCAAACCCCGATCCACTGGGACGCAAGGTCAGTTGATTTTTACAACTGCACTTTTTCATCCCTTAGCGACGGAGCTCGTAAGTGTGTACTGCGTACAAAGCACATATAACAGAGGTGCTCGTTTGAAAAACAGCCGAGAGCGAGATTCGATCCCGGTTCCCCAAGCATACGAATCCAACGCTCCTACCGACTGTGCCACAGACCGGCTCTCCGTCTATGAGCTGACTTAAGGGAGGTGAGAACAGGCGACTGTAAGTGCTGCCGCTCATCATCGTTTTTGATTTTTACATAAATTTGTGTTGCGACGCAACACGCTGTATAATAAAAATAACACGACTGCTATTGTAAGCGCCGGTTAATTAAAGGAACGCGGATATTAATATTAGTGATAAGCAAAAAAGAACTGAAATTACTATTAAAAGTAATGACTAAAGCAGGATCTGTTATATAAAGAAGATAATCTGAATAATTCAAATAAAACAAGAAAATATAATCAAAATAATCACTATAGAATCGAGCCTTGATGCGCCCTCAATAAAAGCTTTTGCTGATGATTTCTCAAAATGCTTTTAATTAATTACAAATATAAGTTCAGAAGTGAAAATATTTATCTAGAAATTTTTTTTTCAATCAGAATAAACTATAAAAATGGCTAATTATATAAATTGTAATCTCTCATGAAGCTTTACTGATGAGTCCTATAAACAGATCTGGGAAGAAAGGTAAAATTCGAAATTCATTACACAATAAACATATTACGATCATCATAATCATCATCAACTCAAACATCAGCATCAATGTATATGTAGACGTACTTGTATTTGAACAGAAGCAAAGAAACAGTGTCAAAGGGCGGCGCCGGTGTCACAGAACAATTTTATGAAAAGAAAGACAGGGAGACGTACACGCAGACGAAAAGACAGGAAAATGAGACGCAGAATAGAGGAACGAAGACGAACAAACGGAGACGGAGAGTTGGAAAGGAGGAGACGGAGAGACGAAAACGGAAGAATGGAGACGGAGAGACGTAGGCGGAGGGATAGAGACATAGACAAAGAGACAGAGACGGAAACAAAGAGACAAAGACAGATTAACAGAGACAAAGACAGAGAGATAGAGACAAATAGACAAACACGAAAAAACGGAGACAGAGAGACATAGATGGAAGAACGAAGACGAAGAAACAGAGACAGAAAGACAGAGACAGTGAGACGGTGACAAAGAAACGAAAACACTTGTAGACGGAGAAACGGAGACGGAAAGACGGAGATGGAGAGACAATGACGGAGAGAGAGACGGAGACATAAAGATGAAGACATAGAGACGAAGGTGGAGAGATAAAAATGAAGGAATGGAAACGAAAAGACAAAGATAAAAAAATGGAAACAGAGAGACAGAGACGGAAGAACGGAGACAAAGAGACGAAGTCAGAAAGATGGAGACAGAAAGACGAAGACAGAGAGGCGGAGACAGAGAAACGGAGACACACGGAGACGAAGAAACGAAGACAGCGATATGTATGGAGAGACGAAGACGTAGAGGGAGACGGAGAGACGGAGATGGAGAGACGAAAAGATGGACAGGGAGACGGAGACATAGAGACGGAGAGAGAGAGAGAGAGACAGAGACATAAAGACAGAGACAGAGATATAGAGACGGAGATGGTGAGATGGAGAGACGGAGACGGAGATATAGAGATGGAGAGGTGGAGACGGAGAGACAAAGACTTGGGAACGGAAACGAAAAGACAAAGATGTAAAAACGGAGACAAAGACGGAAGAACGGAGGCAAAAAGACGGAGACAGAAAGACGGAGACAGAGTGATAGATATAGAGACGAAGAGACGGAGACGGAGTGACGGAGACGGAATGACGGAGACAGAATGACGGAGGCGGTAAAGCGGAGACGGAGAAATGGAGACAGAGAAACTTAGACGGAGTGACGGAGACGGAGAAATGAAGACCAAGAAACGGAGACGGAGAAACGGAGACGGAGAGACGGAGACGGAAAGACGGAGACCAAGATGGAGAGACAAAGACGGAGAGACGGAGATGAAGGGATGGAGACGGAGATGGAGACAGAGAGACGGAGACAGAGTGACGGATATTGTGTATGTGTGTATATGAGTATGTTTATATTTTTGGATAAGTGTATGTGTGTGTATGTATATATGTGTATGTTTTTATGTATATATTAATGCTGCACGTGTGTGTGTGTGTGTATGTATGTACGTGACAATAATGCGAAAGATATTCACGTAAGAAAAAAAGTCCTAATTCTCCACTTTAATATAATAGTAATAATATATGAAAATGTAACGAAGCCATGTCAGGAGCGAGGTGAATTTCGCTTGTGATTATTAAAATTATTTAATCAATCTATTTATAGGAGGGAACGTTACAAGTTCAAGGTTCGCATTTTTGGAATTCCCTGCCTGCTGATAATCTTCCATCGATCGGCAGGTTCGAGTCGGCTTTGATGAGGTACTTACTCAACTTCGAATGAATTGAATTTTAAGTATTTTAATTTTTATGTTAATTTATTTGGTTTTGTCTTATATATAGATTTAAGGTGTAAATGTATTTATTAGCGTGAATGATGGATGAATAGATGCAGAAAGAATGAGTGGTTCTGTTTTTTATCAAAAATCATGACATTTTTGGTATCAAGTCTTTATTTTTGAATGTTATTATTGTTTTATTCTTTTTTTTTATTTATTATTACTTTGTTGTTGTATTGTCCAATTTTATTTTTATAGTATTGTCCAATTTTATTTTTATTTGGTGTCATGACAGTGATTCATCTTTCATATTATGTTATTTGATTTTAATTCCATGACTAATAGAGATTTAAGACTGTTTTTCATTGTAATTCATGTTTTCTTGTTTTCTGCGTGTATTTCGGATATTCTGTGACATCGCTTAGATATGGTGACTTACTGATACAGTATTATATATTAATTTTAATATTTGACTGTAATATCTTATTCTATACTTTATACAAAATTATTATTTATTGTTTGATGTATTATACGCCTTTTTGTACTCTTTTTACAAAATCAATCAATATCTATCTATCAAACTGGCGGACAATGAGTATTTTAACTACCCTGTAATAGATATAAGAACCAATTGGAAAACTTTGAAATTCAGATCTGTATAAAATCATGCTAACTCTGCTTCTCATTTACAACAAAAAGTGTTCTTATGAATTTCTCTCTAAAACATTAAGATTTCCAAGAAAAAAATGATAAAGTGAGGATTTTTCCAAAAATTTTGAACAATTTTTAAATTTTAAGGATCTACAGATCTTGATTTTTTAATCTAGATGTTTAAAAATTCTTTTACATGCTTTTGGTAGCAGAAAAAAATATAACCTTAGTATTTCAGCAATTTTTATTTTTTTGTCCTTCTAGTTCGTGTGAAATGTCCTATATATATATATATATATATATATATATATATATATATATATATATATATATATATATATATATATAAATGGTCATTCTGCCGTCCAAAGTGTAAAAGTAGTTAACTACATTGGAATCCCATTGGAGTTAAGGTTTTCTTACTTTGGACGGCAGCATTTCCTATGATATTATGTTTTAGTAATTAGTAATAAAGAAATATTTTTATTATTAATAATATTCTATTATTATAATAACAATTATAAGTAATTGAATATTATTATAATTAGTAATATTTTATTATTATAATCGTAACTGTAACTAATTAATAATATAAAGTTTTCTTGCTGCATTTCATTTATATTCTAATATTGAATTTTAATTATGAAAAAAAAGTTATTATTATTAATGTTTCAATAATATAATTGCAAGCATAACTAATTAATAATACAAAGCTTCCTCTCTGCATTCCTTTATTCAGATGAACATATAATATTTTTATTTTTATATATTGTATCTTCATTTTTATTATTGCAAAAATTTACTTATTACAAAAGTAAATTATAAATTACAAAATGAATTTAGCTTAATATCCATAGGTAATTTATTAACACTTGTATTTAAATGAAACATGTTTTTTTTTAACTAGAAATAACATATTTATATATTTATCTTAATAAAAGATTTCTGGCCTCGAGATCAGCATAAAAATATATGGCTGCATTAAAAGCTTTAAAACCTTACAAATTTATTTCTTATTGTCGCTGAAGCGTACAGATCTATTATTTGTTGTCGCTAGGAAAAAAGCTTATAAAAGCGTACAGATTTATTATTTGCTGTCGCTAAAAAAAGGCTTATAAAATGCATACAGATTTATTGTTTGTTGTCACTAAAAAAACTTTATATCAGCATACAAATATATTGTTTGTTTTTGCTAAAAAAAGCTTATAAATTTATTTTTCATAATCGCTAAAAGAAACCTTTTTTTTCCAAATCATAATGAGATATTTTTACAATTTTTGGATTAGGAATGATAAATTTAGAAACCTGTAATGTCGGTATTTTATAGTTAAAACGAGAACAATATACTTGATTTTTTTTTAATTTTATGTAACGTCGCTGTATTTCAGCTATCATTGCGATGCTAATTAGCGATGAAGATCGTCAGTGCGTTCGTGAACAAAGCACATGAAACGTACAGTGGTGCTTGTATCAGCTTTGGAACTTGTGATCTCGAGATTGCGAATCCATAGCTCTACATTTAATAATATTATTTTTAAAATAAAATTTTTGCGATAGGAAATATTAAAGAATAGGTGTAATATAATTTAAATTAAAATATAATATACCCTATGTAATCTATGTCGAGGTATATAAATATACACACTTATAAAAGAAGCCACCAATCACTGTATGAAGTAAGTTACATTTAAATACAATGAATATATAGTTATCAATGTTTATTTTGACCAATTCATTTTGTTGACTTTTTTCAAGTTTTGAAAAAGAATTGTAAAAAACATATATTTTTTTCAAATATATTTAAAATAAAAACTAAAAGTTAGTTATTTATGTTTTAAATTTTTATATTTGAATATTAAATATTTCAAATAAAAAAATATACGTATACATATATCTCTCTATATTATATAGTTGTAAGGAAAATTTCTACGACCAAGGTCCTCCCCTTCTCTCTTTTTCATCGTCTTCTTACCTAATTTTGATCCTCTTTTTTCCCCTTTTTTTACGTTATTTCACGTTATTTGTTTCTCTTACTTTTCTTTTCCTTTTCCCTTTCTGCCCTCTTCTTTTTCTCTTCTTTTGAGTTTTCTCAGGCCTTCATTTTCTCTTCCCTCTCTCTTCCTCAAAAAATCCATCACTTCTTTCCGTTATTTTTACGTTATTTTAGGTCATTTTTACTCCTCCTCAGGTAAATCCTCAAATTTTACCTCTTTTGTGTTATTTTACGTTATTTTACGTTTTTGTTGCTCTTCCTTAGCTGCTTCTTAGCTCATCCTCTTTGATCCTCAATTTCATTCAAATCCCATCATTTAAAAAGCTTCTTGCTAATTTTTATTGTTTGCACCTACTGCTTTTACTTTAAATATATAGAACGAACATATGAAGTTAATAATTTTTATGATGAAATTTATGAAATGTACAATTATTGCTTAAAAGAATAAATGACATCAAACATGATAAAATGAAAATTTCGCAAGCCCCCTGTGTACAAGCGCGCCAACCTCCACTACTAATTATTCTGTTGAAGATTTCAATGAAAATAAAGAAAATAATGCTTTGTTTGTACTTAAGAGCAGGCCGGATTCGCTGTCCTTGTCTAATTGACATTTTTGTTATTTACTCAAGTATTAATCGGTGTATCTGCAAATTGAAGGTTAAGCGCAATAGATATTATTATTACAAATATTTATGCACAAGAAAAAAAAAATCTATCGCTTTGTTTTTGAGAAAAGTAAGGAACGCGAAAATATTATAAACATAATCTTTTACTTCGGCGTTCCTTACTTTTCTCAAAAACAAATCGGTAGATTTTTTTTTTCTTGTGCATAGATATTCATAATAATAATATCTATTGCGATCAACCTTTATTTTGAAGATACACCGATTAATACTTGAGTAAATAACAAACAACTCAATTGTTACTCGGTCGGTATCAGGTTCTACTCCGGCCTGCTGTTAATAATATTTTTATTAATGAACATATATCTTGTAAAGATTTTGGTTTACCTGAACCAAAAATAAATTTAATTACTTTAAACAATAATCATCATGATGAAATGGAAAGCAAAAAAAATTTTAAATTAATGTAGGGTAAGTGTATGAGTTATCGCGCCTTTAAGGTTAAGGCAGACACATTTCCGTCAATTAAACAAATCTCATTATTTTTTAAAAGTTTTATAAACTTTTCATTTAAAGTATAGCACATTATCTACGAATAAAACAAATTCCCTAAGTAAAAATTTAAAAACTATTAATTTGCTGATTGAATTTACAAAGTTTATGCGATGTGTCAGTTTATCGTGTGTCGTCTGCTTACCATATGAATGCATACTTTTATTATCGTGCTTTGATTATCGACATCGCATGCTTTAACATAGAGCACGATAACCGGGAAGGGCACGTTAACTCCCACACTTACCCTATAATAAATTAAACGATGAACAAAAATTAATTTTTGAAATTTTAACTGAAAAAGATAATAACAAAATATATTTTATTGATGGTCCTGGAGGAACAGAAAAAACTTTTTTATATAAGACTTTAATATTTTATTTTATATCAATTAATAAAAAAAATTTGTCTATGGCTCGGACTGGTATTGCATCTACTTTATTACCTAAAGGAATGACAAGTCATAAGACTTTTAGATTACCTTTCAATTTAAATACAATTAAAAATGCATTTTTAGAATTAGAATCAGATAAAAAAATTAAGAGAAGCTGATATAATAATATGGGACGAAGAATCAATGATTCCAAAAAAAAGCATTAGAAATAGTTAATAATACATTAAAAGATGTTTGTAATAATAATTGTCTTTTTGGTGGAAAATTAATTATTTTAGGTGTTTATTTTCGACAAATTTTACCAGTTTTTAAACATGGAAATAGAAAAAATAAAAAGTTCATATTTATGGCAATTTTTTAGTATATTGAAATTAACAAAAAATATTCGATCTAAAAATGAAAAATTTGCTTCATTTCTATTACAAATTAGTGATGGCAAAATAAACCCCTTTATAATTCCAAACAAATTACAAACTAACGATATTTGTTCTAAAATTTATTCTAATATTAATAAAAATTGTTGCAAAGAAAAAAATTATATATTATCTCCTCATAATAAAGATATTAATAATTTAAATAAGTAATAATAAATTTATTAAATGGAAAAACTGAAACATATTATAGTATTGATTACGCTACGCATAAAAATTTTGACCTAACTGATGATAACATTCATTTGAATTACCAAATAGAATTTTCAAATAAAATTAAAGAAGGTTTACCACCTCATAAATTAATTTAAAAGTTAATGCTATAGTAATGTTGTTAAGAAATCGAAGTATATCGGAAGGATTATGTAATGGTACACGATTGAAAATTATAAATTTATATAAACATAATATTGAAGCTGAAATAATAACAGGCGATAAAAGTAGAAATAAAGTTTTTATTCCAAAAATTACTTTAAATACAGGAAATCATTCTTCATTACCATTTATTCTTCACAGAAAACAATTTCCAATTATATTAACATTCGCAATAACTATAAATAAATCACAAGGTCAAAGTTTCGATAATGTAGGCTTATTTATAAGAAGACTATTGTTTTCACATGGTCAATTATACGTTGCTTTGTCAAGATGTAAAACTTTTAATAATATTTATATTCAAAATAATCTTATATTATATTAAAGTGAAACCACTTTTTTTCGGTTCTCCGGTTCTCCAGTTCTCTGGTTCTCCGGTTCTCCGCATTTTTTAAATGTGTCTAATCTTTTGGTAATAAAAGTAGCAATTTTTTATTGGTCCCTATATAATTAGTACTCATTAGTCATAAACTTCTTTTTTGGGCCATATTTTTTTGGGTCTTATATTATTTTGGGCCCTATATTTTTATTCAATGCCCATTTTTTTGGGTCCTTCTTTTTTTTCATCCTTATACTTTTTTGGGCTCTTTATTTTTTTGAGCTTAATTTTTTTGGGCCTTATATTTTCTTGCACCTTACGTTTTTTTGGATTTAATATTTTTTTGGGCCTAATATTCTTTGGGCTTTATATTTTTTTGGGCCTTACATTTTCTTGGGCCTTATATTTTTTTGGGCCCAATAATTTTTTGGACCCAATATTTTTTTGGTCTCCATATTTTTTGGGCTTTATATTTTTTTGGGCCATATATTTTCTTAGGCCTTATTTTTTTTGGGCCTAATATTTTGTTGGACCCAATAATTTTTCAGGTCCTATATTTTATTAAGCTCTATAAATATGCAGTCAATATGCAGCCGATTAAACAGTGCACCCCAATATGCAGCTAATTCAATATGCAGCCGATTCAACAACGCATCCCCATATGCAGCCGATTTAACAGCGCGTCCTCTTATATAGCTGATTCAACATCATATCAAACTATTTTGAAAGCGTCAGTTGATATCATATATCTATATATATATATGTATTTTAGTAAATATTATATTTTTTATTATATTTCGAGTTCAACTATTACACAACAACATATACAACATCTCTTAACATATTCTTTATAATATCTCTTTATAAACGATGTTTTTTGTATATTTTGTGTTCTGATCATTCTTATTCTCTCCGTTGACAATAGCGTGGACACCTGAAAATAATTTTAAATTATTTTTAAAATTTGTCCTTGGAAGGGCAACATATAATTGCCCATGACTGAAAACTGGTGACGGCAAATAAACACCAACTTTTTTATAAGATTGTCCTTGTGATTTATTAATAGTCATTGAAAATCCTAATCTTATAGGAAACTGTTTTCGTTGCATATTGAATGGAATTTCTTTCATAGATGGATATAAACTTATTCTTGGAATGAAAACTAATTTACCTTTGTTTTGTTCAGTTGCTAATTCCGCTTGAATGGAATATTTAGGCAATTTTTCCACTATCAACCTTGTTTCATTACAAAACCCCTTATTGACATTTAAATTTCTTAAAAGTATTATTATAGCCCCTACTTTTAAATGTAGTTTATGTGATGGAAATCCATTAGGAGTTAACTTATTTAAAAATTCTGTAGGTAACATAATATCTAAATTTTCTTTGTTATCATATTCAGCTGTATCAATACTTAAATATTCAACATGGTTTCCTTCCATTAAATTCAAAACATTGTTATTGATTTCAGTATCATCATTATTTTTAGGAGACAAAATAACTTTTTCCGTTAGATTCGTATTGTTTATTTTTATTGTTTTTCCGAATATTTCTTCGACAAGATTTTCTTTAATGATAAAATTATCTAGTATAGCACTCAGATCATTATCATTTTCAAAAATATTGCGGCATTTTCCTTCTCCGATATCTAATAACCATTGTTTAAAATTATTATCACTATCCGAAACTCGCAGATTTTCATTTATCTTCATTTGCTTAAAATTTTGCCATGATAAACTAAATTTAACAGAATTTTTAATGATGTTCATACGGCTACCATGTCGTACAATTGGTAATGTTTGCCTAAAATCTCCTGATACAATTACAGTTTTACTACCAAAGGGTTGGTTTACATCGCATAAATCTTGAAAACTGCTTTCAAAACTGCTTGATCAACTGCTTCAAAAGCAAATTTTGAAGTCATAGATATTTCATCCCAAATAATTATTTGTGTTTTCTTTAATTGTTTGCCTTCTGCAAAATTAGACTTAACATTACAAGTTGTACAATCTGTTATATTTAACGGTAGTTTGAATGTTGTTTGCACGGTTTTTCCATCGACTAATGAATTCGCTGCTATACCTGTCGAAGCTACACATAAATAATGTATGGTATGATATTTAAAATAAGCTATTAAAACGTTTAATAAATAACTTTTTCCACTTCCACCTGATCCGTCTATAAAAATATATTTTTCTTTACTTTGGTTGTTTAAACTTTTTATAGTAGAGTTGAATATTTGCCTCTGTTTATCATTTAGAGAATTTATTATTATTTCTAATTCATTAAGAATATTATCATTATGATTCGAAATTGTTTGATTATTATATTCTTCTATAAATGTGCTTATGTTAGGTAAATTAAAATTGTTCAATGAAAACCCATTGACTTGTAAATTATTTTTAATAACATTCAATGCATGATCTTCACCTATATTTTTTTTGTATTCAGGGTGGTAAAATTTATCTTTATATTTTTCATATAAATCTCGTGCATTTATAGGATTATGAAAAACGCAAATAAAAGCAAATAATTCACAAAGAGCATAAGGGAATTTTGTTGAAGATGCTTCTTCCAAACATCCATCCCATTCTTCATCTTTATTAATTAATTGTTTTGCCTTAGCTGCCTCATAAAATGAATTGTACATCACATCATCAACAGTACGCAAAGCTTTAAAAGACGTGGCTCCTTTCACATGTAATAGTAATAACCTAATAAAATAACGTTCTCTATCTTTCGGACTTACTAAGTACATTCTACTAAGGATTGGTTTTCTTTTTTTTTTCTTTTATTCCACTTTTTCAGTTTTTCATCAAATGTATAAAAATTTGGTATTTCTGAATACAAGTAATTTCGTGCTTCAAAATCTTCTCTATTCAATTCAAAATATGCTATTAATGTTATTCCCACATTTTTTTGCATGATCATTTCTTCTCTTCCTTCTTTACAAAAAACGTTTTGATGATTTTCTACATGAACGCTTAGACGTTTTATAGTATGTAAAATGGCATATAAAGGATATTCTCATAACCTGTGCATTACTTGAGGTGGACATAAATATCGTGTATTAAGGTAGTTCTATTGGTTTTTCACTTTTCTATAAATTTTTTTGAAATTGAAATATGTCGTAAATTAAGATTTACGCTCTACAATGGTATTTTGATTTGGGTGGATACCCACCTTCATCTTTTAGATATTTTAGTTTAAAATTTGCTGAATTTAACATGAGAGTATATGGGTGAAGCGCTTAAAACGCAACATTTTATAAAATTGTGTGAAAAGTTTTCTATAGATTTCAAAGAAATTAAAATATATTATACTTCAGATCTCAAGGATTAAAATCGTACCTTGTAGATTATAGCAATCGACCCTCAATTCCGAATTAAAAGAAAAAAATGTCCTTACTCTATTTTAATTCACACGTAAACATGCTGTCTTACGTTTTGCATTATGTATACTTACAGATTCTGCGCACAAACATGTTTTTGAATTATTGTGCAAACACAGAACTCAACCAATTTCTCTTTCGTATAGTGTGAATTTGTAAGAAATATATTACTTCACGATGAGAACCACTGGACCAATAGAACTACCTTAATGTTTTGTTGGATTTCGTCATATTCATATTCAACATTTTCACTATTGTCATTTTGAAAAGTGTCTTTATTTTCTGATTGAAAATCTACATTCACTTGATGTATTTTAATGTAAGAACAGTCATGACCTTTATAACAGTATTTAAATAAATATTTAATGCATTAAACAGTGCAACAAACTTCTACGTTTATGTGTGCATTAAATTTTAATTATAAGTAAGGATTGTAAGGAACAACAAATCCATTATCTGCAATTCTTTCTATAAATTTTTTTTTTAAAATAATTTTGACGCCATCATTTTTGCGTTTGTATAGTGGATATCCATTTGATTTAAATGTTGTATTATTAAATTTTTTTGGGAAATTTTTCGTACATTGTTTCGTATTTCTATCCATACATGGACAATTTATATTTTGCATACGACAGATACCGCGTATCATAAATTGTTTAACAATACTTCATAATTTTAGATAAATATCTCTATTCAAAATTTCTGCACTAACTAATTTATCAACTTTTTCGGGAATATTAAATTTATTATTTTTATCTAAGAGTAACAACATACGCATATGCTGTAATACCCGTTTTTAAATTCAATTACATAGCTATATGCAATTGATTTTCCTAATATTCCCTTTTTTATTACTACATTTTTTAATTTTTCTACTTTTTAATAAAATACTTTTGTTATAATATCTGGCCTATCTATTGCATTTTTATAAATTTCCAAGTTTTCAGTTATTTCTTTACAATGTGGGTTGCAGGTCATAGTTACAAAAAGGTCAGGTTTACCATGATAATTTACAAGTGTCATTGAGTCAATGTAATTTTGTTATAAAAATCGTGGACTTCCTGTAAAGTTTGACGGTAATACTACCATTTTTCCAATTTTTGAAGAATCTAATTTTTTTTTGTTATGTAAATAGTCCATAACACCTTTATAACAATCACTTCTTAATAAGTTTTGGTATTTTCGTATGAAATATAATCTGGAGGTTCCAACTTTTTCAAACGCATCAACAATGAACTGTCGAGATAATTTTCCCAAATTAAGGAATGGATTAAATTCATTTCTAACACTAAGTCTATAATTATAAAATTTAAAATTTGAAATATTACATTTTCCAAATTTACTTTTCATATTTGGCATCCATCCAAAACCACCATTTGGATAAATAAGCGGATATGTCATAGGATCTGTATGTTTGCTAACTGTCGGTATACTAATTGGTTTATCATACTTAGAGTGAATGACAATATCACGTTTAATAGGAGGCTGATCGTCTTCTCTAACATATACTATTGCAACTTTATTACAGGTAGATAGATTATATCTATTTTTATCCAAAATATTATTGCGGACAATAGACATAGTAACAGTTCTTGGTGGACAATAGATTTTTGCACGTCATTGTAGTTCTTCTTCTTCTACTTTATGCATCATTTAATAGGCTTTAGCATAAGGGTTAATGTCTCTTATCAAGTTATCTAAATGTTTTAATAATGTTAAATTTACATTAAACTCATTTCGTTTAATCATTGCCATTTCATTATCTACAATATATAATTGTCCATATTTACGTGCTTCATCTTTATTAGAATGTAACGCATATACATTATGGTAAATTTTTACACATATTCTAATAACTTGTGGTCCTTTACCCGGCAATGTATCAAAATTAACACTAAAATTTGCGAATGCTAAAGCATCATTGTACAACCTAACATTTTGTCGAAAGTCAATAATTTCTTCCGTTAATTCAATTGCTAAACACTTTAATTTTTCTGGGTAAGGAGGATTTTCTAACAATTCTACTCGACCTTTATAACAACCATTGGGGAAATCGTTACTTTTAGTATATTCGAAAGCAAAATCTTCCGCATCACAATAAACACATGTATTTGTCATAAAACTAATGTAATTTTCAGATATGAGATTTTCATCGAACCAATCAGTTTCGAATTAATTTTTTCAGTTAATATTTTTTTATTTGATTTCTTTAATTTTTTTTCTACTTTGCCCTTTATTGTTTTATCAGTAACTTTGTATAATACAATATTATGATTGTTATTATAATTATTATTATTGTAATTTTCATTATAATTGTTGTCTTTAATTTTTAATTGTTTACACTTACTAAATAATGTCTTTAATTGATAAGAATCATATTTATGTTTTCGCTTTTTTTCATTTATTGGTTTATTTATTGGAGTATCATTATTAACATGTTTATTGTCATCAATTTCTATTTGTTTACACCTTGTGCGTAATTATTTTAATTGGTAACAATTATTTTTTACTTGTATCTTCTTAATAATATCGGCATTTTCCAATTTTTCATTTTTAATTTGTACCATTCTTTCATATTCATTATATTGTTCACTAATAACTCTTCTATAAGTCTCTTTTTTACGTAATTCTTTTTTTTCATGCAATTTCTCAATTTATTAGTATCTCTATTTTCAAATGATTTTATTTTTTATATCTTAATATTTTCAATTTTTTTTTATATTTATTTGGTTGTTCTTCTCTTATTTTCATGTAAGCTTTTTTCTTACGTGTAACTTTATTTGTACGTATTTGTTCCATTTTATCAGTACCCTTTTTTATCTTTGATTTCATTTTTGTTATTTTAGTATTTTTAATTTTTTTTTATATTTATTGGGTTTTTTTAAAATTTTTATTTTATCTTCTTTCTTACGTGGAGCTTCATTCACACGTATTTGTACCAATTAATCCATACTCATTTTTTCTTTGAATTTCAATTTTGTTATCTTAGCATTTTCTAATTTCACTTCGTATTTATTTAGAATTTTTTCTTTGATTTTCATATGAGCTTCTTTCTTACGTAGAGCCTTATTCGCACGTATTTGTTCCAATTTATCAGTACTCATTGTTTCCTTGAATTTCAATTTTGTTATCCTAGTATCTTCTAATTTTTTTCATATTTATTTGGTTATTTTTTTTAAATTTTTATATAAGCTTCTTTCCTGCGTAAAGTCTCATTCGCACGTATTTGTTCAAATTTATCAGTACTCATTGTTTCCTTGAATTGCCATCTTGTTATCTTAGTATTTTCTAGTTTCTGTTTATATTTATTTGGTTATCCTTTTTTCATTTTCATATAAGCTTTTTTCTTACGTAAAGTTTCTTGAACTCGTCTTAGTTCTAATTTATCATTACTTCTTTTTCTTGCATTTCCATAATAATGTCTTTTTCTGAAATTTTTTTATATTAATGTGATTGTTCTGTTACCATTTTCCTATTAACGGGATGTCGGAGCTGCAGCAATTGAGTTTTGATTTTTTTATTTTATCAATATTTTTTTAAATTTATAAATTAAACAAATATAATGTCTTGTCCATACTAAAGCTATATTAATAAAATAATTTTTACTAAAATAAAAAATCATTTAGACTTGTTATATTTTTATGAGCTTGAATTGAAAATTAGATATCCAACTCAATAGACCTAACCATAAAATACAATGCATTGAAAGTTTTTATTATAACTTTATATGTAAAATATTTTGGTGGATTTCTTGAGTTGTTTTCACTAGAGTTTAATCTCACAAATTTTTGCTTTGTATTAAAAAAACTCGATTAAACGCATCGTTTATTTATGGGATTGGAAATATTATTAGAAGGCGGGCAGCTTTGTCATGCTCTTAAGTCCTATTACAAATAAATCTTTTTCATTTATTTCTTTCGATTCTTTTTTTCCTTTATTCAATTTAATCTCAACTGACTTAATTTTACTATCGTTATAATTAAAGTGGATATCATCGATTCCCATTATATCTTTATCTTGTTTAAAAAAATTTGTATCCGAAATGTCATTGTCAAGTCCTATAAAAATTGTTTCATGATTCGAATTCTTTTGTTTACGATACATTCCCATGATCTTTTTTTGTTCTGCCAATAAATGCGTTTGTGAGTTTTTCTCTAAAAGTTCAAGCTCGGTGAAATCTAAATATAATGTTATTTGATTTGGACGTTGCTCATGACAAAAACTCCTCCTTATCATGTCCGTTGGATTATCGTAATTATTATTTGCATTATTATAATTTTGTAAAACTGGAAACATTCTTATTAGTTGCATTTTCAAAATTCTTGATAAAGTAATCGCATTTGAGAAAAATCATATCTTAAACAACATGGACCTAAATTATAAAGTATTGCAACAGCAAAAACAATTGCAAAAACGCCACAATTATAATTATTTGTTTGTGATTGTACTGTTTCGAATACTATGCTCAATTCCAATTGGTTGGGAAATAATCTGTTTAAATAAATCTCATGCTCATCTCGTAGATATTTAAAATTTGAACTGTCATATATATGAATTACCTTATTATTATAATACACACAAATCCGGTGACCCTTTTCCATGGTCTTTGAATTAGTGAACTTAATTGCATGTTGAATGAGGTGCACCATTTTGAAATATTATTAAATTCTTATACATGAATATCAGTTAACATCAAAGCAATTCAACTATACAATCTCTGTCCCTTAACAATCAATTTATCTTTCTCAGTCAAAACCATTATTGAAAATTTAAATTCTTTTCAGAATTTTAATTCATTTTTAATGAACTCTTTTCAAAGATATTCACAAAAGAATTGCTTTTATATTAACTAATTTAATTTACTGCCTTTTTACTTTAAAAGCTGAAAAATAAAAGAAATTATGAAAAATGCCATGAATTAATTGTTATATGATAAATAAATAATAATAAAATTTGTAAAAATAATAAAACGATAAAAAATGGTTATTTTCGGCAATCATACATTTGTGTATATATGGGACATTTTACACCAACTGGAAGAGCAAAAAAATAAAAATCGCTGAAACTCTGAGAATATATTCTGTTGGTTGCCCAAAACGTGTGAAAAAATTTTCAAGAATTTAGATTGGAAGGATCAAGAGCCATAGATCCTTGAAATTTGGAAATTTTTTAAAATTTTTGGAAAAGTACCAACTTTGCGGTTTTTTTCTGAAAATCCTGATGTCTTAAAGAGAAATTCATAAGAATACATCTTGCTGCAAATGAAAAGGAAAGTTAGCATAAAATTTTACAGACCTAAATTTTGAAGTGTTCTATTGGTTCTTACATGTATTACACGGTAATTGAAATTATTCATTGTTTGCTACTTTAGAAATTGCTTTTTGAGGGTTTATTTTCTTCTATTTTTTATTAACTTCAAAATAAATTTTTGATTGCTTAAGAAAGAGCCACTAATGAGGAGTTATAAATGTTTGAAATATATATATTCATGTATGATTTATTTTTCATATTGAATATAAATGTATATTTTAATATATGATTAATTTTTATATTGAAAATAAATGATACATGATAATATATATTTTAAACTGTCTTAACTCCTTATTGATGGCTCTGACTTACATGATCAAAAATTTATTTCAAAGTTCATGTAAAATAGAAAAAAATAAGCCCACGAAAAGAAATTTCTGAAGTGGCGAACAATGAGTAATTTCAGTTACCATGTAATACCTATAAGAACCAATAGAAAACTTCAAAATTCAGGTCTGTAAAGAATCATGCGAACTCTGCTCTTCATTCACAACAAGAAGTATTCTCATGAATTTCTCTCTAAAACATCAGGATTTTCAGGAAAAAAATGATTAAGTTGGGACTTTTCCAAAAATTTTGATAATTTTCCAAATTTCAAGGAGCTATAGCTCTTGATCCTTCAAATCTAAATCCTTGAAATTTTTTTACATATTTTGGGTAACAAAAAGAATATATTCTTAAAGTTTCAGGGGTTTTTATTTTTCTTTTCTTCCAGTTGGTGTGAAATGTCGCATATATATATATAATAAATCAATAAAAAAAGTTTGTTGTAAAAAGAACTAAAATGAAAATTATTTAGAGTTATTTCTAATAATTGTATTCTATAATTTATTTACAGTTATTTACGGATATTTGCAGTATCTACATTTAAAAAATGTATAAATGATAATAAACAATCATTATTTATCTCCAGCCTAACGCTTTTTTATTGTTATTTATAGTTTTCAATATTTTCTTATAATCATTTGTTTATTCACAGTATTATTCTACTTTTAGATGATAATTTTTATACAAGGTGATGAAATATTTTACTATAAGATAATATATATATACATGTTGCATATCACAAAAAAATTCCAACATCAAAACTAATTCTCTAATGTAAAGAATAAAAAATTAAATTAATAGAATTTTGAAATTTTGATATGGGAATACTTTTAATAATTAACTTTTTAATAACTTTGAATATTGGTAAATTTTTTAAATAACTTGTGGAATTAAATGCTAATTAAATTTAGTTTTAACATGAAGATAATTATTCAAGTTGGAAATGTATTTAATAAAATAATATAACTATTTATAAGTTATCACTTAATGATAATTTTTTAAACTTTTAATTCATAGTTTGAAATAATATTGAATATATAATTATCATTTCAATAGTTTTCATAAAATATTATGTAAATTTTATAAGCATAAATTATTTAAGGAGGTGTCAAATGTAAAATTACAAATAAAGTTATAATACATAAAATACTTGAAATAACCTTGTAAATATAAAATTAAAATAGTACAGTATGATATCACAGTCATAAAACATAATATAGATAATAATACTGTAATAGTAAGTCAATGAATAAGGTTAAATGTATGTTATTTATGAAAAATTGTTAACAAGTAACTTTTTAAATAATATATTTTCATGAAAACTAATTTAAATACTTTATTCTCTGAATGATCACTGAATACAATTTTAATTTAATAAATTTAGTTATATAATTATAAATATATAATATTTATATAACTGTTCATCAAATAAAACTATTATTTTTTTAATATATATATATTAAAAAAATAATTATTACAATAGATTGTAGTTAAATAAAAATGTTTATTTCAATAATTATAGCGTTGAAATTTATTTTGATGGAAATGTTATTTGATTGACATTTACAGTATTCCTTTAACTATATTTGAAAAATTACCTGTCATCAATGAAAAAACAGGAGTGGCAGTCGTGGGGACTGGCCGACAGAAGCTATGCTTCCAGTATATATACATAGAAATTAGGAAGTGTGACATTTGCAAAATTATAATTAATTTTTTAGTGAAAACGTTATTTTTCATTCGATGTATTATGTATTTAAAAATATATTAATAATGTAGTTTTTTATTAATATCAATTATTAAAAAAACATATATTTAGGTAAACGTAATTTTCGTCATGTGCATTGTAAATAGAAAAATACAAAAAAACGTTATTTTTCATTCGATGTATTATGTATTTAAAAATGTATTAATAATGTAGTTTTTTATTAATATCAATTATTAAAAAAACATATATTTAGGTAAACGTAATTTTCGTCATGTGCATTGTAAACAGAAAAATACAAAAATTTTATTAAATTTTATTAAATTTTCATTTTTTGTTATTAATGTAGTAATTAATAACAACTATATAAATATACACATATTAATAAACGCTCGCGCTTTGCAGTCGCTATTTAATATTCAAAGAATATTAAAACAAAACATTTACAAACGCAAAAGCATTAAATGTTAATCTTATTTCTTTTTTCATTGTATTTTTTACCGTAACTTTCAACAGGAGATTTAAATTTATTGTATTTATTTAAAAAAACAAATTTATAATTATTTTAATTTTTCTTGTGAATTAAGTTGATTGATTTCGAAGAAATTTATGTTATGTGAAAAAGACATATTTTCATGTATACTTTTTAAAGCTTTGAATAGGATAATCTATCAAAAGTTACAAATAAAAAAAATTATTTTATAGTTCAGTAGCTTAAAAGTATAGTTTTGTATAAAGTTTTTATTTGATCTGAATCATTCCAAAAAATGATGATTCAAAACACTAATACAAATAAACATTAGCAGAAAAAAAAAATCGTTTGAGTGGTTGTAAAACAGTTATTAAGCCACTTCAGTGTCGGGTAGGCAGCTAAGTAAAGAGTAAGTAGACTCTTTCTCTTTCTCTCTCTTACACACTAGAAAATTGCAATCAATGAAAATGTCAAATAAAGCAAAGGTGGACCCCTAAAAAGTCATTGATGTAAATTATTAAATGTGTCATGCTTATTATATTTTATTCTTTTTAAATATAATAGAAACAGAATAAAATTAAACTTGAATAAAAATATAAATCCCCATGTATAAAATATAATTAAAATGTTCCCCAAGTTTTTTATAAAATTATTATTTAATGAAAATTAATATTTAAACTTAATATTAATAGGAAAAATGGATGTATTTAAATGCTCGTTTTGCAAAAATTCTTATTCTACATCTGAATTTTTAAAAATACATATAAATAGAATTTATATTAAAACTATAAGTTGTAGAACATGTGGCTTATTTATTAAAATTAAAAATGTTAGAAGACATGAAAGAACTCACGAACAAAAAAAGGAATTATGTATTTATTGTAAAAAAAATTTTAGTACGAAATCTAATTTAATAAGACATATTAGCTAAGCATAGGAAACAAAAATTTACATGCTTTATTTGTAATAAAAAATTTTCAAGAAATGATCATTTAAAAAATCACGTAAATAATATTTTACTTGAAAATTCATAATTATAAAATTATTTTTCATAACAATAAAATATTTATTTGTAGTAAAAAAAAATTTGTTTTATAAATTAAAAATTATTATCATTTTATATAATATACAAAAATTAAAAAAGGTATTATATTTTTTATAATATAAATTTATATAAAAAAATTTTTTTTATTATAATTTTTAAATGTTATACACTATCAACTACAAATATAAATAATTGAAAAATAATTTATTTTTATACAAAATATATGTATAAATTATGTATTTATAATTAATATTACATATAAAAATTCCAAGAAATTTTCCAGAAATATTATTTTTTATTTATAAAAGTAAGTAAAAAATTATATAAAATTTTATAAACAATTATATTCAATAATTTTACAATATTTACAGAAATCTAAACAAAAAGATGAAAAAAATTCTAAGTATATTGACAAAAAAAAAAAAAAAAATACATAAAAATTTTTTAAATTTCTGTTTTCAAAATTTTCAGTCATAATAAAAACGGGTACAATTTTTTTGATATTCTAAATTTGTGAATTAAAAAAATTTTTCAATTTCTAAATACTGTTTAATAGTAAGTATGAGTAATATTTTTTTGTATATTTAAATATATTAAATTCAATAGACATATTATTTCTAATATTTTATATTTCAGCGAACATATTTAAAAGATGTTATTTTTTATTTTTAATATATAAATAAAAAAATTATTTTTTTCATTCATTTATTAAAAAAAAACATTTTATAAAAATGTGGGTGGAAATAGGCCTCACTAAAAAAAAACGCGCCTACATAATATATAGCTCGGTACTTAAAAATACTAGATGGTGTGGAAAATATAGAAATATATTTATAATACAAACTTTATAAATTTAATAATTAAGGTAAAAAAACAAAAATTTATCAATGCTATAGATATTCATAAGATATTAGTATTTATGAAAATTGGTTTTATATAAATAATAAAAAGTCTTAGTATATAACATCGTATAAATAAGGAAAACAAAAATAGGTTTGTAATAAATATTTAAATATATTTTTGAGTATAATTTAATATATTTTAATAATTATATTTTTTACAGTTAATAAAAATAAAAAAAAAAAAGATAATGTAACTTAAATAACAAATAGGGGGTTGGCGAGCGGAGCGAGCAGGGGGGTACCCCCCTAGTATATATATATATATATATATATATATATACATATATATTTATTTCTATTACAAGGCTAGTATATTATCAAAATAATATTTTACAAAAATTAATATAAAAATTTGAATCGAATTATATTATATGCTTTATTACATTAAAAACTACATCACATCTTATATATTTTCATTTTTTTCTCCAAATATTAGCAGTTAATTAGTTTACATTGTTTAATATTTTAATTGATTTTATTTTTTTAAATGTGATTTGAATGTAACTACTCTTACCCAATGCATTGTAACGTTTCCTTTGTTATTAATCCCGAAGTTATACTAATTAATGATATTTTCGTACTACCTATCTTATTAAGTATTTTATACGAGGAACAACGTGAACAAGTTGTTAATAGCTAGTGCGTCTTGCCTAGCTTTTGCAAACCTTTTAATGTCCACGTTGATAAGTTATTTTATCCGAAGGTCGACCTGTAAATGGATCTATGAAGAAGAGTCGTTGTGATAAGCTAGCGCGCCTTGCCTAGTTTACGCAGACTCTTTTGTGTGTCTTTTTGCTATTTGTATTGCTACAAGTCGTTTATAACCAACGCGCCTTGCTCGGTTATAGCGGACTTGTTATATAATAAGTGGTTGGTAGTTATAGTATGTTAGATGAAGAGCCCGTCATTGTTAAGAACCAGGTGTCTTAACATTCGGGGCTCAACAAAGGATTAATGGGATAAGGTATGCTAGCTTGGAAGAGCTCTTTATTCAAAAGTATAAATTTACAAGTTTCTTTTTAACAAAACACGTTAACACGTGTAAAATCTGCTTTGCTTAAGACAATGCGTTGGCCTATCGCCCGTTGCTGCCTTAAGCAAAGTATGACTATCCCGTGAGAGAACTGATCTAAGAGTGACGAGAGTCACAAGCTCCTCGCACTGGATGCATCAACTCTCCCAGGTCTCTCTCCCACTCTTCTATCTTAGTAGAAGAGAGGGAGAGCTGCCGTATACTTTCAGCGGTACTACACATGCAAGTGCGTGTACGTACATACGCGCGCTTGCATGTTCAACCACTTTGGTCTTTTTGGGTGTTTGCGCGCGCATCTTCCAGTATCGTACGGTTTCAGGGCCGTACATACTCGGGCGCTTACAGCATCAAAGGCTGTCTTAAGATCTAAGGAAACTATATGAATTTTATTTTCAAATAATTATATTTCTTAAAAATTTAAAATATATTTTTATGCATCTTACATCTGTAATTTGATTCCAATCTCCTGGTAATTTTACTTTAAGTCTTTTTAAAATATTTATCATTCTTTTGAAATATATATTTTCTTTGATCTCATCTAACAATATCAATATTTTGTACTTGATTTTTAATTTAAAAAAAACACTATCATTCAATTATTAGAGATTAATTATAAAACTTTTATATCATGTCATATTGCCTGTTGACATTATATTCTTATAAAAACAGAAAACATCCTATCCAATTACGTTTTTGAAGTATTTTTATCGATGAAATTAATTAAAAATTATATATTTGAGATTCCTATTACTGTTAAAACTTGATTAATACAAATTATTACAGGGTATATTCCAGGAAGACATTTTGTTCAATCATCTTAACTTTTAAAAATAAAAAAGAAATATGAAAAACTAAGTAAAAAAAAAATATTTTTATAGAAATCTTTTATAAAAATATATTTCAAATTTACATTGTTACCATCAATTTTATGCAATTCATTTTTCGCGAACTGACGATGTTTTAACAGACTTGGATACAAGAAACTTATTTAATTCTACTTTTTTCGGTATTTAAACACAATATCATTATTTTAATTTTTGTGCAGTCTTCAAATACTCCTACAATTTTATAAAAGAAATTAATAAACTTAGCTTGAACTTCTTAAATCACCTAATATTGAATAATTTTTTTGCAAAAATTATATTACTAGGTTTGGTATTTACATTGACAAGTAATTCTTAAATCTTTACTAAAAGATATATTAAAATTGTTAAATCTTCTAATTGTTTCCTATTTACAATAATGATTTACAATTTTAAAATTATAAAATTAAATAAATAAATTTTAAAATTATAAAATTAAATAAATTTTAAAATGTATAAAATTTATTTGTAATATAATTTAGGTTAAGTATGAAATTTGAGAAAGATGGATGCTTACTGTTGTAATTAAACATTAAATTCAATACATGTCATCATTTATACGATTTACCCTAAAAAAAGAAATATGTAAGGGCGCAGTCAGATGGGTAGAAAAGAGACTGCCGAATAGAGGATGCATAATAGAAACAACCAATCAGCGCTATTCGGCAAGTTTCATGCGAAGAATAGAATACTATTCTCTATTCTAATGTTGAATGGAAAAACGAGTTGCGATACGAAGTGAATAAACAAGAATAATTAAATTATAAATACAAATCTACTTCATTTATTTTAAAACAAATTGTAGAAAATCGCTCTGTATGAGCTACAATTTTAAAGAGGTTATGTTTATGTTTACGTGACCTAATACGCAAGCTTCTTTCCATTCCACGGATTTTTTCCCCCTATGGTCACATAGAGAGAAAAAACAGTAGAATAGGCGGTAGAATAGAAAAATGAATATATAGCTAAATGTTTGTTTTAATCAATTCATTTTGTTGTCTTTTTCAAGTTTTTAAAAAGAATTGTAAAAAACATGTACTTTTTCAAATATATAATTTACTTAGATCTTAAGTCAGTCTTTGATACAGTTGGTAAGAATATTTACATTAAAATCACATTGTACAAAAACATAGCCTTTTCTCAAACATATAATTTCCTTAAATATTAAGTCATTCTTTGATGCAGTTAGTAAAAATATTTACATTAAAATCACATTTAAAAAATTAAAATCAAATTTGTCAAACTTAATATGCTCTATGAGAAAGCATTGCACTAAAGCACTTAGCAACGTTTTTTTAACATATTATTAATAAAGAAAAGACGCTTATAAAAAAGTATTTTTAACTTTGATGGATATTTATAACATTTTATGTTCATCTTTATATACAGATGAAAACATTAATAAATGTAAATATAGAAATACATAGCATATTAGTAATGCTACTATACAGCAAAAAAACATGTTTTAAATTTTTTTCCTTGCTTTTTTGTCTATTTGACATAAATTATAACAAATAAAAACCTAATAAATGTAATGTTTCAAGAAACATTTCATGTAAAGTTTTCAAATTATTTAATAGATTTTGCAATCAAATTTTACAAAATTCATAGTTAAATTTCACGAAATCTTTCGAAAATATTTAATAAATATTTTTTGGCTACATTTTATGGATTTAGAAACAATATATTTATGTAACAATCATTATACAAACGAATTATTTTAACTTATATAAAAAAAAAATATAAATATTTATTAATTAGCAAAATGAATATAAATCTTGTATTTAAATTTACCAGGTTTTTAATAATTTCGTAAAATAAAAATAATGACAAATGATTATTAATTATTTTTAATATATAATTAATTAAAACATTTTAATTTTAAAACTTAAACTCATCGCGTTACAACATTCTTCTTTTAAGAGCAGGCCGGATTCGCTGTCCTTGTCTAATTGGCATTTTTGTTATTTACTCAAGTATTAATCGGTGTATCTGCAAATTGAAGGTTAAGCGCAATAGATATTATTATTACAAATATTTATGCACAAGAAAAAAAAATCTATCGCTTTGTTTTTGAGAAAAGTAAGGAACGCGAAAATATTATAAACATAATCTTTTACTTCGGCGTTCCTTACTTTTCTCAAAAACAAATCGGTAGATTTTTTTTTTCTTGTGCATAGATATTCATAATAATAATATCTATTGCGATCAACCTTTATTTTGAAGATACACCGATTAATACTTGAGTAAATAACAAACAACTCAATTGTTACTCGGTCGGTATCAGGTTCTACTCCGGCCTGCCGTTAAGACCAAGCTGGAGTACAATCTAATACCGACCGAGTAACAATTGAGTTTTTTGTTATTTACTCAAGTATTAATCGATGTAAATCAATTAGAAAAAAACAGCAAATTCAGCCTGCTCTTAATTTAAGTATAAAAATTTTATCTATTGAAATTATTATTAAAATCGAAAAGTTTATAATTTTTAATATTAATTTTAGACCCGTGTACAAATTACGTAAGGTTGATAGCGGGACAAAGGGTGTCCAAATAACTTATAATCTCTTACATAGATGGAAAGAGAAGGTTTAACAATATTTTACAAGAGTTTACCTTTATATTTATTTATAATTATACACGGATTATATTCTATTATACATAGTTTATGTACAATTATATATACTTTATTTTGTATAATAATACATAATTTGTATAAGTCTACATATTCTCACATGTATCTATATATTTATATATATTGACATGATAATTTATATTATTATAAGAATATTATCCTTACATAATTCTAAATAAATAAATACAAAGAAGCCTAATGATACAGAAATACGTATTAATACATCCGATTTTTTATTAAAACTATTAGTCCGCAGTACAGAACCCTTTTTAAAAAATGATTACCACATTCTTAGAACTTTGTGAGCGGCTTCATTTCGTCAAGTCTACCAAACTTTTCATCTACGAAAACTCTCGAAACCGCTGCGTTTTTTAATAATTAATTATTAAACATGTCGATTCGACGATGTGTTGTTATGCAATGACCACATACTTTTTTTTATATGGAACTAAAAGATATTTTTATAACAAAAATCAAATAATGTATGGCTGACAAAAATAATTCTGCGTTAGATGAGTCTACCATTTGAATTATGTCGATAGGACGGGGTTATGTTATGCGATGACCACATAGCCAATTTTTATGGGATTGCTTGATAATTAATTATGAAACCATAAGATCATAATGTCCGACAAATTTTCTGCAGATTTTTTTCAGTCCGACAATCGGAACATGTCATTGTTACGGGGTATGGTTTTGTGATTACCATATGTCGGACAAGAGTATGACGCGTCACATAATATTATTTTATGTATTAAAAGGGCAATGACCGACAAAAATATTGTATCTTTACGTCAAACCGACAAAAAAAGATTTATAATTAACCCGTCACCTATGTATGTGTCATATAAAGAGCACGTAGTTCAAAATTATCTAATAAAATTTAAATTTATATTTTGCACAAATGAAACTAGTTAGTATGATCAAGTATAGACATAGAAGAATACATTCACATTTTTTAATTTTTGAAATTAATTTTTTTTTCCAATTTTTACCAATATTTTTTTAAGTACGAAAATGAAAAAAAATTAAATTCTTAGAATAATCTAATTTTGCAGCTATGGTTGTTATTTTCATAACGTCAAAAATGATACGTCATTTTTGTGTCATCTTAATAAAAGATTTTCATAAAAGGATCAAAATACTATTAATAAAACATGCCTCTTATTTTTTAATATAATTATCTGATTAAGGGGACCAGGTACTATTAAAACTTGAAAAATTCAAATGTGAATAATTAAAAATTTATTGCTTTTATTCAAAGGAATAAATTTTTTGAAAAAATACTTATGTTTCAGAAGACTTTTTATTTCTGAAACTTTTATCTATCTTAAGAATTCAACTTATGGTCCCCGTTAACATTCTGGTACTAAAAACAGATTGGTCGCAAGGTTTTTTTAAGAGTTTTCATCTGATCTTGATGAAATTTGGTGGAGATTTCCAAAATCATCTTAGAATCCACATGAGCGAGAGACATTCCTAAAAAATTCTAATAATAAAAAAATTTTCTAAAAAAAATAAATTTTTTTTTAAATTTGTTTATTTATTTTTATAAATAATAAGTTAATACACACATTAGCATATATATATTTATAATTTGCTATGCTCATTAATTCTAATATAATTTTAAAAATTTCCACCAAATTTCATAAAGATCTGATGAAAACTCATGAAAAAACTTTGCGACCAATCTGTTTTTAGTACCAGAATGTGAACGGAGACCATCAGTTGAATTTTTAAGATAGATAAAAGTTTCAGAAATAAAAAGTCTTCTGAAAAATAAATATTTTTTCAAAAAAATTTTTCCTTCTGGATAAAAGGAATAAATTTTTAACTATTCATATTCAAATTTTTCAAGTTTTAATAGTACCTAGTCCTCTTAATGGGGCATTTAGAGAGTAGGTATGTGTTGTACGCGGTACATGCGTAGACAATGACATGAAATTAATTATTTGTTATTAACTATTTATTATTCGTGATAGATAACAAAATTCTTAACAAAATAAATCGTTAATCCCTTATGTGTCGTATACGACACATTACAGAAAATGGGCTTATGGATGCTTTAGGTTTCTTAAACTTCCGAAGCGCACCTAGAGGAACTCAAAATAAGTCAAACGTATGGAAAAATATTTACTTTTTATATGGGAAAGGGGTCTCGGACTCAATAGGTTAAAATAAAAAATGAAATTTCTAAAAATTTCATTCTTTGTAAAAAAGTAAATTTGCAGTGCTAAAAATAATTCATGTTAATTTAAAATCATTTTTTTTCCAATTTTTATTCAAACTTTTTTTTTTTAATTGTCTATTAAATCGATATTTTTCCATTTTTTATAATTTAACATTTTATCGCTAAAATATACAGCATGAATTCTTTCTTTATAAAGATTTAATTATGAATATTTTTCTAAGATGACATTTTCATTCTCGAAAATGAGCATAAAATGTTATTATTTTATCAGCATTACATAGGTAGAAAAACATTTTATATTGGTTAAAGAAACTAGCTATAAAAATTCCTATTTTCAACTCTTCATTTCAAAGCAATAGGTATAAAATGGTAAAAAGATCGTTTTAATTCCTACTAGGGTATTAGACTGATAAATAATTCTATACATACCACTAAACTATTTCTTTATATAAAACTTAAATTTTAGTGTTTACTTATCAATTAAAGAATCGTTATTATTATTAGAAATATTAATTCATTGTTCATATTTAAGTTTTTAATAATTAAACTTTTAAATACATAATTTTTTAAAGGAATTTATAAAAAAATTAAGTTTTTTTTGACACATTGTTAATATAATGTGGGAATGCTTGAAAATCTCAAATTATAATATTGTAAAAGACATACTGCAATTTAGTAAACGAATTTTAGCAAACGAATACAGTAAAAGAAATAAGAAATGATAATAATTTAAAAGTAATAATATTATATAAAATTTAATAGTGTTAATGATATTAAATAAAACATTAATTAACAACATGCTTTAAGAAAAAAATGCATTTTCGATTTATTCATAAAATTAAAAGTTTTGCTCATTTTTCTCATATATAAGTTATTTATTTTTATTGCTATTTATAAATTTTTGTTAGATAAGTTTTTCAAATTTAATATGTTTATGTCTTATTTAGAATAATTAAGACATAAAATAATTCTGCCGTCCAAAGTAAGAAAACCTCAACTCCAATGGGATTCCAATGTAGTTAACCACTTTTACACTTTGGACGGCAAAATTGTCCTAAGACAGTTGAGTTCTACAGGGTACTATTACTTATTTTCAATTAATTTTCTTGTGATTTCCATTAGATTTCGGTAGCAATTTTGTCGGCCGCATATTCTAGTGTACTCTAAATTTTATTTAAAACAGAAAAAATCCCAGATTGGACATGTGGTAATCACAAAACCATACCACGTAACAATGACATGTTCCGATTGTCGGACTGAAAAAAATCTGCAGAAAATTTGTCGGACATTATGATCTTATGGTTTCATAATTAATTATCAAGTAATCCTATAAAAATTGGCCATGTGGTCATCGCATAACATAACCCTGTCCTATCGACATAATTCAAATGGTAGACTCATCTAACGCAGAATTATTTTTGTCGGCCATACATAATTTGATTTTTGTTATAAAAATATCTTTTAGTTCCATGTAAAAAAAAGTATGTAGTCATTGCATAACAATACATCGTCAAATCGACATGTTTAATAATTAATTATTAAAAAACGCAGCGGTTTCGAGAGTTTTCGTAGATGAAAAGTTTGGTAGACTCGACAAAATGAAGCCGCTCACAAAGTTCTAAGTATGTGGTAATCATTTTTTAAAAAGGGTTCTGTACTGCGGACTATATAATTTTAAGATTAGAAATTACAATTTTAAACTGACGATTATCGTATTCATTTATTAATAAATGAAAAAATTGTAATATTATGAAATTACGATTTAAAACTGATGATTATCATATTCATTTATTGATAAATGAAAAAATTCTATGATAAAAAGAACTTTGTTTTCAAATGTAATTTTTATTATTCTAGCCCTACTTAATTAACAAAACGTTAAATAAAGTAAGGGGTCAAAATTAGAAAAAGAAAAAAAAAATACAGGCCCTTACATTTAAATAATGAAAAGTCGTATGTAATAAAAATATCCTTACGTAATTTGTACGTAACCCATTTAATAATAATTAAAAAGTATAATAATTGCGTGTATTTTAAATAAAAAAATTTTCAATTTCAAGTAGAAAATTAGAAAATTATTAATAAAATATATATGTATATAATAAATTATACATAAGTTATAAATAATAAAACTTAATAATATTAAAAAATATTAAATTACACTATATATAATATAATAAGTATTATTATATTAATTTAGCAATAAATATGTTAACTTGCACTAAATGCAATCGATCATTTGAGAGACATAACCATTCATTAAAACATAATAAGAAATTTCATTCATCAAAAATATATATTTGTTATGTATGTGAAACAATATTAAAATATAAAAGAGGTTATATAAGACATTTAAAAAAACATAACAAACCTGAAAAATTAGAATATTCCTATTTGCAAAAATAAATATATAAGAAATGAACATTTAATTAGACACTTACAAAGTCATGCGTCTAATTATAATAATATTAGCAACATTTGTGGAAAAGGATTTCATCGGAAAGATAATTTATCACGTCACATAAAATTACATAAAAATGTAATGTATATATTAATAACATTAAAAAAATTAATACAATAAATATATAAAAATAATATCTTATTTATAATATTTTTAAAAACTAAAATTGTAATAGGAGATCAATCAACATATGTATTAAAAACTTTATTAAAAAAATCAATAATATAATATATGTTATAAATATTTTTGATTACATATAATAAATCTCTGGTTGCATGTATTGAAGAAATTTCTGAAGAACAAACTTTTGATAACAAACAAAAACAAACTGATTTCAGGATTTTGAAATTCATAATAAATAATTCTGAAGGATTCAGGATTCAATGCAATATTTATGATGAAAATATTAAAAAATTCAAAAAAAAATCTAAAACTAAACGAAGTAAATTCTTATAATATACAATATTATAAATTACAACATAATATTAAACATTTTTTTAAATTTCAGAAAATATTATTAGAAAATGTTAATGTTTTAAAAGCAAAAGGATTCAATAAGGAAATAATATACATGACATGACATTAAAATATTATTCAAATATTAAATGAATATTTAAAATTATTTAAACTTTTTTCAGTAAAAATACAAAGCAACTGTACAAGCTTCTTTAGCGACAATGAAAAATAAATATGTAAGCTTTTTATAACTACAATCAATTATAAATTTGTAAGCTTTTTTAGCGACAATAAAAAAAAGTGTAGGCTTCGTTAGCGACAATAAAAAATAAAAATGTGAGCTTCTTTTAGCTACAATAGAAAAAAACACTCATAATGCAGCCATATATTTATATATGTTGATCTTAAGCCCAAAAATAAAAAATGCAGAGAGGGAGCGTTTTCTTTGCATCTTCTCGATATGTATAAAATTTATGACATAAGAAGATGAAAATATTTATTTATAATCATAATTTTCTATTATTCTATTATTCTATTTTTTATTATTCGCTCATAATTATTATTAAATATTATTATATACAATCTTAACTTGAAATTTTATTGTTATTTACTATTCTATTTTTAATTGATTCCAAAAATATATAAGTTTGATTCATTGTGAACTTTCAAATGTCGCGTTAAACCATCTTTTTTTTATTAATCCTAATTCTATAACTCCATATCTTATATTTTTATGTATCAATGTTTTCTATTGAACTTTTTTCACATTATAAAATTTAGATCCACTATGTCCTACTCTTCTATTTACTTTGAAATTGACTGATTCCAGTGTGTATTCGGGGGTTGTGAGCGGAGCGAGCAGGGGGAACCCCCCTAGTATATATATATATATATATATATATATATATATATATATATATATATATATATATGGGACATTTCACGCCAACTGAGAGAGCAAAAAAATAAAAATCGCTGAAACTCTGAGAATATATTCTTTCTATTACCCAAAATATGTAAAAAAATTTTCAATGATCTAGATTGAGAGGATCAAGAGCTATAAATCCTTGAAATTTGAAAATTTTTCAAAATTTTAGGAAAAGTCCCTACTTCATGATTTTTTTTCTGAAAATCCTGATGTTTTAGAGAGAAATTCATAAGAATATTTCTTGTTGTAAATGAAGAGAAGAGTTGGCATGATTTTTTACAGACCTGAATTTTGAAGTTTTCTATTGGTTCTTACATGTATTACATGGTAATTGTAATTACTCATTGTTTGCCACTTCAGAAATTGCTTTTCGAGGGTTTATTTTCTTCTATTTTTTATGAACTTTAAAATAAATTTTGGTTCGTGTAAGCAAAAGTCACCAATAAGGAGTTATGACAGTTCGAAATCTATATTATCAGGTATGATTTATTTTTCATATTGAATAGAAATATATATTTTCATGTATGATTTATTTTTCATATTGAAAATAAATTATACATGAAAATATATATTTCAAACTGTCATAACTCCTTATTGGTGACTTTTGCTTACACGAACCAAAATTTATTTTAAAGTTCATAAAAAATAGAAGAAAATAAACCCTCGAAAAGCAATTTCTGAAGTGGCAAACAATGAGTAATTACAATTACCATGTAATACATGTAAGAACCAATAGAAAACTTCAAAATTCAGGTCTGTAAAATATCATGCCAACTCTTCTCTTCATTTACAACAAGAAATATTCCTATGAATCTCTCTCTAAAACATCAGGATTTTCAGAAAAAAAATCATGAAGTAGGGACTTTTCCGAAAATTTTGAAAAATTTTCAAATTTCAAGGTTCTATAGCTCTTGATCCTCTCAATCTAGATCATTGAAAATTTTTTTTACATATTTTGGGTAACAGAAAGAATATATTCTCAGAGTTTCAGCGATTTTTATTTTTTTGCTCTCTTAGTTGGTGTGAAATGTCCCATATATATATATTGTCTTTGTAGGCCGTATTTGTGTCAGTATGTAAAGAGCATGCTAAATTTGTATTGGCATCGCATATGTCTCAGATGAGCTTCTCGACTCTTGATAAGATTTATATGCCCTCCTGAGATATATTGAGGCTCAATATATCTCAAGGGGAATCAATAAGGCATCATTTATCCTACTATTTTTCGTTCAATATTTCAAAGAGCAATCATATTGAACGCAGGTTAATAAAAAAAAAAATGATTCGCGCTTCGACAGCAGCTATACTCATTACAAAATGTAAACCTAAGAAACAAAAGAAAAAATCAATAAAACTACAATTTCATTTTCAATGTATAGAAAAAAAGATTAATATTTTCAACTAATAAATTATAGTTCCTCATAAGCCTACTTCGGACATAAAATTATCTATGTCCTTTAGCCGTTCATTTGGGTGAAATCTGAATCTCAAACAATGTTTGCCGCTTAAGAGGAGGTTGTAACCATTCACCGCTCTATATAGGGTGACGTTGCGGTCAGGTGAGAGAAATATAGAAAATATTTTTTTTAACGAAGTGAACAAAAACCGATTTTCGGTGCCTGTTTTGAGTGAGCAAAATACCACATTGCCTCACCAAGTGGGGAATGTAATATTTTGCTCACGCAAAATATTATCATAAAACGAAAAATGCGGCGCGTGGTAGAACCGATGTGAACATATGGGTATTTCTCCTAAGTGCGACAGAAAAAGTAATATTAAAGAACGACGTATACACATGCTCACACCGGCTCTACTTTGCACTGCATTTTTCGTTTTATAACAATAGTTTAGATTTTTTAAACAAGATTAGTATCAATAATTATTCTACATATATATGGCTAGTGCGTTTGACAATATTAGAAGTATATTACTGTTTCGGTAAAATGTAAATCGTTGTGTAAAAAATATTTTATATTTTTCCCTTACCTGACCGCAGCGCCGCCAAGCGGCAAATGGTTCCTACCTCCTCTTAAGGAGAAATCGACCTTCGGTGCGCTTCGCGCGCCTTTAGCAATTTCAGCTCAAGCAACAAACATTGTTCTCGATTCATATTCTACCCGAATACGGCCGAAGGACATATATATATATATATATATATATATATATATATATATATATATATATATATATATATTAAAAACATTTCATCGCTGTCGGCGCTGTCATCCTCTGCCCTTTGAGGCTGTAACTCGATTGGTAGGAATAGCTAAAATTTAGCTTAAGTAAGCTAAAGTTAGCTAAATGTAATGAAAAAACAGCTAAAAGTTAGCTTATTTCGATTGAATTTGATGAAATAACAGTTTAAAGTTAGCTCAAGTTTGCTGAATTAACAAAACAGCTAAAAGTTAGCTTAAGTTAGCTGAATTCGTAACTCCATCGGTAGGAATAGCTAAAAATTAGCTTAAGTTAGCTAAAGTTAGCTGAATTTAATAAAGAAAATAGCTTATATCAGTTAAAATATATCAAATTGACTTAAAATTTCGCTAAATGCGGCTCTCGCTGCTGTCAATCTCTTTTTTTTCAACCCCTTGGAAGCTATAAACTTATTAATGAATTTAGAAATGTATAATTTAAGATAAAAAAAAAAAAAGTTAAAATAGTTAATCAAGCTAATTTAAGATATTTAAATTTATAAAAAATGTAATATAATAAAATATAATATTTTTGTGCATACTATAAAATATTTATATAAAAAACAATATTCTAATTGTCATTTCGTGTAATGACAATGTTTCCTTTTAATAAGTCTTTTAATGATGCCATCGAACAGTCTATTTTATTTATATTTTCAGGATTTTGTACTTCAATGTAGAGGATTTTGTTTTCTGTAATAAATAATTGATAAGTAAATATTTTAACTAAATGCACACAAAAAATTAAAATTTCAGAAATATTTCCGTTTTCCAAAATTTTACCAATAATTGAAAATTTTTGTCCTCTTTTAAATGTTCATTTTTCTCCACATTGAAAAACAATTACATCTATTTTGAATTTAAAATTAGTCAAAACGCCAAAAAATTCCATTGGATTATTATTTTTAATATTGATAAATTGATTTTTTAAATAACCTTCCTATTCTAGAATTGAATTAAAAAAAATTTAATAGAATGATTGACAATATGATAATCATCAAAAAAGTGTTTCAAACATAAAGATTTTTTACACCATGAATATCGAACAATTGCGACATTAAAGCACCCTGCAATTTCACGCTAAATTCTCTACATTCGAAAAGCAAAATTTACTGGATTTTCAAAATTTTCAGGATGAACATCCGTGTAACCACTTTTATACCATAAAAATTTAAACAGATTAATGTATTTCGGAGAAAATAGTTGATTGTGCACTAAAGATTGAAGTTTAATGATATTGATTCTAAAATGAAGATTCAGTTCTTCATTCATCAATATCACGCAGTCCGAAAAGTATCTTATATAATTTTTCCAAATCTCAAATCCAAAAACATCTAGCGGATGTATTTTACCTGTAGTTCCTTATGAAATTATTTTTAAAGTTGTTCCTTTACTAATGGGTTTTACTTCTTCTACGGATGAAGGACAGTGCCCAGTCCATGAGTCTACCAAAAGTACACTTGATAAACCAACATTCGGAAAATATACTTCTTTGAGCCATGTTTTAAAATGATCTAAAATCAGACGAATTTCAAATTTTAGTAATTTTTAATGGAATACAAATTAAAACAAAAAAAATGATCACTAATAATCACACAGGATGCCTTCTGAATTCAAAATAGTATCATAATTATTCGAATACGCCTAATATGGAATAGTACCTGAAGTTAATTTTCCTGATTTAGAAGCCATTGCATAAATGTTAGCTGGTCTGAACAACTCTTGTGATACAACTGGCCCAAATTTACCAGTTTTTTCTTTAAGAACGATAAAAAGAGGGGAAAGAAGTCTACCATCACCAGATATTGTTGGTTGTATTATATAGCTATGAGTCGTAGGAGCTACAGATTGCACGAAGCATTCTACTTGCCTCTCCCCCTCGATCGCTAGTGTACGGCCAGAATGGATTTCTAATTGAAATCCACTTTGATCTGAGTTATAAACATTTTCTATTCCTTTTTCTTTAATGAGATTTTTCACTTCAATAACAAATTCATCAGCTTTTTTTTGTAAATAATCTGCTCCTCCTATTGTTTTTTTGGTAATAAATTTTACTAATTTTTCTTCCAACAATTCTATGGGCTCTTTTAAAATTTTTCACCCAATGTTTTGATGCTTTAAAACGAAAATCTTCATGACCAATATCCTTTTGTGTTTGCAGGGCCCATTTCTGTTAATCTATATCATGGATAATATGTCTAGCATCGACAGCAGCTTTGAAATTTTCTAACACAAATGAACAAATTCTAGCTATTTTTTCTCTGTAAGTTCCGCCTTTATTTAAAGTTTTTGCCCAACGTTTTAATTGTGTTATTGATGTTACCTTTCGAAATCTATTTTGTACGATTTTTGAACTTAAATTTTTATTAACACTACTCCTCCAAATTCTACTGCTGTCGTCGAACAGAAATTGTTATCTTTACAGCCTTCCAGAAAATTTCATGATGGTATGCAAAAACGCAGCTTTTAAAGTTTTTGTGTTATTTAAAAAAATCTACCGTAATTTGGATTCTTAATATAATATGATATTTGACCTTGCAACTTAAAGGCTTCGTTAAGACCTACTACTCGCGAGGTCGGAGACCTTTTTTATCGACGTTTGGGTCAGAAGATACAATAATTTAAATGTTGTCTATTTTTCGGAGTAGACGAATGGAATACAGAGTAGATTACGTAAAAGGAAATTCGACTCCGTAAATCAATGGCATGGTTAAGAATTTATTATTTATAAAAATGAAAAATTGCAAATTTTTGCGTTTTTTGTAGATCAAAAATGAGTTTTGGATGCTGGAACAATTTTCGAATTGATTTATGATTATATTATCGGTAGTTCGATCAGTAGAGTGATAATTATTTTTTTGAAAAATTTTCTTTTCCTGTAAATCGGTAATAGGAAAATGCACGTTACGCATGCGTCAAATAGAGAGAAATTATTTCATCAGTTAAATTTTTGAATGCACTGGATGCGCTTCATGGGGGACTCAACTCTTTCCAATAAGAGATTGGTACTTAATTGTCTTAGGTAGTCGTTAATTTTTTGAAGTGGATAGTTGAAAAACAGTAGATGACGTAAAAAGTTCTAACTTCGCAGGTAAAATCAAATTCTTAGATTAGAGTAGATTAGATATTGTTTTATTTTGTATTATAATTACAAAAAGAGCGTGTGAAATTACAAATAAAGTTATAACACATGAAATACTTTAAATAACCTTGTAAATATAAAATTAAAATAGTACAGTATGATATCACAGTCATAAAACATAATATAGATAATAATACTGTAATAATAAGTCAATAAATTAAAAAAGAGTGATATCACAGATAATACAAATAAATACACGCAAAGAGTATAAATAATATAATTAAATATCAGTCTCAAATATCTATCAGTCAAAAGAATTACATAAAAACAAGCGTGTAAAGAGCGCAGTCGAAATATCAGCAGTATACAGTTAATATACAAGTTAAACTGAAAAAAATATAATCATTCACTCTATCTATGCACACACATTCTACAATCACGCCAATAAATACAATCATGCCTTAAATCTATAAAAGGTACATCACATAATAAATTAACACATATGATATAGTCCGAAAATAATACTGTTTAATCAAGGTCGAGTAAATACCTCCTCAGAGCGGCTTTAAACCTGCTGATTGATGGAAGATTTTTAATATCAGCATGTAGGAAGTTCCAAAAATGCGCACCTTGAACTTGAAAGGAATTTCTTCCAGCCTCAGTGCGCATAAAGGGCACCGCATGATCACCCATTCTCACGCCTAATACATATCTCACACACGAATTTTGCATTGTCTGTAGTCGTCTTCGTAACTCCTGCGAAGCATCGAGCAAAACCACTGAGCAGTAATCAAGATGTGGGAACAGCAGGGTGGCTGCGAGCTGCTTACGCAGAGCCTCAGTGGTGTACCGACGGAAAAACCGCAGGTTATAAATCACCCTATTGAATTTTTGTGTCAACATATTAATGTGCGGTTCCCAAGACAGTTTAGAATCGAGTACAACACCAAGGCTCGTAACGGTGCCAGAGAAAGGAATACCGATACTGCTCCCCAGGTCAATCGTCCTTGGCTCACCCAAATAAAAATTTTTAATAAAACGATTACTTCCAAAGACGATCGCCTTTGTTTTACTAGCATTCAAAGTCAGAGAAACACCAGCAGCCCACCCCGACACCGCCCTGGCCGCACTCTGTAAAATACGAATCCCCTCATCCACATCATCATAAGGGACCTGTGTGTAAATTTGAAGATCATCCACATACAGCAGATGCCCGATGCAACCAGAGCCCAGTGCGTCACGTACGTCATTTATGTAAAGGCAAAACAACAGAGGCCCCAGCACCGAACCCTGAGGTACTCCTAGATTGGTTTTCAGCAAATTCGATTCCTCCTTTAAATAGGTGGAAACCATTTGTTTTCTACCTGATAAATAGGAGTTAATCCATTCGAGTGCAGCCCTGGAGAACCCCATCGATCTAAGCCTCGCAAGAAGTTTGGAGGGAGAGATCGTGTCGAATGCCTTACTAAAGTCAAAAAGTAGTAGTAACGTGACAAGTTTCCTGTCTAGACCTGACCTTATATCGTCTGTAAGCTTAAGTACAGCAGTCTGCGTAGAATGGTTTTTCCTGAAGCCCGTCTGCATAGGATCGAGCAATTTTTTGGATGTAATGTACTCCTGCAGTTGGTCATGGGCGATCTTCTCAAGAACCTTTGAAAGAAAACATAAGATGGCTATAGGCCTAAAATCTTTTGGCTGCCTAGGTGCAGCACACTTTTTCAATGGTATAATACGAGCTTGCTTCCAGCGGCAAGGTAAGACCCCCCGTGCAAAAGAGGAGTTGAACAGAGTCACAAGATGTTCACCAATAAATGGTAAAGCTTTAACTATAACGCTTTGCGGAATGCCATCCTCACCATAAGCCTGTGAGGAAAAATGTGAAATTGCAATTCTAAACAGTCTTTTTTCAAAATAGCTTATTGATGTTTAAATTTAAATGTATAAGATACTCTTAATAATATAACGAAGTTACATTAAAAAAAACAGTGTTGATCGCTATGTTTTCTGATTCTTAGTTTTCAAAATGAGAATGCTAGAATTTTTAGTTTTCCATCATCTATTCCAAAAATTAGCATGTTTACGATACGTATTAAAACATAAACTCACAATTCATATTGAAGCAGAAAGTTACCGAAATTTTAATGAATCTATAAAATAAATAAATAGAATAAATCAAATTGAGCATTTCCAATATATTATTTACTAGATAAGTATGAAATACAAATATTCCAAATTATTAATAATAAATGTTCCAAAGTGGAAATAAATAAAAAGAATGTTGATTTTTATTGCATTATTTACAAAAGGAGTGTCATTCAACAGCTAAATAAGAATATTTTCATAAAAAATATAAACACTCGAACTGAATTCTTGACAATCCCGCATTATCTATAGTCTAGTCAAATTAGGATTTTTTTTTGCAAAACGTGCTACAGGTCTGTTTTTTCAAAAATATATTGTAGATAGTATGTGTAATTGAAATATCGATGTGCGCCATCTCAAAAAGTTGTCGGAAAATGTTTATAAACGAATTAAGGTAGAAAAATGATCTTTTTTTTCTTATTTTCCCCCCTAGCTTTTGACTCTGAAGGAAAATTTTTTTAAAAAAATTATTCAGAATTAAATTTCCTTCAAGACTATGAGTGGGCAATGTTCCAAAATTTTCAAATTTTCTCGAAAAATGTAGTTTTTTCGAGAAAATGTGTAATTTTTTAAATTAAAGTTAAAGATAGACATTTTATTCTAAATTCGTTGAAACTTTACGAAAAGATAGATTTTCCATTGTCTTTAATCCTCTTCCAAGCCGATCTGTATCGGCCCATAAAAAGAGCAACAATTAATTTGTTTATTAAAAAAAAGTTGAAAATTCAAATTAATGCACAGTTAACAATAATTAATGCAAATACGTCAAACTTCTTGAGCATGTAAAGGTGGGATACCTTTATCATAAACGATTATAAAAAATTGAATTTTTTATTTTTTTGCAGTTTTTAAGCGTTTTTTCGATTTTAAAATTTTAATTCTTATAAATAAATTCATATATTTCAGCCAATTTTTGATATTTATTAATTTCATAAAATAGAAAAGAAAGGTCTTTTCAAGACCTTTAATTTGAATTTTTGAAAGTTTTCTATCGCAAAAATCAAAAGAGTAACAAGGCTTTTACTTTGACTAACAATTGCGCTATTGTTTTTAAACATTTTGACTAGTTTCAAAGTTCAATAGCCAGTTTATGATATAAATTATTTATTGCTAAAATGTCATAAATGTATACGATGTGGTTCTTATATAAATCATCGTTTGCAAATGAATTTACGCATTGCATTGAGTGCGAGAATCAGATAACAGAGTATATCAACGGCCAGCGCGCATGTGCACGATGGCATCTTTTTCTTCACGCAAGAACAGAAAAAATTTTTAAAAGTTAAAATTGATATTGCATATGAAAATTAAAAATATCTCTGGTAATTATGGTCCGATTTACATGTTTTTTTTTTTTAAATCTAGGGTAGTGCGTGAAAATAATAATAACTTTCATATCAGTTTTTACCCTGAGAGATATAATTTATAATAAAATACATTATGGGGCTCATTATATATATATGTTTACTTAAACTTACAATCGCAGAGTTGATAAAAAACTATAAATATTATATTATAAATATTTTGACAATATAATTTTGTTTTTATTAAAAACCTATTTAATAAAAATTGGTCGTTTTTATTAAAATAAAAACGAAATTCTTTTTTAAATTTCTTTACCAAAACTTATAACTATGCAAATAATTAGAAAAGATTTTTTTTTTACAATTATCATTATTTATAAAAAATGTATACAGAATTTTCCAAAAACTGATGTATAAGTTATTATTATTTTCACGCGCTACCCTAGATTTAAAAAAAAAACATGTAAATCGGACCATAATTACCAGAGATATTTTTAATTTTCATATGCAATATCAATTTTAACTTTTAAAAATTTTTTCTGTTTTTGCGTGAAGAAAAAGATTCCACCGTGCGCATGCGCGCTGGCCGTTTATATTCTCTGTTATCTGATTCTCGTGCTTAATGCAATGCGTAAAAATATTTGCGAACGATGATTTATATAAGAACCACTTTGTATACATTAATGTCGTTTTACCAATAAATAATTTATATCATAAACTGGCTATTAAGAGCATGACGAAGCTGTCCGCCTTCTAATAATATTTCCAATCTTAACTTATGAATAAACGATGCGTTTAATTGAGTTTTTTTGCTATAAAGAAAAAATTTGTAAGATTAAACTCTAGTGCGGACAACTCAAGAAAACTACCAAAATATTATACATACAAAGTTATAATAAAAACTTTCAATATATCGTATTTTAAGGTTAGGTTTGTCGAGTTTGATATCTAATTTCCAATCCAAGCTCATAAAAAAATAACAAGTCCAAATGATTTTTTATTTTAACAAAAATTATTGTACTAATATAACTTTAGTGCGGACAAGTCATTATATTTGTTTAATTTAAGAATTTAAAAAGATATCGATAAAATAAAAAAAGCAAAACTTGATTGCTGCAGCTCCGACATGCCGTTAAGAGGAGGCCGAGTATATCTGTCCTTTTCTAATCAAAGAATTGATTATTTTACAAAAACTAATTGTAGCCAAAAATACGGAGCTAGCCCCATCTTGTATCATAAAAAGAAATATTTTCTTTGATAAGGAAAAATTATTTTTAACGATTGGTTATGAAATCCTTGAAAAACTTAAAAAATAGAGGTTAGGATGGACAATTCAGTTTTTCAAAGTTTTCTTAAACACGAAGCGATAAAAATAATTTTTCTTTATAAAAGAAAATATTGCTTTTTATTATACAAGATGGGGCTTTCTTCTTATTTTTTGCTTCAATTATTAGATTTTGCAGAAAAATGAATTTTTTGGTTAGAAAAGTATAGAGATACGACCTGCTCTCAAAAACGAAGCGATAAAAATAATTTTTTCTTATAAAAGAAAATAATGCTTTTAATCATACGAGATGGGGCTTTCTTCTAATTTTTGCTACAATAATTAGGTTTTGCAAAAAAATAAATTTTTCAGATGGAAAAGGATGGAGATATACGACCTGCTCTTAAACTTTGAAACAAATCAAAATGTTTAAAAACAATGGCGCACTTGTTAGTCAAAGTAAAAGCCTTGTTACTCTTTTAATTTTTACGATAAAAAACTTTCAAAAATTCAAATGAAAGGTCTTGATAAGACCTTTCTTTTCCGTTTTATGAAATTAATAAATATCAAAAATTGGCTGAAATATATGAATTTATTTATAAAAATTAAAATTTTAAAATCGAAAAAACGCTTAAAAATAGTGCAAAAAAATAAAAAATTCAATTTTTTATCATCGTTTATGATAAAGGTATCCTACCTTTACATGCTCAAGAAGTTTGACGTATGTGCATTAATTATTGTTGACTGTGCATGAATTTGAATTTTCGACTTTTTTTTAATAAACAAATTAATTGTTGCTTCTCTTATGGGCTGATACAGATCGGCTTGGAAGAGGATTGAAGACAATGGAAAATCTATCTTTTTCCAAAGTTTCATCAAATTTAGAATAAAATATCTGTCTTTAACTTTAATTTTAAAAATTACACATTTTCTCGAAAAAACTATGAAAAAACACATTCAGGTGGTCAAAGCGATGCAAAACGTGAAAAACCAATTTTCAAATCAGGATATTCTTCTTCAAACCCAGCGTAAAGTTCTCCTGGTGTGCTAAGCAGTAATCTTTTTTGAATTTCTTCTTTATTCCCTTGGATATCTTTGATTCTAATGAAATCTCTTCTACCAGGCATTAATGCACTGACTTCGTTATCCCTATAAAATTTCACACCCGTTTCAACAACTTCACAATTGAAATTTTTGCCTATGACACAGTAAATATATAGAATTAATAATTTATTCATACAAATATAATAATTATATAACAAGAAATAGTGCTTTACTTCAAGGAATGTATACTACTAAAAAAAGGAAATTTTTTTAATAAGAAACTTTTAAACGTTTCTAAATTAAACGCTGAAATTAAATATAAAAAGACTAAAACAACCTGACTTTTGGGTTGGAATCCCTGAAAATATCGCTAGAGAAAATTTTATGAAATATTGTTGAAAACTGAAATTAATTCTAAGTATATTGAAGGAATCAGGTACACTTTAAGAATGAACATACCTTGTTTTAAATCTGGACAACTTGAAATTCCTTTGTCTTTAAATAAAGATTTTGCTATTTTTATCATTCTCGGAGTTACATTATCAAAATTTTCTATGATGGTTTCATAAGTCCAGTCTGTCGGTAATATAGTTGGAATGGAAATTATATATTAATCTAGATATTAATTTAGATATTAATCTCGACAGACCTAACCTCAAAATACTATACATTAAAAGTTTGTATATAACTTTTTATGTATAGTATTTTGGTGGATTACTTTAGTTGTCCGCATTTAAGTTTAATCTTACAAATTTTTTTATTGTGGTGAAAAAACTTGATTAAATGCACCATTTACTTATAAACTTGGAATGGAGATATTATTAGAGAGAGGAAACTTCGTCATGCCCTTAAGGTGGCTTCATTGCAGCGAGCCGTATCTAGTCAGGGCCCTTTTCATTTAACATAAATAATTGCAAAAATTTAATGATAAAAATCCTTAAATTTCTATTCTACATCAATAAGAGAAATCATTTTTGATGTTTGAACAAAATATAACAAAAGATTATTTTCGGAAAACTCATTGCTTGTAAGTACCTTAGAGCACATACTACTGGAAAAAGCACGTTTATGGAAAGAGTGTAGACGAATGAGCAAGAAAAAGAGAGACAGTTTGGGTCCCACCTTTCTCTCTCGTGCAGGCACGTGATTGGTTGATGCCATCTCTCTCTCTCTCTCTCCATAAGTAGACACACATCGTTCTTCTTAAGCTCATCGTAAATCTGTCTTTGTATTCTGCATTTTTTGCCCACGGGCGTTTTGTTTCAGATTTACTGCAAGCGCGAATTGCAGAGCTCCAGGTGATATAATATTCATCAATTTTCTCAGCTCTGCAAAGGTGGAATAACTGGATTTTTGTATCGCTGCCGGCATTTTTGAGGTTAAGTGCAACCAAGTTTTGAGGTTATGTTGGCTACCTTCTAGTCTCCTGGTGGATACTCTTGAAAACACGTATTGAAATTCAGCGAGTTACCCAGCGTCGATAAAGTGAATACCTGTATCGTGTATGTAACGATGTGTGCTGGTCCGTGTGAATATAAAAAGAGCTTGAAGTTGAAGGTTTAGCTGTTTTGATGATAGTCTACTGGGTTAAGGAGGGACTGAGAAACGATCTATATTATTACCTAAATACTGTAAAACTGCTTGGGTTTCCAATACACGGGACTGAAGTACCCCTAAGTAGTACACATCAACGTCAGTGGAAACATTCACATCGATCTTGTCAGCCGAGAATAGTATTATACACGTTTTCTCCTGTGGCATTTGGGTTAAATTGTTGCGGCTTGAGTTGCTGAGTGCGTTAACGTTTCCGTGCAGTGCGCATTAAAATTTTGATGCGTGCTCACGGCGGTACGTATTTTTCCTACATATAGTCACGCATATTCTGTATTGTCTACGCATTCTAATCCTTCTCAATTGCATTTTTTGAGGTTGACATTGCTGTCGGTGACGAGTCTGCGACTGTGCTGCCACTTTTCGAGTTTACTGGGTTTACTATTGATCTGGCGTTTTAATCTTCTACTACCAGTTGTCTATTTCTTAACAGTACGGTAGGTGCTTACCTTGAGGTGAGTGTTTAATGTTTTATGTCTCTTAGTGCGCTCATTTAATATCGTGGTATTTTGCTCTCTTTATAATCAGCCCATTTTTTACGTACTGATACAGCAAATCTTTGTAAAAACTGCACTTCTTTATATCACACTAAGTGTTGTGACAGCTCTTGGTTTCTTAGCGAGGGTATTATTGTTTGTTGCGTGAGAGAAAAGATTCGAAAGAGAAAACCAGCAGAAGAGTGCTCGCATGCAGTAGCCACGGAGGACATTGTTTCGGCCCCGACACAGCTTTTAGACTCTCCGTTGCCTAACCAGGGATCTCAAAAGAGAAGCGCAGCTTCTCCACTTCACTCTCTTGAGCCGTCACCAAGAAGACGTTGTCGTTCTGAGTCAGGCTCCTCCTCCTTATCTGTGAATAGTAGTGTACTGGGCGTTAACTTGAGTCAGATTGCTGCCTCCAGTCCCTCTCGATTGGCTCCTCTAGCTTCTGAGACTGATCTCATTTCTCTTAATCAACTGGTCGATATGTCACCACCTGAATATTTTGTGGCTTTTGCAGCTGATTGCAACAGTAAATTTGATAAGCAATTTGAGATGACTAATCAGCTGCTACAAAAGACAGGTCAACTGTTAGAAACCAATAATAATCTTGTAGCTGAAGTTAGTGCTCTTAGGATTGAATTGGGGGAGGTTAAACTTTCTTTTTCGGATCTGGAGAAGCGTTATGACGCTCTGTCTGATCGCCTAGATAACCATATTGCCCTGTGTACATCATCTGGAGTCTCATTATTGCGTGACTCGTATGAGATTCTTTTTTCGGGTATACCGACTAGTGTCTCGTTGGGCAACAGAGAGATAATCGAGATCATTTTTAAGGCTATGGGGCTTGATTTTGGTACTAAATTTCTTGTTGATACTCGTTAGTGGCTGCCTGTTGCCACGGTAGATTCTGAAATACCTGAATGTTCTCAAACACATAAATTTAGATCTTTTGTCACCATCCAATCGATCAATCGATCAATCGTTCGGTCGGTCGGTCGGTCGGTCGGTCGGTCCGTCAGTCAGTCAGTCTCTCTCTCTCTCTCTCTCCCTCTCTCTCTCTCTCTCTCTCTCTCTCTCTCTCTCTCTCTCTCTCTCTCTCTCTCTCTCTCTCTCTCTCTCTCTCTCTATTTGAATATCGTCTACACTTTTGTTAAGGCGTGCTTCCTTCAGTAGTATATGCTCTAAGGTGAGTACGGCCCTGATGCTAGTAGATTTGGCAATGGTGTCTCGCGGTAGTCTAGAAAGACTTTAAGTTTATAAAATAAAATCAAAAGAAAATAATAGTGTTCATCGTTCTGTCGTTGTTACATTATTAAAAGTATTTTCAAATATTCAAGGATCTGTTGGCAAAAGTAAAGATAGATTCATAAAGAAAAAAATTAAAGATGAAATTAATAATTTTGTAGTTTATGTCAAAAAACGTCACTAATCTGAAATTGAAGTCAATTATAAAAAATAAGTTCATTTTATTTAAACTTGAAGAATGTTTTTTATTATTGATATCAGGGAGCGCGGTAGCGCTCCTTACGGCAAGATAGCGCTACGGCTTTCCCTATTTACTTCGAATTTGAGATGTTCAAAGATTAAAACTTTGAATAAATGATTATGTTTCAATATTTACATATTATTTGGTTACTAGTATACATAAAATGATCTAATGTTTTATCTGACAACAAAAACACATGGCCAAAAGTCAAGTTTTCATGATTTTTTTATATTATTACAGGTTAGTCTGTCGATTTCTTTTCTATATCGGGTTGTTTCAGATTTCCGGCGGATGTTAGAGAATGACAGAGAGATTTTCGTCTGATGTGAGAGAAAGAGACAGAATACGAGTTGTGCGATTGCTAATAAGTGAGAGAGAGAAAGAGAGTATAGAGAGTGAGAAAAAGAAAGAGAATACGAGTTATATCTTTTAATATAATGAACGCATGTATTCAAGCAAATGCTTTCAGAACATGCTAAATGTATAAAGACATCGCGTAAATAAGTAATTTAAGAATTTAGTGTCTCGTTCTATATAGCTGACGAGCTGCCGCAAAATCACGGGCGTTCATGTGAACAGTTCGCGCGTGCGCAGTAAAACGACCCGTACATAAAATTCAACAGTTGAAAGCGGCGAAATTCAAAAGTCGGTAATACCGATTTGGTATTCAAAAATGAAAACAACAAATGAAAAAGTAATATTTACATATTTTAAAACATTCTTAATCAATTAATTAGTTTTTCATACGATATTTAGACAAAATAAGTTTTATGATAGTTGATTAATTTGAAAGTGTGGAAGAAAATAAGATTAAAATTTTTTCGAAAACAAATATTTTATAATAATAATAAATATATAAAAATTAGGTTGATAGAATTAACTATAAAATTAGTGTTATTATATTAAAGTATCAGATTATCGGTAAAGTTAATAAATTTATTGAGATAAGAATTTTCGACTTTGAAAAAGTTGTGATATCTCCCCAAAAAACCTTTAAAAAGGTAAAATTACGGCAAGTTAGCTTTAAAAAAAATCTTTTTCACTATCTCAAAAATAAAAAATATTTTGTCAAAAATTTAAACTAATTTAATACAATCAACTATAAAAAAACCTATTATATCTCTAAAAAAAGGCTTTAACATTATAGATAATAAAAAAGTGGGAATTTAATTATAACAAAAATACACTTGAAAAAATACTAAAATCAATAATATGTGGTCAAGTTTTAATATGATTTAAAATAATACTTACGAATGATATTCTACCTATATTTTGATGATAATAATGAATCAATAAAAAATTCCTTTGTTAAAAATGAAGTGTAAAAAAAGCCATATAAAATGTTATTGAAAATATAAAACTATCTTCAACAAAATTTAAAAATTAATAAGTAATTAACGTAAAAGTAAGAATAAAAGTAATATTACAGCTATAAACTTGCCAGGCCCACCCTTCAAAAGTTCTATTTCTTGGTGAACACACATTCATTTAAAACATTTTTTAGGATTGACTTTTTAGAATCTCGTAAGGAAATTCAAAATATATATTAATTTTCACAATTTAGTATTCAATGAAAAATAATCTAATTTTATAACATTAATGATATATTTAACTTTTGTAGAGTGGGCCTGGCAAGTTTATAGCTGTAATATTACTTTTATTCTTACTTTTACGTTAATTACTTATTAATTTTTTAAATTTTGTTGAAGATAGTTTTATATTTTCAATAACATTTTATATGGCTTTTTTTACACTTCATTTTTAACAAAGGAATTTTTTATTGATTCATTATTATCATCAAAATATAGGTAGAATATCATTCGTAAGTATTATTTTAAATCATATTAAAACTTGACCACATATTATTGATTTCAGTATTTTTTCAAGTGTATTTTTGTTATAATTAAATTCCCACTTTTTTATTATCTATAATGTTAAAGCCTTTTTTTAGAGATATAATGGATTTTTTTGTAGTTGATTGTATTAAATTAGTAGTTATGACTATATTACATTAAGTACTTAATCAAGTAATTAAATTAACTAATAAACAAATTCAAATGAATATATAAGCAGAATTATTACAATATCTAATAAGATAATTATTTTTAAATTAGTGCTAGTTCACTTGAAAGTTTCGTGACAGTTGATATATATTTATATTCGTGAAAATCTGAAATTCTTGTTTACAAACTTCGTATTGAGCGTTATTGCCAATATAGTCGATGATTTTAATATATCGAAATTATATAGGTGCACTTTTGAATATAGAAAATATAAATTAATATTATTTAATAAATAATACTAAAACTATATCTTTTATTATAAACTGAAAAGAAAGACTTTAAAAAGTTAAGGCTGTGAAAAAATTCATTAGTTGAACTAAATATCTCAAAAAAACATGAAATCTAAAATTGCACAAGCAGTTATAGACATTAAGAGCAGGCCGGATTCGCTGTCCTTGTCTAATTGGCATTTTTGTTATTTACTCAAGTATTAATCGGTGTATCTGCAAATTGAAGGTTAAGCGCAATAGATATTATTATTACAAATATTTATGCACAAGAAAAAAAAAATCTATAGCTTTGTTTTTGAGAAAAGTAAGGAACGCGAAAATATTATAAACATAATCTTTTACTTCGGCGTTCCTTACTTTTCTCAAAAACAAATCGGTAGATTTTTTTTTCTTGTGCATAGATATTCATAATAATAATATCTATTGCGATCAACCTTTATTTTGAAGATACACCGATTAATACTTGAGTAAATAACAAACAACTCAATTGTTACTCGGTCGGTATCAGGTTCTACTCCGGCCTGCTGTTAATTCACTCAGAGAGGCTTACAAGACTGGTGGATATGATAAATTATAATTTTGGTTAGCAGAAGCTGTTAATAATAAACCTCGTGCGATGAGTAATAAGAAAATTATACACGCGATATATTTACAATTAGACAGTGAAAAAAGTTAATTCAAATGTGAATCATATGCTGATTTAGTAAAATCAATTGTGTTAAATATATATTCTAAAATATATTTTATGTAAAAGTATTGTGATTTTAATAATATAAAAATATTATTACATCTTTGATAAATTTCTTTATTAAAAATGTTACATGTATTTTACTACACTGTAATAAAATATTTATATTATAATGCGGTTTATACAATTTCTTTTTTTGATGCAGCGTTAGAAAAGACATAATAAAAAAAAAAATTATCAGCAACTTTTGTATAGGAAATTAATTAATTTAATAATCTTTGTTTATAGTAAAAAATTTTTATATTAGTAAGTTTTTTTTAAGTATTATATTCGACAAATCATTCCCTTTAGAATATCTTTTTTTGAAAAATATGCTACTTTTACTTTAAAAGTTATTAAGTATTGAAGACGTCAAAAACCAGAGTACCATAAGGTTCTATGTTAAAATATCGATTTCTGATAGCTTATATCTTTTTATTTAAGTCGTCAACCCCCCCCCCCCAATCCTTTCTTTCTTTCTTTGGAAAACACAAGAAATAATCTTTTAAAATTTCAAGTTACAAGAAATTCTGTTTTTAAGTCGAAGTAGGTTTAGCCACCTTAACCTTAATATTTCAAAAATCAAAGTTCAAAGAATACTTTTGAAACATGTTTAATGCCATATCAAGTAGGAGTCTTGGAGAAAGAAACCAAATATTTTTTCCTATATAACATGATCTTAATAATAAATGTTTGTAATCAATTATTATATTTCTAAATTTTATTAAATTTTAGTATCCCATAAAAATATCTTCAAGTTGCGCATATGATAAAAACTAAGAACTAGGATATTTACATTTGAGATTTTTTAAAATTTCTTCTTTTACTTTTGCTTGTGCTTTTATCCTACAAACTATGCATAACCATGATCCTTTTCTAATAGTTAAATAGTTGTTGACATTTGCTGATGCTTTTCTTAAACAAGTAGTGTTACAAAAATTCTTGCAATTAAATGGATTCAAACATTGTTTCTTGATCTTTGTTGACATGAGTGTGTCATCCGTTCTCTTTTTTATTCTACTTTTACTATTTCTGTACATAAAATATTATTTTCATTAGATCTAAAACATAGAGTCAATTGAATTAAAATTCTGACTAATAATTACGAACTACATAAAAATAAATAATTAATATGTTACTAATATTGATATATCATTTGATCATTTAATAAACTAAAAAAGCAATGTTTCATATTTAATTTTTTTACAATTGTTTTCAATATGAAAAATAACAAAGAAAACTGTATAAAAACAATTTAATATAAATAATAGTTATAACAGAATATGTACACTTTTTAAATTAATTGGAGTTGAAAATAAATTAATCTAATCTTCTGAAATGAATCATTATAATCTCTATTCATTAAGATATAAATATTAGAAATAATATAAATATTATAAATTATATATACAGGGTGCGCCAAAAGTACCGGAACGGCGAAATAACTCTGCGGAATTATATTTTAGGAGAAAAAGCTTAAAACAAAAGATAGAGGATATTTTCTTGGCTATTCAACGGTGATAATGATCATGACCTTGACCATAATCTTGAAGGTCACTTTAAGGTCAAGTTAATTTTTTTAAATGGGAACCCATAATTTTTACCTCAGAAATGAAAAGAGAAATTTTACGTAAATACATATCCGGACGTAAAATTTTCTGCTCTTTTCATTTCTGAGGTAAAAATTATGGATTCCCATTAAAAAAAATTAACTTGACCTTAAAATGACATTCAAGATTATGGTCAAGGCCATGATCATTATCACCGTCGAATAGCCAAGAAAATATCCTCTATCTTTTGTTTTAAGCTTTTTCTCCTAAAATACAATTCCGCAGAGTTATTTCGCCGTTCCGGTACTTTTGGCCCACCCTGTATACATATAAGTTCTTAACATATCAGAAGTTTTTCTTACCTTCCTTGTCAAGGCTCCCAAAATACACTATTTTATTTAGATTTAATAAGATGATTTTTTGTATTTACATCTGCATTCACATTTTCTTTACTAAAACAATTTCACTCCATCAATGTTTATTTATTTACAAAAATTACCATACGCATTTGTTTAATAAATAATGTAAACATTATTTTATTCTCCTAAATTTTAAAAATTTAGAAAATAAAATTTGATGATTTGCTACATTAAAAGTAAAAATACAAGTTATCATATTAAAATAAACGCTGTGTCTATTTGCACAAAAATCACGTAAATTACGTGGATTAATATGGATATAAGAGTACTTCGCGGCTATGTATACGCCAATTTTCCAATGATAGAGTCACGTGAAATTCAGAAATACGTAAATAGGAAAGAGACTTCGGATTACGGACAGGTACGTATACTTAGAGACACGTAAATTGTAAAGGGTCTATGAATTCAAGCCTATATATACGCTTATAGATGCTTACTTATTATGTAAAGCTTGAATCTATAGTGGGCACTTAACACTCAGTAATTGGATCTCTTAGGTGTACGGACTCAGCAATGAACTTTATTTTATAATAATAAAAAATATACCGAAAATTGCGAAATCATTCACATGTTTTACAATTACAAATCAAAAAATGCATATTATTATTTTTACCAAGAAAATAGTTTTTACAGCATTAAAAAAATGGGGGTAACGTGTTTTAAGCAGTACGAACGTTTAAAAATAGAATAAAAAACCAATACCAATCATTTGTAAATTTCTTGCAGATTCTAATCATAATTTTATAATTTTGAAATTCTCGCTGATGAAGCAGTAATTGATAAAAATATTTCATCAGCATGTGGGCACACAGACATAATATGTATGTAGAAGTAAGCACATATGTAAGCGTTACGCGCAACCTGCGGTGCGCAAGTAAGCGACGAGAAGCGTAAGCTATGTCGCTATATAAAAATAAAATTTTTATAAATATTTGAAAGATATTTGCAATTTGTTCATTCTTAAACCAGGTATTATATTATATTTCTGTCAATGTAAGTTATAATTTTATTTTTCTGATTTATAGTGATTGCCTGTATAACTTTCTTTAAATTAATAATTTTTATAGTAACAATTGAATTTTTAATGGATTAATTTTAATGTATTATTTTATTTTTTAAAGGTAATACTTTATTGCTGGGGCAAGCAATAAAGATATTTAAAAAATCTATTAGTTTTATTCTCAAATTTAATTATTATAATATGAAAAGTAAGTACTTTATCAAGTTAATACTAAAATTTTGTATATTACTTCCGATTAAAGACTTTATTTTATCAGGTCAAAAGAATTAATTTCTATTTGTTATTTTGTAAAAATATTATTTAAAGATTTATTATGGTGATGTTAATTTTATTGTATCAATTGTTTTATGAATTAAAAAGAAATACTACGCGTTGTTTTCACTTTAGAAATGTATAGATAAGCGCGACACGTGTATCGCTTGCTTGCAGCTGCAGGTATCAAGACAAGGTCGCGTGGCTGTAAATTAACTCGACGTAGTAAAGTACTTGACGCCTTGCTCGTAAATTTATTAATGATTAGGATTATTATTGGATTTTGAAGTTAATAAACAAAATTGGAATTATATAAAAATCTCTTTTTTCTTATATGAGGATATCTCTACAATTTTTAATCTTTTTATGATGTTTTTGAAAATTCATTTTACAGCCGTTACTGGGTTACTCAATGATGCACACTATTTAAACTAGGTTCATACCTTTTGTACAATCTGGAAACTCTATTTTTTCTGTATCCAGTGAATGTGCCACCAATGGTAAAGTAAATATTTCTACAAAACGTAAATTTTTATATGGATAAAATTTCGGAAATTTTATCCATGTAAAAATTTACGTTTTATAGAAATATCTACTATACCATTGGTGGCACATTCACTAAATACATAAAAAATAGAGTTTCTGGATTGTACAAAAGGTATGAACCTAGTTTAAACAGTGTGCATCATTGGGTGACCCAGTAATAGCTGTAAAATGACATATCACGGAAAGATTAAAAATTGTAGAGATATGCTCATATCTCGTATGTGAAGGATAGTTTTATTCGTTCCCAGGTTTATAATTTCAATTTTAGATTTTTGCAAGTAAAAAAAGGAATGAAGTTACAATATTTTACGTCGTGGTTTTTAAGTTTCATTTAATATGAGATGCGAGAAACTTGAATCGTCTATTTCTGTTGGTAATTTAAAACTGCGAAGCTTTGTGGAATATGCCATAAAATTTTATATATTAAACTTTTTTATTTTAAAAATATTGCAATTTAATTTTTTGTTAATCAGACTTTATTCAATCACACATTAAAACTTGTGAAAATTTATAATTGAATGGTTAAATGACTCTCTTATTTTTTCCTTTTGTTTTGTATATTTAGAGATAATAATAAATTTGATTGAAAAATTTTGTGTTTTTAAAACGATTAATACTATCAAATTCCATGAACAAAAACCATTTTAAAAAATGTTAAAACTATGGATCATCTTAAATTTTTACTGTTATGAATTTGACATTAATATAGTCAATGTCTCAATCGCTGTTCACGAGCCAATTACTAACCGTTCTTTATTATTTAGAGTACAAAAATAATATATTTATTATAAATAAAACAAAAAAACTATTTTAAATTATTTAAATATTCCCGGTTAGGTTGCGCTACATTGCTGGGCAGCAAAAGATAGCTGAAATTAGTAAAAAAAAATAATAATGCTGAAGCTTCGGTTTTACTCTCAATGGCGTGCCTCGACTAAGCACGTATATTAAATAAGTGGGTAATTATTCTTAACGTTTAATTAAATAAAGACATCATTTTTTTCTTTCTTTAATTTTTCTTTGTATTATTAATTTTAAACGCAATAATTATTAGTGAATAAGTCTTGTTTTATGACATTTTTAAAAATATTTTTACGAAATTAACGGGTGAGCCGTGGTTACCTCATAAAAATGCTGCTACTATTGACTAAACTAAATTTAATATTTCAAGTGCTTGTTTGAACATTTTAACGATTTAATGATAAATTATCATTAGCTTGATACGCGAAATAATTATTTGGTTGTGATCGATTGATATTTCGTGTACATTAAACTCAAATAATTTTTCATAATGAATTTTGAATAATTTTTCTACAATTAATTTTGACTAATTTTTAATAATAATCATTAAATAATTGTTTTTTTTAACATACTGTAGATAATTTGTTTTAAATAAACTGTAAATATTTATTTTAAAGTAATCTTTTATTATTTTAATTTTTAATAAAATTTAATGAAGTGACTTTAACGAATATTTTTAGAATTATCTGACTAATATGAAAATTAAAAAAAAATCATGTTTAATAGATAGTACAAATGATATGTTAGTTACTGGGACTTATGACTTTTTAATGAGTTGTACATGGATATTTTATAGTGCGGTCGGTATTTATTTATGAATAATTATTAATTGTGTCAAAACATGTTAATAATGGAAATATTTGATAATTTATATGCTGTGTTATACTATAAATCTGATTGTTTTAGATTGGTTACATCAATAAATAAGAAATAACAGAGATTTGAACTTTATCTTTACGAGAATATTTGTTTCAGAAGGGAGAAATAAATGATTTTATTATTATTTTATTTGGAAATTTAAAATCAAATTTGAGATATTTTACTTTATTTTCTGTGCATCATCAAGTTGTAAAATACTTTTGTTCTGTTTTAAATATAGTTACGAAGTTTAGAAAGCAATGTAGTAGTTATTATCTCATCCTACTCGGCGCATTTGGTATTATTTTCGTTCAATTTAACTTTGTTTGAGAATTTTCCTGATTAAAAATTCTCCGTTTAACATATGATTTTTAAGGCGAATGATTAAAAGCGAATCGGTTTATTTACTTTGTATATCATAATTGAGGGTCTAATTTATCAGTTAACGAGTTTGATTTTCCTCTTTCTTCAAAATGAAGAATAAAAAATTTTTCTCCTTTAATTTATGAAATCTACTATTTAAAATTAAAACTTGGAATAACCATTCTGATATGATTAATCATTTACACTTGGTTTTCTACTTTCATTTCATTCAAAAAAAATTTTTTTTTTCTATTCTTAACTTAATTTACTGAAAAATATACTTAGGTTGATAATTCTTTAGAAATATTATCTTTCTTTTTAAAATATGTATAGTTTTTCGTACATGCAAACCACGTTTTTTAATGGGAATCAGTAACCTGACCTCAAAATTTCTCAGAAAAATGTGTCAAATTTCTTTATAATTATTATAGAACATTTGATCAAAAATTACTCTTTATTGAGAATAAAGCTATTTCTTTAATTTTTCATTGTTTAAAATAATTCATTTAAGTTGAATTAGTCCTAATTCGCTTTATAGTATTTATTTCAACTTATCTATTTTCTAATCAATCGATTCAAAATTAATTCCTAACTACCAATTTTTTTGTTTTAATAACTTTATTGTTTTTCTCTTTCACAATTGTTGTTTCAATATAATCTTGTGCTCTGTAAGAATTACCGATTACAAATTCTTAACAGTTGAAAACGCGGAAGTATTCCAAATCGGACTACATATCAGACGCTTATTTCTCACGGTCTGCTGTAAGGAAATATAGTCATGTCTAGCTTAACCAAATAGGACCGACACTTAAGAAAAATTTAATTTTTCTTTATTCAAATGAATATATTGTTTCCAAAATTTTTTTTAGTAAGTGAAACCTGAATACATTTTCATTATTTAAAAAATTTTCTTTTGAATAATAATTTTTGTAACATAAATAACATTATATATTTTTTGTAACGGAATTTTAGACTACCTTGAATTTTTAATAATTATAATCATACTTGTTCATACCCGTCATTTTATCTACTAACAGAACAAATACTACGTTATTCTTTTCTCTTTTTATTTCATCTGTCAAATCGTCTTATTCACTTTGTTTTCATGATTTCTACATTTTCGACATGATAATAACTGGCATACGGACGAGGTTTTAAATTTCTATTCAATTATTAAGGAAACAAAATTCTCTCATCAGAACAATATACGATTCTCAATATTTTATTTGCAAAAATTTGAATAAAGGAAAAAAATAGAAATAAAAAAATATGTTAATAATTATCTTAAAAATGCTTAAAATTGAACTTGATCAAACTCCTCAGTATTATTTACTTTACGTTTCAGTGTATTAATTAACTGAATAAGGTAAAGATAAGTGCAATGTCATCAGATTTTTTTCTAAATTTCTATATTTGTTTGTTGATGACTTTACTTATATAATCATTATGAGATTAATTTTAATTTAAATTTTTCTTTTTCTTTTTTTTTTTTTTTTAATCAGTGATATGCATAAATTACACTTAGGAAATTTACAGTTAAATATCTCTTTGATGAATTAGAAGAATTGAAAGAAAATTTTGTCTAGATTGAAAAAGTTTGATTCTATTATTATTATCACTTTTCGCCGATTTGGCGATTAGAATTTTATATTCACTGAAAGTCCCGTTTTATATATTTTATTATTTTTCTTTTTATATAATACATTATGAAAAATTTTAGAACTATTTTGATTTATCATTAATGATCCGGTGACAACGCGATTTTTGGGTTTTTCTGGGACAAATGTCAAACCATACGGCTCGTTGAATTCACTGAAGTAGAAACAACATTTGGCGGAGTGGGAATCTCGACCAAATTACACTCGTCCCTGTTCAAGTGCCAATTTGTAACGTGCCCCCTCGTTGCCAAAAAGAGGGTACGTAATACTTTGCCTTATAACTAAAATTTAATATTTTAAAGTTGGGAAATTAAGCATTTTACGGTTTAAAGCTTATGAAGTTACTCTTATGTTACTACATTCCCTAGTTAACACCACTAGATTGATTACTTACTATTCATAAAAAGAGAGAAAAGAGAAATTTATCAACTAGTTGCATTACCTTAGCAGTTTCCAATTCAAACGCGTGTAAATAATTTAAGTGTTAAGGAATGCAAATAAAAAAAAGAGTTATGAATCTAAAGAGACAATCCTAAATGAATTCAAAACAATTTCGCTGTCCGGGCTTAGTCATTTTAGTAAATACAAGGAAACGGTTCGGAAAAATGATCAAGGCCAGAAAACTAATTTAGATATTATTGCATTTTTAAGTAGAATTTATTTAGTATAAATAATAACTTGAAGGAGTTTAGATAGTTGATTCACTATTATGAATTTAAATTCTTATCATCTTGTTTAATGCACTAAAGTTTTAACATTTGTTTACAATCAAGCATTCTTATTTCAAAATTAATTACTACACTGATTATTTTTAGTTTAATTATAATTAATTAAAACAATTGATACTCTAGTTATTATTATCCTCGGCAGATGAACTCGGCTTTGCAGAAGAATCTTTCTCATATGTCTGTTGGAACCCTTAGCCGCGCATTTAATTAGATCATCCAAATTTTAAAGGTGAAATGGATTTCGACGATTATAAATTAATAGTCCATATTAACACTAACTGAATTTAAAACACGCATTAGAAAAATGTTACTCTTATTTGAAATTTTAACACAGAAAAATATGTCTGAAAACTATTAAAAATGTTACTCTTAATTTAACTGAAAATCGCGGGGGCTGGGGGTCCCACGAAGGACCCACCAGCCCGCTCTAGAACATTGCCCGGCGCGGAATGATCATACATAACTCTCTCTATTCTCCACGTTCTTCTCCCGCGCAAAAAGAGGAGAGAGCTTTTTAAAGATCTCCTTCAAACAATTAGCAGAGAGAGTTGTGTCAATTCATGCACTTTCTCTCTATAACTCATTGCTCGAAGATGACCTCCTTCCTTTACTCATTCCCTACCTCAGCCTCAACCCTGAAGGTAGTAGAGACAGAGGAGAGAGAAATGAAGTCGCATTCGTTAATTGCTGTTCTCACGCTAGTTGGTCTGACGTAGTGACCACTCATCAAAGTTATTATATTACTAAATGAAGGTTAACGGTTTGAAATAGTCTTCATCTTTTTATAAAGTCAGCGAAAATGAACGTGCTCTGAGAAAGTTTTAGCACGTTTATTTCTAAATTAATTTTAATAAAGTAAAAGAATAAAAATAAAAAATTTAATAAATTTTGTCACGCAACAAACAGATTCAATTTTTAATAATATGTCAAAAGAATTAAACGGAATGGAGAAATCGATAATTTTTATTTGATTGTTTTACATGAAAAGGTTTGGTTTGGTTTGTAACTTCATAAGTCTTAATAGATTTGAGTTTAAAAAATCATGAATAACCCTTTCTGTATGCTTTTAATATATTTTATTTGCATATTTAACATAATTATGAAGAACAAAATTGACCACTATTTTGAGAAATCACCATATACACACCCATAAATATACATAATCCTAAATGAATTATAAAATTTAATTTAATTTAATGGAAAAATATATTGAAATTCAAAAACGATTATAAATAGAAGATGAAAATAATCAAATTATTCAAATAATTATCGTAGCTATCATAAGATATAGGATTATTATTCTAAATGCAATGAATTTAAAATAAAAGAAATTTCACTTTAGATTCCAATCTTTTAACAAAGGCTATAGCGGAATAAGGTGGTCAAATCAGCTCTAGCTGAGATCTTAAAGGCTCGTTGCTTATTCAATAAAGTGTATTAAAAGATGCCTCTGTGCAAAATTTAGCCCCCAAGCTCGCACGAGAACCCCAAAAATGCCCAAAACTTTTTTCTTAAATAATTTCTACTGTGCAGTTTGCGGCCGAAGAATCTGGAAATATGCAAATAGCTTTGTCATTATATTGAGAATTTTCCAGATTTTTTTCAGATTGTTTGCAAATTTTTTTAGCCCGGAATTCCCATATTTGAAGTTTCTAATTGTTCTTTTAACTATGCAGATAATATACTTGACAAAAAAAATGTGCCACTTTTTTGGTTTAAAAAATGACGATTTTCTAATGGTCATATCTCCACCAAAAATAGCCTAATCTAAGTGCCTAATCTACTGGTTATAGGTTGCGCAGATTGTTTACAGGGCTTGTAGGTATGCGCAGTAAGTCTCTATAGACTATAAACGTGCGCAGTCGGTTCCTAGAGATAGTAGGCATGTGCAGTTGGATTGTAGAGATTGTAGCTAAGCAAAGTTTTCATTCATGCATTGGCTTTTGATAAAGATTTTACATGGCTTGGTCCAAAGAAATCCGCAAAATCCGTGTTTTCTTGAGTTTTTAGGGCCTGTACGGCTCGTTAAGGTGTAATTTAACTGGGTTATAAGTTCAAAGACATTAAATTCACTAATAACTTAGTATATAAACGTGTTTTTGAAGTTATAGAGAGAAAAAAACATGAAAGTAAACGCAAAACCCCCGTTTTTTGCTGTTTTTTCAATTTTTTAGCATATTTTAGTGGTAAAATGATTTTTGCGACCCTGGGGTTATAAAGTACGGCAAAAAATACTCAAAAAAAAGCTATTTAGGTTTTGGCCAAATATTATCTTCATAGTTAAAAAAACGATAAGAAACTTTGAATATCATTGAAAATGGGAATTTCGGGCTAAAAAAATTTGAAAACAATCTGAAAAAAATCTGGAAAATTCTTAATATAATTACAAAACTATTTGCATATTTTTATATTCTTCGGTCTTTGCGCATCCTGCGCAACTGTGCACGATACAAATTATTTGAGAAAAAACACGTTTTGGACATTTTTGGAACCCTTGTGACAACTTGGGAGCTGAAATTTTGCACGGAGGCATCTTTCAACATACTCTATTGAATAAGCAATGAGACGTAAAGATCTCAGCTAGGACCGATTTGACTCTCTTATCCCGTTATAGACTTTATTTTTAAAATTATATTCTGTACTGTGAAATAAGTCTTTTAACATATCATCAATAATGTCCCTCAAATTTTCTTTATTAATACTAACTTCTGTTAAATTACAGTAAAAATATTTTGTTTAAACTTTTTTTTATAGAAATTAATATCTATACATAATATAAGAATTAACTAGTGGCTATACGTATGAAAATAAATACTGTACTAAGTTTATTCTAAAATCATCTTTAATATAAATCAATATTTATGTGAACTATAAGAATTAAGTAATGGCTTGTATGACAATATATAATGTATAAAGTTTATCTTGTTCAAATACTATACTAATATAAATATTTAGACTTGAAATAAAATTTGTCTAATCGTTGTACGTATGAAGATGAATAATATATTAAGTTTATTTTGTTCATATCCATGTTTAATATAAATTTATATATACATATATATGTATATATATATATATATATATATATATATATATATATATATATATATTTATATATATATTTACGTTTATTGTAAGAATCAACTGTTGGCTACTCGAACAACAATAAACCATGTACAAAGTTTGTCTTATTTAAACACTATCCTAATATAAACATTTAAACTTATAATAAAAATGGTCTAATAGTTGTACATAAAAAAATTAATAATATGCAAAGTGTATTTCTTGAATTCTTTAATACAAATGAATATTAATATATATTATATTATTAATAATTATACATACTAAAATAAATTATGCTTCAAGTTTAAGAGTTGAATAATCTTGTTCTAACAGTTTTCAATATATTACTATACATATGTAAATAGAAAATAGATTTTAATCATAAAATTTGTTGTACATAAAACTATTATTATATACGTTTTTACAACGAACTTTAAAAATAAGAGATAAGAATAAGATTCATAAGTTATGTGTTAAACTTACCTCTGGAAGCGTTCAATGAAAAGTTCTAATTTCCATTACATTAACAAATTTTTAACAATATCATCCATTATTCTTATTTACACTTGCCCATTTTATAATAATCACTCAAAAAAATTAACGATTTACACAAATTACTTTGCAAGCAAATCGTTTTTAACTTCGTATTGTACTGATTTATAACGGTTTTTGGCTCTACCCAGTTGGTACAATTTGAGCGGTAAAGTAGACTCTGCTGGATTTTTCATTAGACACTGCTTGAGGCTCGGGTGAAGTTTGCTCGAGTCAACAAAATATGTACCGTGACTCTTCCTAATTTTTACGATTTAAATCAACTGAAGACATAACAAGTTTAATTTGAATAATACAAGGCACTTGGTAAGTATCAGATTTCATTCTACTTGATTAAAGTAGTACAGTGCTAGAGAGAATACTTTCTGAATTGTAGTCGAACCAGAATCAACTTATGAAATAAATAAAAATTATAGTTATTTTTTAGAAAATGTATTGATTACTTTTTTTATAAAATCTATTGATGATTTTCAAGACAGTATATGAATTAGCTTGGTATTGAAGTTTAACATTTAAACTATTCTTTTTATCTGGCGAGTCAGATTTACAAGTGAATTATAAACCAGAATCTTCGTCAAAAATGTTATGGCCTCCTTGGAAGACATGAAAATGCTGCTTGTTTAAATTATATTTCGCCAGATAATTAGATTGTTCCACATTATTGTTAATCGGGTGAACTGAAAAATTTGGATTACTCAATTAACTGTGTCTAACATACATCTTTTCGACATAAGTAATATTTCATATGGTATAAATATATAGAATACTATGAAGGAAAAATGGAAAAAAAGAATCGCAGCATATCTAATAATTCTAGTAATAATAATCAACATATCTAATAATTAATTTATAAAATTTTTGAAAAAAGAAAATTCTGATCCAGTGACATAATTAACTTGTCATAATTAAAGGAATTTAACAATATGTGATTTATTTAATTTAGAAGAAATGGATTTAGTAAGAAATGGATTCTTTAATCTGTATAAGATAAATTGGAAATAAGGGGTTTGAAGTGTCACAAAGATTAAACTTTAATACATATTAAAATATTTTATGATTAAAAGTCAATCAACATTGATTTTCAAAACTGTGCATTAAAGCTATTATATCTCGGAGAGATCCAACAATTCCAGTTTGGAAAAATCAAAATTACATGAGTTTGCTGGTAAGATATCTTTGGGGTCAGCGAAAAATTAAAATCAATGTCATCCATTAGAACTTAAATAAAAAACTGAATTAACAACCTACTGTACCATTAAAAAAAACACTAAATAATGCAAAATCTTGCAGTTATCAATCGATGTCTAGAGGTATTATAATTAAAGAGTGTTCAGAAATAGAAATTCACATCAAGGTATAATAAAAATAAATACATTATTTTAAATATTGTAATAAATAATTTAAAAGCGTACACCTTTATTAGAAGAAACTAATAATCTTTATTTCAACCATACAAAACTTCAATAATAAAATAATCAGTTTCTAAGCTCCTCTCTTCTCGAGCGATATCCATGCATTGACTTCGGAGAGTCGCCAGCCGTATCACGGTGTAATAGGTGGCGCTACCTAACTGAATATACCGAGTTGAGCGTGCATATATTTAACACATCAAATGTCTATCATCTTTCATGATTTTTATTTTTTCGATGTATAAAAATACATTAAACAAAATCGTTTAAATTATTATTGAATTGATATATAAAATTATTTGATAGAAGTTATTAAAAATTAGTGGGAATTAAAATGTATCTAAAAAACAAGTATTAATTCTAAATGTTAAATAAAATTAATAAAAAATTTAATTCATTTTCAGAATTCATAGGACTTAAAAATTACAAATATTTATTGCGTATACTTTTAGGAAATCACAACAAATGAATACGAATGAGTTAAGCAATTATTATAATTAAACTTTTTAACACTTTTTAGTGTTCTACCAAGAAATTATATAATATCTTAGACATGTTTTATTATGCACAGAAAGCCGTTTTGTATCCAACAATTTTGTTATACAATTATGATACACAAGAGGTATGTTCATATTAACTATGTATGCAATTAACTCCTTAAAGAATATTATTCACGTCTGTTTCAGATATTTTTAATTGATCAAGAAGCGTTAGACTTTGTTGCAAATAATACTCTAAATAATTTTTTCAGCTTTTAATAATTTAAATAAATATAAAAATCTATGTATAATTATTCAACATTACTATGTTGTTTAAATTTGTAATATTGATAATGATGGTTCACTAAGCGATGCTGAACTTAATGCATTTCAACAACGATATGTTAATAGCCCTCCATCATCCTAAGATTTAGAGGATGTAAAACTTGTACCTTCTAAAAATATTGGGGCGATAAGAATGTTTTAGAATGACAAGTTTTGTTTCTCCAATGTCTTTTTAAAAAGAAAGAAATGAAAGCGCATAAGCTATACCCGGACAAAAAAATCCAGTTGCATTTCTCAGATGGATTTCCCAACTGGATTTCCTAGTTTGGAAGGACTAGATTCTGGTTGGATTTGACTGGATTTCCTAAAGGATTACCAGTTGGACGGTTCGCGTATATGTATTGATGGATGCCCATCTATTTTAACTGGATTCCTAGATGGATTCCCAACTCTATTGTAACGCAGATTCTTAAGGATTTCTACTTATAATAAACTAGATTTTAATATGGATTTGTATCCTAAATATGACGAAAATATGGCGGAAAGAAGCGGACGCTTTTTCCGCCTACATATTGGAAATATATTTGAAAATTCAGTCAACGATAGCTGTCAATCCAGGAAATATGTTCAAATTCAGTTAAGAAAAAGTATGAAATCTCAAATTAGGCAGAGATCAACGATTAAATGGAAACTTAAATCCATCCAAAAATCCAGTTAATCAAAGTTGATTTCTGCCTTAACCATGGATTTCCACTTATTATTAAATTGATTTCCATCTGCATTTTAACAGATTTCAGAAAAATAAAAAAAATAGATTCATGTAATATAAGCTTTTTTTATATATGTTATTTAACGACTCTTAAAACCTATCCTCTAAAACTTATCTTTCTCAATCTTAATATTGAATAATATTAATGATAAATAAAAGCTTATTTAGAAAATAATTATAGGAGAAACTTGATTGAACGTAACTAATCTATAATTAAACATTTTGTTTTTTAATTTTTTTCTTATTTATCGTCTTTTTTTTCAATCTGACTAATTATGTTCTCTTCATCTTTACTGACTTTATCTCCTTCTCCATTGTCGTCGTGTTTACTGTCTTCATCTCCTCTTTTGTCTTCGTCATGCTTACTTTTTGTCTCCTCCTTTTTCTTAGTATTCTTGCTATTTTTGATACATTACGTGTAACTGTTATACCTACAAGAAGAAAGTGTTTTTACAGAAGAATAAAATTTTTTAAGCCTTAATACAATTATATTTATAAATATAATTTACCAAGCTGCTTTCTAATTTTTTTTTATAGTATTTATTTCTTCAGTAATCAAGTGGTTTACTTTATTTAACTCAGCAAAGTATGCTGGTGTATCTTTTTTTATAGCAGTTCTTTTTAAAATGTAGTATTCGGCACATTCTAAAATTATAAGAGAGTAATTAATTAGATCATAAAATGGTAATATTATGTACTGTATATAATTAAAAACTAATACTTCTAATTGCATTGTATTTCTTTGGAGATATTTGTTTCTGGGAGTGTTTACCTGTTGTTGTTCACCATCTGAGATCGATCGCTGTGACAACTCGTTTGGCTAGTAGAGGCCTCTAATAATTTCTTTAGTAAATAAACTTGTATTTTTTTCCATTGCTTTGTACCATTTTTCAGAAAGAATTTCTAAACTGTCTCCAAGAGAAAACATCTTGACCTTAAAAAAATTAATATTTTTTAACTCTTGTAATAGTTAAAGAGTGTTCATGTGAAGAATGAGATATTGTATGATGAAATAAGAAATTATTTACCTTTTTTCTATCAATTTTTTCAATACTTGAAGTTTTAAAATCATTTCCCCCATCAGTTTTACTTTTTATACATGTAACTGAAGTCGAATCCTGCGGATCAAATAATCTTTTCTTATATTTTTTGCTCTTACTGATGATTTTACAAATTTTGTCAAGAGAATCATTCTCAGTGTCCACTGGACTACTGCTTTTCGGTGTCGAACTTTGAGTTCTGATTTTATTAAATTTTGAACGGTCAGCCCATAAATTAAGCATACGATCGGATTCAGGAAATTTTAATCAATAAGAAATATTCTTGTGTAGTCTCAGAATTTTCATAAATGAACCTTAATGAAAAATTCATTTTATTCTACGATTCTTTTATTATACCTTCTCTCTGCTTCTCAAGTATTAAAAATTTGATCAGATGTCATTATTCAATTCTATAGCATCTGCAACTAATTCTCGAGTGAGTCATTATGTCATACACTTATTACTTGTTGACTTCCTCCTATTATTTTATTATTATAAAAATCTTAAATACTTGTAGATTGATACGGATGATGAAAGTATACAAAATTCAAATGATACTGGAAAAATAACTGATAGTATACGTAATTCACAAAATAGTGATTTCAATTCTACAAATACAGGAGATGCAACAAATAGTATACAAAGATCTCCTACACTAAATCTAATTGACAATCGTACTTTATCAGAGAGATGTTGATAGCTGTGATAAGTTACGTATAAACTTCCATTTTATACATTTGAAAATTTTTTTCATCTAAATAAGATGATAATTCAATTTACGTATTACTAAATATTTATTCAATAAAAATTCATAAAACTTAAAGGTTCTATTTTTAAACACTAATGTTATTTTAATTATTCAACAATATAATTTTTTATACTATTTCAGGTATACTCCCGTCCATATGTTTTCTGACCTTTCTGGATAAAAATTGTATGAACTTCAAAATACCATATCTCTGCAAAAAATCAATGTACAGAAATGGTCAGCATGGATTTAGAAAGGTCTAGAAGAGCCCTTGAAAATGCCATCGTTTTTATTTTAAAGTATATTCTTTTTAGTTCCTTATAAAAATTAAAAAACTAAAAAAATCTTTTAAAATTTTGACCTATTTTTAATATTTTGCCATTTTTTAAAAAAATTTTATTTCTTTGCTATTAACACATAAAAATGAAGGTATTTTATCCTTCTTTCAAATCTCGTTCGGTTTATTTGTCTACGATTTTTTATTAATCAGTTACTAGCCAATTTGTAAAAAATAGGTGAATTCTTTAAGTCTTGCATATCTCCGCCATTTTTCACTTTAGAAAAAATACGCATTTTTTGCTCAGTTCTCACCAATAAAAAATCAAGAACAACTATTATCTTTTAAAGTCAACTCCAAGTTTTTTACATATAGCTTCTGTGTTGAAAGCACCTGTATACATAACAGTCGAAATCCAAAAAATCCATTTAATATAGGTGTAAATCTACGTAAAACGCAAAAATGAACGTTATGAGGACTTGAATCAACCTAAAAATCCAGTTTATCGAAGCTGTTTTTCACTTATTATCAACTGGATTTTCGTCACCATTTAAATTGAGTATAATCTTCAATCAAGAAGAATGAAGCAGGTACCCGTATTAAAAATAATTAGGTTATCTTTATTAATGCAATATTTTTGACACCTGTCCCCACCCCCCCATACACACACAGACGCGTGCGTTTAGACATTTCTTAAAAATAGTATTTTTTTACATTATAAAAACATTTCTATAAAAACCTGTCACGTAAAAATGATATTAGAAATTGAGAGTTATTAACTCCTTATTGAAAAGATGTGATTTACGTTAGGTCTTACATAAGATCTTTCCATATGGAAATAATTTATGTTAATAAATGTAAATAATAGTGAATAACCGTAAAAACCTGTAAAAAACTATGAATAATCGTAAATAACTATGAATGAGTGTAAATGACAGTAAAAAATTGTAAATAACTGTAAATAACTGTTATCTATGTCTCAATTCTGACATTTTTAACACTCATTTATAGTTATTAACATTTATTTACGATAATTTCCAGAAATTTTTTCCATGTGGGTTATTCAACATTTTTATGAGGGTTCGGCAAGATTGAAATTATTTTTTTCATCCTCCCGGTGAAAAGTACATCATTATTTGTAAAAATCGCGCGTGAGAAATAATGCGTTATCGCCGGATCGGATATATCTCTAAAATTGCCAGTAAGCTGTTTTGAGACAATTTTACGACCATTAAGAACACAAGAAATTACGTCTGTTTTGTTCTGTTTGCCGGTTATAAGCATCAACTCTCTCTCTGTATCCAAAAGATCCACCTGGATATTCGGTTAGATGTCCCATCTTGATTCCAAGCTGGATATTCACCTGGATTCTAAACTCAATATTCATCTAGATTATTGATTTATTTATATATAAATAAATCAATAATCCAGATGAATATTGAGTTTTAAACTAGCCTGGAATTCAGGCTAGACATCCATCCGAATATCCAGGTACATCATCTATCTGTATATCCAGCTAGATATCCATCGACTATCCAATCATATCCAGCTGCATTATCTTGATAGGTTCTCTCTCTCTTTCTTTTTCTTATATGCATGAAACTTGCAAGAAAATGATATATTTTGCTCACTACTAAAGTAATGTACTATTTTTTTCATATTCGGAATTATGTTTTTGGAATTGTTTTAATGTATAGAACATTTGATGTCCGATCTTGATAATGAATAAATAAAATAAAATAAATAAATAATATATTTTACAAGCGTATGTAAACATGACGTATTTTTTACAGCTCTTTGTAGAAACCCTTAACAGATTCACAAGAACGAATAAACTATAAAATAAAGAATCAAGTAAGAAATATTAAACTTTATGCATTGTGCTGTTGTGTCGACATGGTGGTACGAGCGCCAATGCAAGGGATGGTTCGGTTTAACCGATATTATGGCTGCCACTGGTGTTTGCATGCAGGTGAAATGGCCCTTCATGGTAAAGGATATGCTATGAAATATCTGATTTCTGATAAAGGACCAGAATTCAGAACAGAGGCAGAAACATTGCGACATTTCCAAGTAACATAGGAAACCCCCACACTTACGTATGGAATAAAAAGTGCATTTTTACTTCTAAATTTTAAAAAATTTAACATCATTATATATTTGTGCCAGACTCTATGTACTGCGTAGCTCTTGGAGTTGTAAAACAATTTAGCGAATACTGGATTGGTTCAACAGGTTATCCGTATTCGCTATCGAAAGAAAAATTAATCGCTTAGATATTTTAATTTCATCTTTTAAGGTACCAAATACTCTAGCACGCTTAAGTAGGTCAATCCAAGATAGAAAATATTGAAAATTCTGAAAATGAGAGAATTGGCTGTTATTTTACAGTTTGCTGTTATTAAAAGAGATATGTTTAAAAAATCCTCAATTTAAACCATATTTTGATCATTGGTCCATTTTAGTACGACCATTTTATCGACCTTGATATCTAATTTTCATTCAAAGTTCTTGAAAAAATAACAAGTTTAAGTGATTTTCTTTTTTAAGGGGTGTCCTCATACCGGCACAGAGATCTACCTTATCTACATTTGAATTATGCATTTTAATAAAAATTTATTTAAATTCATTATTTAAACAAATATAATAACTTGTCCGCTCTAAAGCTAAATTGATACAATAATTTTTGTTGAAATAAAAATTCAGTTAACTTGTTATTTTTTTATGATCTTTGAATAAAAATTAGATATCAAGCTCAATAAACCTAACCTAAAAATACTATACATTGAAAATTTGCTTATAACTCTTTATTTATAGTATTTTGGTGTCCACCCTCAAGATTAGTCTTTCGAATTCTCTTATTGTAGCGAAAAAACTTGATTCGACGCACCGTTTATTAATAAACTTTGAGTGAAAATATTATTATGAAGGAGGGAACTCCGACATGCCGTTAATGATGAAATAATGTGACTGTTAAATAACTGAGGAACTTTGATTCACCAATGTTACTAAAAAGATACGTGTTATGACGTAATACCTCGGTGCTAAGGAGATTGCATACCGGAAAGATAGGCAATCGAAACATAGAGAGTATGAGTCGGTTATTACATTTACAATGTTATAATAAAAATTTTAAGATCAATCAGGAACTATATATTTTCTTAAAATTAAATAAGTGCCAATAAAGGTCACATTTTATGACGTAACACCTTAGGGCTCAAAAAATGTTGCTTATCGAAACGAAAAACAACATAAAAACAAAAATATCAATACAGTTGCTAGATCAATTAATATCTTAAAATCTATTAATAATTAACATGGACTAAAGTTTTGCACAATTATTTGAGTTGATAATTTGTGAAACATAGGCGAATGATATTGTGATTGTAATTGGGCAAATTCGAAATAAAATGTATGCTGCTGACATGTTCATTTTTTTTACAATTAGTTTTCGTTGTTTTTTTCGAGTATTTAAGATGAGTTTTATTTATTTGTTATCTATTATCATCATGAATTATCCAAGACGACAGTACGCCCACATTTTTGTAAGAATGATTCTTATTTTGACTGTATATTCATTCGTTATCTATAAATATGAATATATATGTGTATATAAGTGTCCATCTTATTGAATAGAAAATAAAATTATTTTTTTTTTTCTCTTTCGTGTTTCAGTCTAGAGATTGGGAGCTGAGACACATGTTTCGGTCCATGGATCGAAGACAAAACTATGTCTGGTGGTCCGGTGAGTGACTTGACAATGGGAGTCTTCCAAAATATTTATAGGCTGTTTGTGGGGACCATCTTGGTATCCACTGGAGAATTTCTACGCAATGGTCTTCGTAAGATGGGACACCCAGGTTAGGTTCCCATTGATTGTCGGCCCATCCTCAATCATCGAAATGAGATATGAGTTTAATTGAAAGAAAAATTCGTGATCAATTTTCGTTTTCATTTGTTTATATATATGGATGATTTTCTACCAAATCATGCGCAAAAAAAAATAGATTTTTCTTAAACTCAAAGAATAGTTTTCAAATAACGCTACAAGAGATTTTGAAAATTTTTAGTCCATTAGGAAGTGAATTCAGGGAGCTATGGGACCTCAAAGTTACGATTTTTCACATTTTTCGATTTTTTTAATACGTTTTTTAGTTCTATTTTATTCCTAGAAGATCAAGTCATTCGTAAAAATATTAAACACATAAAAAATAAAAAAAATTCTGAATTTTTAGAAAAAGTTGGTCGCATGATTAAAAAATAATATCCTAATATTGAAAATCAGAAAATAAACTTTAAAAATTGGAAAAAAAGATAACGATCCAAGCTTTGGACTTCTAGAAATTCTTGGTTTTAGCTTTAGATGTAAGAAATATGCTCTAACAAATCCTATAATGGTATTTTTGGGGTTCAGCCAGAACAAAATTTTTTTTAGCAAAGTTATTGGTCAAAATCACATTTTAAAAATATTTTATTAGTTATGATACCATCCGAGGCTAAGTATAGTAATTTTTTTTTTACGAAAAAAAATTGTAATTCATAACCTCAAAAATCTATTTTTTGCCCATATATATGCGTTACAGTGGCTGAAAACATTTATATCAACTCTATAATTATTATTAAAATTAATTCACTTTTTATTTATAAATTTTATATTTTTCTTATGTATTTACTATTTCTATTATAAAATAATACTAAGATACGCCCGCACTACTTGGTTCGTATTATTGATATTGTAAAAAGTATATAATATAATTTTTTTTCAACTGTATTATTATAGAGTTCAAAGAAAATTTTTTGTTTAATTCAAATATTATAACGTCCATGGCTCCATCCTACCGGGCAGAAGAGAGCAGCAATAATTGAAAAAAAAATATCAATCTAGAAAAACTGATTCTACTCCAAAAAGTGTACTTCGTTTGAGCAAACATGATAAAAAAAGGAGTGTTTGTGTTGTACACTAAATAAAGCCATAAAAGTGAAGAAATCAAATTATTTACTGTTATTAGTATAAAAAAGCATATCGACAAGTAAATGATTACTTATAACTAATATTCCAAATCTCTAAAGAATTTTTTTTTTTTTGCTAAACGGGCATTTTTTGCCCAATGAGAATTTAAGTATACAATTAAAGACAATACAATTGACGTATTATTATACGTGGTGTCAACCCACGGCAGAATTATAACATTTGAAAAATTGTAAATGTAAATTATAACCTAATTGAAATAAAACATAAATATATATTCATCTTCGTTTTTCTTGCGATAGAAAAAAAGATAATCGTTAATCAAGTTACAACAGTTACTTGAGTTCTGTTAATAATTTCGAGACTTAGAGTGCGAACTTAGAGTGCAAGTTTATACTTATAGTACGTATTAAAAGTACAAACTATTTGGAAACATTTAGTATGTGCTTCTTATTGAAAAATATGTACTTTATTTAAAAAGTATACACTTCGATTTATTTTTCATAATTAATTTTGGAAAAATACATAATTTTCATGAGAAAATACGTATTTTATGAAAATAAATTCTGACTCTTCCCCTACTACTTTCAAATGTCATAAACATAAGTTTTACTCTATCTTACAAGAAGAACACCCCACCTTTGGGAAACGGATTCGGCAGAAACTGCAGGATATGATTTTTTGATGAAAAAAATAAACCCGTATTTTTTCTTTTCGTCAAATAGGCCCCCTAGACAAGAATAAAGACATTTTTTAAAAAATATAGCAAATGAGAGCCTTTATAAGAACTTAAATAACCAAAGAACTAAGCCTCTTATAAAAAAATGCATGAGAGATAAAATGAAGCACAAATTACATGCTTTAATTTAAGCTTTGTTGCATTAAAACATCTCTATTGGTTCAAAAGTTACAGGCAATTAAAATATGTTAATAAAATAACGTGAAAAATTGATATTTTGTATGCTAAAAATATTAAGTAAATACGTGGTAATATTAAATTGAGAATAACTTTCGAACAACAAAAGTTTTTTTAATTCAACAAAGCTCAAATTAAAGCATTCAATTCGTGCTTCATTTTATTTTATATGCATTTTTTTGTAAGAGTCTTAGTTCTTTGGCTATTTCAGTTCTTATAAAGGCTTTTATTCACCATATTCTTAAAAAATGTCTGTATCCTTGTCTAGGGGGCCAATTCAATAAAAAGAAAAAACACGGGTTCATTTTTTTCCTCGAAAAATCATATCCTGCAGTTTCAGACGAATTCGTTTGCCGGAGGTGGTGTGCTCTCCTTGCTAGTGTGACATCATTAAATATACATAAACAGACTCGAAAAAGCAATCATCTATGTTGACATTGCAAGCTTGATGCATTGTGACCGTCATGACCGTGCTAGAGTCCAAAAAGCCACCTTCCCGAAATTCAAATAGAAAACTGTCTGATACTCGCTGCTGATTGATGCGCGTGACAACATATTTTTCCTTCATCACTCTAAACTTAACTACAAATAATTCTTTTTTAAAAATCTAAGGAAATTCTAGTATCCGATCTTAATTGCAATCAATTGAATAATAAATTATATAAACATTATATTTTTAAAAATTTGAAATTAGCCCATTAATGTCATTCATATATATATATATATATATATATATATATATATATATATATATATATATATATATACATACATACATATATATATTAGATAGTTGTAAAGCAAATTTTTACGACCAAGCTCCTCCTCTTTTCTTTCTTTTACCATATTTTGATCCTCATTTTTTTTCCTTTTTTTACGTTATTTTACGTTATTTTTGTCTTTTTTTTTCTTTTCTTTTTTTCTTCCTCTTCTCTTCATTTTCTCCTCCTCACCTCTTCATTTCCTTCTCCCTCACTCCTCCTTAAAAAATCCTCAACTTTTCTCCGTTATTTTTACGTTATTTTATGTACTTTCAACTCCTCCTCAGGTAATCCATCAGAAATCCTCAAATTTTTCCCTGTTTTTTTAACATTATTCTACGTTATTTTACGTTGTTTAAGCTCTTCCTTGACTCATCCTCCTAATTCCTCAAATCATATGTAGAGACGATTAATTAAGTAACATATTAACTTATATCAGGACATTTAATTAGATCGTAACTAACATTTTCTTTAAATTAAAAAAACTATTACCTGTTTATTTATCTTATAAACTTTTATAGATAAAGGCTATTGTTTAAGCTACTAAAGCTAAAGGGTAATCATATAGAATTTAATTAGAATAAAAATTCAATTCATATTGAAACATTCAATAATTCTTTTAATAAGAAACAATTAATTAATGAACCATTTACGTTTTATCTATGTATATGAAAAAAAAGGGAAAGAATATAAGACAAATTTCTTTAGTATGAAAAAGAGTATACATTACATAAAACTATCAATTAGAACTTAGCTATTATTTTTTTAAATAAATGTTACTTTCTTAATTCGAATAAAAATTCAATTTAAATTCAAATATAGAATAATTTTATTAATAATAAACAATTAGTTAATGACGTATTAACTTAAATCATAACTCTTAATTAGGTCTAGACTAATATTTTTTATTAAAATGAAAAAAAATAATATCAGTTCATGTAAGAAAAAAAAATATATCATCAGTTCATTTATTAACTTTTGTAGATAAAAATTCAATTTATGTTATAATATAACATTGAATATTTTTTTTTGATAAACAATTAAGAAATGCATAAATGACTTGCATAATTCAATTTATAATATTCATCCCTTGCAATGTAATATATTTTTTATCCTATCTCTATTTTATCTTTAATAGAAAAAATACATAAATTTTCAATAAAAAAATAAATATAATCATATATTTATTTATTTGTAATAATAGTGTATTTATATATTTATTTGAATATATCTTATAGTTACTAATCTATGTTATTAGGAATCATTTATATGTCACACCGTGCACCAATATGCAATGATGTGACGGCGAGGAATCGTCTTTATTTTTATTCAAATCAATCTTTTAACAATATATTTTTGTATTTGTTTACATTTAAATGATTTAAATGTTTATAAAGTTATTTATTAATAAAAGTATTAAGATTTCTATTTAAATTAAAATTCAATTAGAGTAAAATTATTAATATTAAATATGGTAAATTACTGGATTAACTGATAAAACAGACTTGATTTTAATATTTTACGAGCTTAATTTACCTCGCCCCTAACGTCATATATTATATGAATATGTATAGATTAGCCAATTTAAAAGTCAAAAAAATTGCCTAAATTTATATAATTTTTATATTGCAGTTCTGTTTAAAATTTAGTTTTTATATACTTGAAAAAAAAGAATTAATTAAAGTTCCAATATGCATAAAAATTGTTTAAATACAAATCATATCATCATGATAAATTAAAAATTCGTTTTACTGAATTCCATTTAAATTAATGAAAAAATATGATAGGAATTCATTCTTTTTAATCATGTGTTTCAGAAAGAGGGACGGAAATAAAGAAACGGAGATGTAGGAACGGAGACGGAGAGACAAAGATACAGAGACGGAGAGAAGAAGACTGAGAGACGGAAACAGAGAGACAGAGATTGAAAAACGAAGACGAAGAGACATAGACAAAAGGACGAAGAGACGAAGACGAAGAGACGAAAACGGAGAGACGAAGACGAAGAGACATAAACAGAAGAACGAAGAGACGAAAACAGAGAGACGAAGATGAAAACATATAGACAGAGGGACGAAGAGACGATAACGGAGAGAGAAAGACAAAGAGACAAAGACGAAGAAACGGAGTTGTAGGACCAGAGACGGAGAGACATAGATGGAGGGACAGAGACCGAGAGACAGAGACAGAGAGGCAGAGACAGAAAGACAGAGACAGAAAGGCAGAGACGGAGACATAGACATAGGGACGCAGATAGAGAGACAGAAAGATGGAGTCGAAAAGACAGAGATAGAGAAACGGGGACGAAGAGACGAAGACAAAGAAACAGAGACGAAGTGACGAAGAAAGAGGATATTGTGTATGTGTGTATGTATATAAGAGTAAGTGTATGTGAATGGATATTTGTATATGTGTGTATGTGTATGGATATGTGTATATGTGTGTATGTGCGTATGCGTATGTGTATGTGTGTGTATGTTTATGTTAAAGGTGCACGTGTGTATGTGTATATATGTATGTGACAATAATGTAAAAGATATTCACGTAAAAAAAAAGTCTCAATTCTTCATTTCAATATAATAAAATAATAATATATATATAAGTAGTAATGTAATTACGGAGAGACTGAAACGAAGAGACGGACACAGAGAAACGGAGACGGAGAAACGAAGACGGAAAAACGGAGACAGAGAAACGGAGACGGAGAAGCGAAGACGGAGTGATGGTGACGGAGAGACGGAGATAGAGAGACGGTGACGAAGAGACGAAGACATAGAGACGGAGATATGGAGACAGAAAGACTGAGAAACGGAGACGGAGAGACGGAGAAACGGAAATGGAGAGACGGAGAGACGATGACGAAGACGGAGTGACGGATATTGTGTTTGTGTATATGTGTGTATGTGTATGTGTATGTATGTGTATATGTATGTATGTGTAAGTGTGTATGTAAAAGGTGCACATGAATATATGCATGTATGTATGTGACAATAATGCAAAAGATATAATTGATTCTTCACTTCAATATTGAAGCGGGCTTGACTTTATTCACGGTCGCCAGGTAATATTTTAATTACCGAATTTAAATTTACTTCATTATTTTAATCTATACATGCATATACAAGGTGCATACAGCAATATTATAAAAGAAAATTACATTTATCGCCGATCTCCTCCAGTGCAATACTCTTGGAGATGCGATAGTTTATAATTTTCTTTACGTGTGGAGGAGAGGGTAATGTGATAAAAGTTATTATCGACGACTCCATTGAGTGCAATACTCTAAAGAGTGTGATGATAAACTTTTTTAGTATTATGAGATATGTAGAAAAGTGTTTAAATCGACGACATCTTTGAGTGCAATACTCTAAAATGTGCGATAAATAACACTTCTATTTAATGCAAAATGAATAAACAAATTACTATCGATGACATATCCAAGTGCAATACTCTTCAATGTGCGATAATTAATTTGTTTAGTATTTATATGAAAAATGATTAATGAGATGAGATGAGTTATACTTTTATCAATAACTTTTTAAACACAGTCTCATTTAAATTTGAAATACTTAATCTTTTTATTAAAAAATTAAGAAAATATATATTTTACAAAGATTTAAGAGTTACTTAGTACTTTAAGACAGAATGCTTAAATCTTATACTTCTGACAGTATAAGATCGAATGAATATAGTGTTCATGTTAGATGTTACATGGTCGAACATCTAAAAGATAATGAGAGAGCTTGCTTGAGTTCACGCTCTTTTATATTATTTCTTAAACCTTCTATGAGGTTCTATTTCTTATTGAAGAAATATATTTTAGGAAATAGAATGTTCCATAACATTTATTTTAGATATTTACAAAAGAAACATTTAATTAAGATAAATGTATTAGTAAAAGAAACATTCTATTTCCTTTACATTTGAAATAACTATTTTTTATAGTTAATTTTATTATTTATTAATTGAAAAAGTTAATCTTTTATATTTTAATTAATATCTTTAAACTTTAAATAGAGTAATCAGTTTCATACATATTATATAAATTGAATGTTCTATTTATATACACGCAATTATTTTAGAAAGTTACATTTTATTATTAACAATTAAATATTGATAATACTTTTTATTAAAAGAAATAGAACATTCTATTTCTATAATCATTTTACTATATCTATATATATACATTTGAGTTATCTTATCGACCTCAGTAGGTAACTATGAAGTCCTACTTATACTTTTAATGTAATTTAAATTTCTTATAACTAAAAATTATTCTATCTTTTAAATAATATAGTCATTCTTATGACATATTTGTGTTGAATTTAATAATTATACCCAAAATCAATATGAGCCGTTACAATATAATGAAATTATATATATATATATATATATATATATATATATATATATATATATATATATATATATATATATAAATATATATATACATAAGTTGTAATGTAATTACGGAGAAACGGAGACGAAGAGGCAGAGACAGAGAAACAAAGATGGTGAAACGAAGATGGAAAAACGGAGATGTAGAGACGAAAATAGAGAAACGGAGACGGAGAGCTGGAGACAGACAGACTGAGAAAGAGAACGGAGAGACATAGTTGAGGGGGACGGTGACGGATAGACGGTGATGGAGAGACGGATTTGAAGAGACAGAGACGGAGAGACGGATTCGAAGAGACGGAGACGGAGAGACGGAGACGGAGAGACGGAGAGACGGAGTTGGAGAAACGGAAATGGAGAAACGGAGATACGCAAACGGAAAGACGGATATTGTGTATGTGTTGTAAGCTCCTACCTTGCCTGCATCCTCATAATTCGCGTACTTTTAACAACTTTTTAGTGTTAGGTTAATTAAATTGTTTTTATGTATAATTTACGTGCGTTTGTCAGAACAGTGACACACTAAGCGTTCATAAATGGAAACGCTTCGTTTTGCGCCGTTCTTATTTGTTTTGAGAGTGGTTGTATCATCAATTCTTATTTATTAAGATAGTGACACAATGGCTCTTCTTGACCGTTACGTGAAGCTAATTTCATGAATCTCAAAAGATTTACTAGTTAAATGAGTTAGCAAGGAAGGCAGAACTTTACTTCTATGAGAGTGGTGCAGCCCACTCGTATACTATAATTTCCACGTGTTGTGTTTGTAATCTTACATGCGTGAAAATACAATTGAATTTACGTGTGCGTCAGTAAGTGTATTGGTGTGAAGAAACGAGCTAACCCGTACGCAGCCAAGGCGTCTTGCCCAGCTGTTTCGAGGCCTTATGCTCTTTATAAGAACCTGAAAAGAACATAAAAAAGGGAAAGGAATAAGGACTGAATCTTATTGCCTCTCGTTTCAACACTATTAAATTTTAATTTCTTAAGTAACAAAGATCGATAAGTAAAAAAATTATTGAATCACTTGCATGCAAGAAGTTTATATAACAGAATGAATCACACGCATCCAAGTGTATTTTAAATTCAGTTTAACTTTACATTACACGATACACTTTTCGTTACTTTAAATTTTGAAAAGCAATAAGATTATACTACAAGAACGATAACGGGTACGTAGATAGAACGTATACTGATCTATTTAGCCGTTTTAAGTCGTCCTTCTAGCAATCAAACACGATCAGGACTCAAAGTTTGATTTTAACTATTTATTAACTGAAGGAAGAAACGAGAGTAAGCTCTCTACATATCTTTTTCGACACGACACCTCGTTCTCATCGTCTCGGTGTTCTTGCCTCTCCCAGACGGCATCTACTCTCTCCCATACTTCGTACTCAAACATAGAATCGATGCTGTAAATTACGATTGATATGATATACATATAAGCATTTCGCACGTGTATAGGTATAGCGGTAGGCGTAAATATGCGCGCGAGTGACCCCCCCCTAGTATATATATATATATATATATATATATATATATATATAGTGACGTCATAAACATATATGACGCTACTTTTTAGTATATTGTGGTTGAAAACCCCATATACTTTGACATAACACCTTGTTTTACTCTAAGAAACGATCGTTTCGGGAGTAAAATCGATCGTGCGTGCGAGCAAGACAAGATGAATGCCCAATAGATTTAATCCAGCAAGTTTAACGTGAACCTCACCGATTCACGTACAAACTCGTTGCATTGATGATTTCAATTATTTTATATGAGAGAGTTAGACCTTGCTGGACCATACACTGATAAAACGTCTTGCTTGCCAGATTCGGTTCCATACGCTCGATCTAACCCTTTTAATTTTAAAGTATTTTTAAAGGAAATTAGGATGTAGGAAAAAGGATAGCATTAGGTATAACTTATTGCCTCTCAATACCATTCCATATTATCTTCGACAAACACGACAATCAATTCAATATATTTCAATTAAACACTTGCAAAGACGTGTATGAACCAACCCAACGCTTTACGATCCAGACGTAAGTGCATGGAAATAATTATGCCGTTTTATCTTTTTTATTTGATCATATAAATTTTCAAGGTAATTACACTAACACTTCACACGCGGTATTTTAATAAATTAAAATCACTAAGATTTAAAGTATTCGATCGCAGACTTTATACACGAATATCTAATTTTAATTTTATTCAAGTTCACACAAGTACGAAGTACGTATTTCGGACTATTTCGCTGTCCTTTGAACTTAACTCTTTATGTATGTTTAAGATTACTTTATTAGAAGAGCGTCGACACGAGAGTGCGGAGCACAAACTTTTCGTTAAGCAAGTTACTTCGCATTTGCGGCGCTTGCCGCTATATTACTACTCTGCCGCCACAGAGTAGGGATATTATACATTGTAAAGTATTACACTTAATCGTCGCTTGACTGTCAAAATTAGCGGCGTAGCTGCGCGTTCGCTACTTTCGCTATATCCCCTCTCGCCGCTTATTAACATGATGCTTTTCTATATGAAAATCAACAAGTAAGATCTCAATATATATATATATATATATATATATATATACTACTAGGGGTTCCCCCTGCTCGCGCTGCTCGCCAACTCCCGTTTATATTTACATTATGTCAGTCAGTAATGAAATTTGTACTGACCAAAAGTATTAAAAAAATTAATATTAATTATATATTTGCTCAAGCAGATTGCCACACCACCCGAAGAGGTACTGTCAATAATACTTTACAATTAATAATTTATAATATAAATTAAATAATAAAAAATGTATGGTATTATGGCGCTTTGGTGTTTTTTGTTTTATTTTTAATAATTATATAAAATCAATTATAATAATTTTAAGTTATTTTAAGACATGTTAAAATTAAGTAAAATTATTCCTTTTTTTATAGAATTATTCAAAATAAAACCATGGTTACCTTGGCCTATAGCCCTACACAACCATGAGAGTCTATATTCCTTCCTCCTTATACCATAGACTGTATTTAAAATCCATCTTCCACCATCAGTATTACATATTTAAACAAAGTTTTAAAAGTCATTTTATAATTTGTACAATTTGTTATTATATTATTGTTATGTAACAATTGTTCAATTAATATTTATCTCTTTTAAATCTTTGTTTAAGTATGTTTATTAGAATAATTATTATAACTTGATATTTTTCAATTAAATATTGTTGTAACATGTCTTACAATAATATAGAACAGAAATTTTTTTTATTATTATTATTCTAAATTTAAAATTTAATAATTGATTGAATTCTATGTTTTTTAATATTATTATTATTAAAAATTTTCCAATTATTTCTTATATTTGAATATTAATTATTATTATTTTTTTTATAACATTTAGTATCTTTAATTTATATACTCAAAATTAATATATTTCCTTTTTTTAAATATTAGTTTTATTCAAAGTATATATTTTACAATAAATTTCAATATCATTATGATAATCATAATATTATTAATTAATATATTTCATGAATAAAACGATAAAATTAAATAATACAATTTTTCCTTATTTATTAATCATTTAAATTTTATTTTCAAAATATATCTTAATTTTATTTTCAAGTCTTTTGGATGTATAAAATATATATCTATATTGTTTTCTAATATCCTTGACTTTTCTGCTAGTATTAAAAAAGATATATTAAAATAATTTTTACAAAATTAATAGAATGTATTTTCGTTTGTTTTTTTTCAAAATTATCGATTATTTATTTCATAATAAATAATTTTTAATATTATTCAATGATTAAAAAAATCAATATAATATAATACATAATGATATGAATTTTATTAATTTTTTTTTGTTTCATAAAATAATTTTTTATTTATTCTTTAAACATTTTATTATATTTAAATTCAATTAAAAATGTATAAGTTATAATAGGATTTTATTTGATTTATTTAACGTTTAATGCCCGTATCATAATTATAATAATATTAATTTAATTAATTACTAATCCATGTACGTCATGAATAAAATTATAAAGTGAGTATTTTATTAAATTTTATTTATTTTTTTTAAATATATCTTAATGCAATTAAGTCTTTTTGATGTATGAAATATATGTCAAATTACTGTTTTAATATATTTGATTAATTTTCTGTTATTATAAAAGATATATTTATTATTTTTATTGATTTATTACTCAAATATATTTTATATTATATTTTATAATATAAAAAAAATTATATTAGCAATACGTAATAAATATTTATAATATATTGTATTATGAGTTGTGATATAATATTCCATTATTGGATCACGTATTTCTAACTTATATAGAATAATTTTATTTGTCATATATTTATAATAATATGTTACGTTGTTCCAATTTTTAAAATGAAGTTTTTCATTTTCAATACCGATATAGTTATTAATTACATTATTTATTCTAGATAAATCTGTATTTTTTTCAAATTTTCCATATATTCTTCGTACTGCTCTTAAAACCGTTCAAATTCGTTTATTTGGTTATTTAAATCATCTAATTCTTCTTGATGTTGTAAGTTTTCTACAACAATGTATTCATTTGAAACTCGATCCCATTCCATTTTATAATGATTCAATTATTATTAGTATTAATTAAATTGTACTTTAAATAACTTTGTTATTATTTTTTTTTATAAAATATTTGAAGTTGATTTTTATTTTCTTTTTTATTATTTTATATTAATTTTTTTATATAGAAAATTTGAAGTATGTTTTTATTTTTTGTTTTATTATGTTATATCTAAAAAAAACAAATGTTTTATTAGTATGTAAGAAATATAAATATATTTTTAATATTAAAAAAATTAAAGTTTTTTTTTTGTTATTTTTCTAGTACTTCTTTCCATACTATATTGGTTAATTCATTTTTATTTTCTAATTCATTTTGAATATGAATTTTAGGAGGATTTTTACTTCTTAAAAGAGCAACATATAATTGTCTATGTGAAAATAAAGGTTTTTTTTACGAATATTCCTTCGTTTTCAAAACTTTGACCTTGTGATTTATTTATAGTTATAACAAAAGCTCATACAATAGGGAATTGTTTTTTATATAAAATAAATGGTAAAAACGATGATTCATTTGTGCTTATAGTAATACGCGGTATAAAAACTTTATTTCCTTTATTTTCGCCTTTAATTACTTCAGCTTCTATATTGTATTTAAATAATCTCGTTATCTTTAATCGTGTTTCATTGCATAATCCATCTTTTATACTTAAATTTCTAATTAGCATTATTATGGCATTTATTTTTTTCTCATGCGTGCTGGATAAGTGGCCTATTGCGCATGCGTTTTCGGGGTGGTAAGTAGCTAATAGCGCGCGCCGCGTGTGTTTTGTCTTTGAAGCGTGTGTTTGAGTAAAAAGCGTTAGGTTATAAAAAATAACGTCACGCAAATCCGTTAATTAATGAAAAAAAGAAAACCACGATTTTGTTTGTGTATGCAGAAGTAGCGTCGCGCGGGCGAAGATGATAGGAGAGAGAAAGAGAATGCTTTATCGAAAGAAAACAAGACACGTCAGAACGTGTTTACGAGTCAGTCGTACGGCAGATATGAGAGAGAGAGAGAGTAAGAGAATGCTATACCGAAAGGAAACAAAACACGCTAGAACGTGCACGAGTTTCTATGTACGAGTCATTTGTGTGCTAGCTTCTTGATGAAAGTTGTTGGCGATGCAAAAAATAATATTTATATGAAATGTTTTTTTTTTATTTACATATTAATTTTTTTAAATGGGGGGGGGCTTCGCCCCCCCCCAACCCCCCTTTCCGTGCCCTAACATGTCACTCTCTCTCTCTTACACCCAGCACTTATGAGAAAAAATAGTATGTGAATCTCGTTCGGTTTAGTTGACTATTGCGCACGAGGGCAAGCTTGCCCTCGTGCGCAATAGTCAACTAAACCCTTCGAGCATATACTACTGGAGGAAGCCTCCAAATGGCAGAAAGCGTTACAAGGCGAAGAGAGAGAAAGCCTCTATTTTGGTACGTGCTGTCTCTCTCTTGCCTGATTTGATTGGCTGCTTCTGTTTCCCACTAAGAAAGTGAGAGAGAGATAGCACGTACCAAAATAGAAGCTTTTTCTCTCTTCGCCTTGTAACGTAGTTATTAGCTGGGAGGCTTTCTCCAGTAGTATATGCTCGAAGACTAAACCTTACTCGTTACACAATATACTATTAAATTAAGTTCATGTGGAGGTAATCCTTCTCTTATATTATTTAACATTTCTATTGGATAATTTAAATGAATATTATCATCTGTTTGATCAACACCCTTATATGTTACATAATCAATACTATAATATGTCATTGTTTTATTATTAATTAAATTCAATATTTTATTATTTAAAATATTCACATCTTCATTATGCGTATTTAAAATAACATTTTTCAAAAAACAATAATTATTGTTAATGTTCTGATAAATTTTATTGCAAACATTATTAGTTTTCCTTTTTCTGGTATAATAAATGTATCAACTTTTCCTTCTCCGATATCTAATAAAAATGATGAAAAATTTTCATCATTAGATCTTATATTTTTTTTTAATTTAAAAATATGAAACATGGGCCATAGGGTTGAATATTTTATAGTTTGTTCTTAAATTGTATTTTTATTTCCATGTTTTAGTACAGGTAAAATTTGACGAAAATCTCCACCTAAAATAATAATTTTTCCTCCAAAAATTTCATTATTATGACAGACATCTTTTAATGTTTTGTCAACTATTTCTAAAGCTTTTTTAGGAATCATTGATGCTTCGTCCCATATAATTACATTTGCTTCTCTTAATTTTTTCTTATCTGAATTAAATTTTAAAAATGCACTTTCAATAATATTTAAATCTAACGGTAATTTAAAAGTTCGGTGACTGGTTAAACCTTTTGGTAGTAAAATTGAAGCAATACCTGTCCAAGCCATTGATAAAAATTTTTTTTTTATTGTTATAAAATAATATATTAATTTTTTATATAAAAATGTTTTTCCAGAACCTCCTGGTCCATCTATGAGAAAAATTTTATGATTATTATTTATTACACTGCAAATTTAAGTGTGTTATTTTAACACACTTACGTGTGTGATTCGGCTGTCGCCATTTTTACACACTTTTTTGTGTGTTAAATTCATAACTCATTTTAGATGTTTAATTTAACACACGTAAACGTGTAAATTCAAACGCATAAAACGTGTAATAGATTGAAATACATTAAAAATTAAAAATTATTTTTATGGGCGTTTAAATTTTTTGTGTTGGAATTTTTCAATTTTAATGTGCAATTACTTTAAGAACTAACCTATTAATATTATATCACCTATAAAAACGCTTAAAAAATTTTCGACGGGACTCGGGCGCGAACTCACGACCTACGGGATGCGAGGCATCGACGCTACCTATTACGCTAAAATAAATAATAATAATCATGAGTAATTAATACTAATTAAAAAAAAATAAAGATCAGTAGAATAATTTTTATAGTAACAGTAAATGTATTAATGTACAAATATAAATTTTAAACACATAGATGTGTAGATTTACGCATTTATGTGTGTAAATTTTCACACTAAACTGATCATGTGTGTAAAATTACACATAAAATGTGTATACTGATACTTTTACGCACATAAGTGCGTTTTTTTACACACATAATAGAATTTACACACTAAAACGTGTAAAAGTACTCACTATCAGTGTGTGAATTAACACACATGAATTTGCAGTGTATTTGTTCAAAAATATATTTTTTCTCGTTATTCAATTGTTTATACATTTTATCAAATTTTTTTTTACTAAAAATTATAATTTCATCATTAATTTCTTCGTTTTCCTCGATATAGTTTTCATTTAGTTCAGGTAAACCAAAATTTTTACATGACATTTGTTCTGAATTTAATATTTGATTAATATGGGATAAAGCTTTGTTTTCTTTATTTTCTTTAAAATGTTCAATAAAAAATTTTTTATATTTTTCCCAAATAATGTTACCTTGAATATTTTCACATAATAAAAAACATGCAAAAAATTTACGTGATTGTACTGGTAACATAACATGGCATGCTTCTTCAAAAATATAATAAATTTGTTTTTCGTGTTCTATTAAATTCATTGCAAGAGCAGTTTCTTTATAAGTATTATAAGTAACATTTTCATAAGTTCGTAAATCTTTGAAAGATGTTGGACCTTTTACCCTGTTTAATATTAATTTAAAAAAAAAACGTTCACTATCTTTTGGTGATACTACATTTAATCTACCAATGGCTATATTTTTTCGAAGTTTTGATCTTTTAATCCAAGATTTAGTCTTAGAATTAAAAATAAAATATTGTGGGATATTAACATATTTAATTTTTTTAACAAAATCATCTTTTTTATTCAATTTAAACCATGCAGTCAATGTTGTTTCGCATTTGTTTGATGCTGAATGTATATTATTTCATCAAAAATTATTTTTTGTTGATTTTCTGTATAGATATTTGATCTTATTACTGTATGACTTCTACCGCATAATGGTGATGCTTGTAATATCCATGCGGCCTCCATTGGACTTAAATATCTTCCATCTATGTATTGAGTTATTTCATCATAAACATCATCATTATTATTTTCTTCATTTTTATCTTGTTTTATTTTACAGTAAGCTTTATCTACACCTTTATAAATATAATCATAAATATATTTTATACTTTGTATTGACATACAAAGTTCAGTATTGATATGAGCATTATATTTTGCTGACAAAAAACTGTTGTAAAGAACTACCATAGAATTATCAACTTGTATAATTTTTTTATTATTTTTTAAATTATATGTATGATTATCTAAAATATTATTTCTTCTTTTGTATTGTGGATATCTGTTTTCTTCGTCTATTGTAATTTCATTAAATGATTTTAGGAATTTTTTCTCACATTTACTTTTATTTTTTTCGTAAAAAGGTGATTCATCTGTATGTGGTCCATGTAACATGTGTTTAATTTTTGTAAATATTTATTTTCTGATGAAGGTATTTTTGCTAAAATATATTTATTAATATTTTCTGGAGTTAATATTTTATGATTATGATGTAATGTTATAATAATATGCGCGTGAGATAACCCTCTTTTTTGAAATTCAATCGAAAATACATAAGCTATAACAGGACCAAAAATTTCGTTTTTTATAATATCATTTAATAACATTTTAAATTTTATACAAAATAATCTTACTATGATATTTGGTATGTCATTGGGAGTCGTCGCTTCTGGAAAATTTTTTAAAATCTCTTTCAATTCTTTCCATTTAGTATTACACGTCATTGTTATAAATAAGTCTGGTTTTCCTACTGTTCTCAATATTGCCATGGCATCTTGATAATATTGCTGCATATATCTTGGACTACCAATATATGATGAGGGTAAAATAAAAAGATTTCCAATTTTTTCTTTGTTTTCAAAATTTGTTGAAACATTTGAGGCACTATTTATCACATGATCTAATAAACCTTGATAACATTCTATGCGTAATTGTTTTTGATTATTTCTAAAAAAATTTATTCTTGTTAAGTGACAGAATCCTCACTTAAATTTTTTTGATTATTATTGAGAAAATATTTTTGATTTTTCAAAAATATTAAATCATTTTATTGCATAGTGAAAAGAAAGAGATCTTAAAAGTGCTAAGGCCACTTTTTTTTCACTCTCTTATCGGGTTCGGGCAATTCAGCAATGTAACCGTCGACGGAGCTTGTTGCATGCTCCACTCTTTTCTCGCTCTCATAGTGGGGACTGCAACAACAAGTCCCTCTGAGTGATTGATGGGGTGCGACAGAGAGAAAATCTCACCTCTCTTTTCTTCGCGCTCTCTTCCCACTCTTCATAAATTAAGATTTGATGTTTTTTCTTCAACTGACGGTCGCTCATGAATGAGACGCGCGGGACAGGCCCTAGAGGCAAGTACGAGAGGAGAGAAGCTCGCGCAGCTTCCTCCTCTAATCTAAGATTGTTTTATTAAAATTGATTTTTCTTTCTTACTTAATTTTTGGTAAAAATTATTTTTCTTTTCTCTTTCTGTTTTTTTTCTTCTCTCCTGCTCTTCAAGCATGAGAAAAACATGGCTAGTGTTTGATTAATTTTTGTTTGGGTTTTTAAAGTGTTCTGTTAATATATCCTTTCCTTCACTTGTTCGATGTTGGTTGTCAATATTATTTTTCGGGTAAAAAAATTGAAAATGGTTTCCCGTGCGGGAGTGACGTAGATTAGCAAGGAGTAAGCAGGGTGGAGAGTGGAGGCAGCAACAACCAGGAAAGCCGGCAATGCCGCCACGCCGGCCAACAGTTTGTCCACACAAGATAAGTATTTTAAACTGATATATAATAATTCAATTTATAAATTAAATTAATATATTAAAGAAATTGAGAAAATAAGAGTTTTTTTTTAATCGTTTTGAAAAACGTTATCTTAATAGTTTATAATATAGCCGATTAATCTTAATATTTTATAGTAAATAAAAACGTTAAAACATCAATGAATGATGAGTAAAAATATTCAGGCGAAAAATTAGTGGATGAATTTCTGAAAATGATTAAATCACATCGACTGATTATGGTAAATCTCAACGATTTTAATAAAATTATATAAATAATTGTATACCTTTCAAAACTAGATAAATATTATTTGTATAAACAACTTATCAACAACCTATGTTCTTATAAAAGTACACTTAATAAATTAGACATTCGTTGCCGCTATCTCAACGTTACGAAATTTAACAAAATTTCTTAAAAACTTTTGGTAGAAATTTCACGTATCAAATTATTGCATTTTTTTCACAAATTATAAGCATACAATATATGGTCAAATGTAATAATGTTTTTTTTTACGTTTTTATTCATCTCTTAATTAAAATATATCTAATATTCTTAATTTAATGATTATGATTTTAATATTGTTCAGAATCCTTGTTAATAATATTGAATGTTTGTTCTTTGGAAAATAGTGCTATAAGCTACATCATTAATACTAGGTATCATAAAATGCATGATTAGCAATATTTGCGAAATATGATAAAACAAGGAAGTAAAAGATAATAGAGTGCAATTTTCAAATAAAAAGATAGAATTTTGGTTGTAGTTAATTTTAAGATTTAAAAGATCAATAAAGATGTATCTATATTTAGTTAATATTAATTAACATAGTTAATATTACTTGACTTTAATATTCAATATAAAATGATTCTTTTAAGCTTCATTCTATTTTATAAAATTATTTGACTTATACTTAATAGAATACTTATAATAAGGTAACAGTTTGTTTATAACTTTTAATAAATTAGTCACTAAATTTCAACTACTTCTTAAGTCATTTATTCAACTGTTTTTTTTTCTCACTTTTGATGTATAAACTCATTTTAAACAAACATATTATGGTAAACTATATATGATATTTTAACAAGTTTTTAAACTAACACAGCTATGTAACTTATAACGAAAATTCTGACTTTTGTTTTGAAAACATTTTTTACTTTAGCCTTGACAAGCCATTCGTCCGCAAAAATCTAAACTTGCTTGTGACGAAATTAGTTAATATTACTTCAATGTAAAAACTGTTCAGTTAATTATTTTGCGGTTTACAAAAGAAAGATTATAATAAAGAAATATTAAAATCACTTTTAATCGTATTAGTATTTCACAGCTCAAAGAGATTCATTAGTAACAAAAATCAAATTGACACCGTTGTGTTTTTCAATCGACCATTTTTTCAGAAACAGTTAATTTGTTAATACCAACTATTATGAACAAATTACAAATTCATTCATTAAATGCAGAACATTAATCGATCCATCAGATATTTTTTTCAATAAAATCAGTAGGTTGAAACCTTTTTTATTATAAAAAAATAACAGAAATATAGAGACCCAACTGAAGCGTATAATGTAAAATTTAAATAAAAAATAAAACTAATTTACTTCTTCATTAATTTTAAAGTTAAGATCGTTGATTTTAATAACCAAAAAGAACAAAGTTTTTTTTTATAATTTTATTTTTATCATTCTAATTTAAAAACAATGATTTATTAAAAACTGTGGAATAAATCAATTATATGCGTCTATTCAGACACAAAGTAAGCTGGAATGAAGACATCAAATTTAGAATAGATTGTGGTCGTCCCTTTTTCAGAGGGTAAAACCTTTTTAAAAGGGCCGCCCTAACACATGGCGCCCTTGCGTGAGACAATCGAGTAAAAGGACTGCAGGGATTGTGATTTTTTTTTCAAAAAAATAATAGAAAAGAATCGGAATCTTACTTTTGAAACACTGATTTTCTAGTAACTTAGTCACTTTCAAAAATCGAAAGATGTAATGGATATGTTATTGCTTTTCAGATTGTTTTAAAATCATTTTTAATTTTGATTTTCATGAAATTCCAAATTGAAAACTTGAAATTCCTGATAATTTTATAAGTTGTAAAAATTCAATTTAATCAATCATGTAATAATTTAAATATTTTTATCTATTTCAAACAAAAAAATTGTTAACATTTTATGAAACAAAATATATAAATATTTTAAGTGTGTTTTAAATAAATTCTTATTTTGAGAATTTAAACAAATATCCAAACGTTCTTCAATTTAAATTAAATTAACCATGACTTCACAAAAAAATTGCTTTTATTAAATTAAGGTATCTCTTGAATAGTTGGTGAATTTTTACTTAAATTATTCAAATAAAAATGTAGTTTGGCTAATATTATTAACCCTGAATAATTAATTGGCAAATTTACTAACATTTCTTATGCTTATACCGATGAACATGTACAAGTTTCGAGAATTAATTAACAGATGAGTTGGTAGCCAAGTAGGCTAAGTCATGGGCAACAGTTTTTTCATTTGGTTTGACATCCTCAAGAACTGTAGTTCGAATCTTGAACAAATAATTTTTTTTTTAAATTTAATAGCTTATTTTCAATCAATTATAACATTTTTGTTTTTCATAACCATGTAAAATAGAAGGATTATTTATAATTTGATGATTAAAAAAAGAGAGTATTTTGAGAATGTGATTTAATCAAAGGAGTTGTTTGTGAGTGCTTTGTGAATGCTTTAAAAACTAAAGTGGTTGGCAATCGCGAGTAAACATAAGCAATCATTATTAATCTCATCAAATAAATTATTTAGTTTTTATAAATAAAGAATTAGATCTTTTAATAAGAAAATAGTCAATTTTCATACGCATGTATTGGTGTAAAAAAATAATTGCTGTTTGATGGAAAATTAAAGTCATTTTAATTATACAAGAAAAATTATCTTATTGATCTTTATTTCTTTGAATTATCATTGACTGCTCATGATTATTATTTTTCATTTTATTTATATTTAGAAGTGTTTAAAAATAACGAAATTTCTATATTAATAAACCATAAATATGCGAAATTACCATAAGTTACAACAAGCGTTTCGTAGTATAACCGGTAGCGTCGATGCCTCGCATCTAGTAGGTCGTAAGTTAGCGCCCGAATCAGCTCGAAAAATTTTAAGCGTTTTAATAGGTGATATAATTTTAGTAGGTTAATCATTGAATTAATTTCACGTTAGAATTAAGAAGCAAAACAAGGAAGAAAGAAATGTTATTTCTCCTTTATTACTGAATTTGGATTTTCATTTTCTTAGCACGGGTTTGCAAATTTATGGGTACAACCTGTTCAATTTTAATGGTTAAAATTTTTTTTTTTATAAAAAAAACAGAGAGAATTAAAATTCCAGGCAATTTCCTGGGATGTTTTCTTTTATTTTATTGTTATAAGTACTCTTGATTGCTGCCTCAATTTTCTTTTTCTCTAGTGCGGTCGGGACTCGAACCCACGAGCCCGCTGAATTTATTCTAGATATTAAAATGATGAATTGCAATATACATATATATATATATAATTCTATAATATACATCTATATATACATATATGCTTAATTACTATGTATTGTCTATTTTTTTTTTATCCTCAATTTTAGCCATATCGGCTATTGCGGAAGGGTACGAACAGTGATGAGTAGGCCCATCGCTTAGTAGTTGCCGGAAACAATAGTTCGATCAAGAGTAGGCCGCGACAAAACAAAGGGGAGTGAACGAATTGGAATCTCCCCTCGTTCTAAAAAATTTTTCAGGTGGACCAGGAGTATAAAAGTAAATACCGTGACGAAAAATGTTTATTTTCTTTAAAAACAAATAATAAAAAAAACAAAAACTATTTGCCATCCGCTCGTTAACCTGCGCTAAATACACGATCTGGAGGATTTTTTTTTTAAAAAAATATGTACCGAAAAAGAAAAAAATGATTTAAATAATATTTTCTTTAGCGATTTCAGCAAAAATTTAACTATTTTAAGTATTCGATTTTTTAGTGCGGGGAAAACTAAGTAAGATTTAGAGATGTTAATGTAGAACAGATTGTGTTCTAAACGAGAAAAAATGACAAAATCGAAAGTTCGTGTCAAAAACATATTATATAGATGCGAAGCGTTATATATATAGTAAATAATGACCTTTACTAATAAACTTTTATTGGCTTAACAATAATAGAAATATTACTTAGAAAGATTCGGTTTACCTGCTTTTGATGCGAGGGTTCAGGGAAAACACTAAATTTATACCATTGAAGAATTCTCTTTCCTAAGGGAAAAAGGGATTTTCGTCTTAGAGCGGTTTAAGACGGCTAAATAAAACGAAAAACATAACTACATCTCATAAAACTTTCCCTCTGGAAGTAGAAGGTTTTTGGGAACGTAACTGATAATAATGAAATTTACAACATTCAAAAAAAAAAAAATTATAAAATCGCCAAATTGTTCAATCTTAACAGAAGTTTAAATAATAAATTCTCTGCGCCGTTTCACTCACCTTAATTGAATAAAAAATTAAATCGTGACTGATATTTAAGCTCTTGCCACAAAATTATAAGCAATATTACATGAAACTGTTAAGGATTAAACATTTAAAAATTTTCTTTTCTCAAAACCGAAATTATAAATTCTGAGAATTAAGTAAATCCCACAAAAAAATTTTTTTTTCGAATTAATTAAAATGAATTCAGGGTGGTACATGCTCAAGTGAAAAGCAATAAATTTCTAATTTTATCTTTAACATAAAAACAAAAAAAAAATCCGACAGTATAGTAACTTTTAGGTAATTTAAATAAAAACGTAAAAATTTTAAAATAATAAATAATCCATCATTTAGAATTATTAACCAATTTGTAATAAAAGTAAGATCGTAATTCATTAGGATCGAATTTTCTTATTAAAATAAAAATTTATTCAAAATTAAATGAATTGAAATAAATGCAAATTATAAAATGTTCTTTTCAGTTAACCGGGTGAACATTAAACCAAAGTTTTCTTATCGTGAATGTCATTGCGTCATGCAGTGCAAACCATAACATATTTTCACATAGCTTCGTACAGACTAATATACAGTTACATCCGGTCGAGTGAAAAATAAAAATATCAAGTTCTAGTTTGAAGTTTAAAAGAAAAATATCTTATTACCTAAATATTCTGGCTACTCAGAACTAAACTTTGTTGGTCTTACCCGAGTCAGCAAGTAATAATAGTGTAACTTAAGAAATTAACTTCGAGATAAATACAATGAGTTCCGAACGCACAAACGCAAGCGTGTTTTAAAGATTATTAAATTATGTGACTTAAAAATTTAAAAACTTTTTACCTACAATACCTTTGACTAAATTTTTCTATCATGTTATTACTATTTACAATTTTTCTTTTTAAGTAATCTAATAAAAATTTTTCTTTGCAACTTTAACTAATTTAACCAATACACAGAGATACCTTCTCAATAATTAAAGCATTGATGTTAAATAATAATAGAACAATTAAATAATTACAAATTGCTGCAGTTGTTATGTTTCCTTTTAATAATTAAATTTTCTTTTATTCTTTAAACAATAACATAATTAAGAAAATTCCAAGAGATAAATTGATACAACTAACTTTAACGATTAAAATACATTTGTTAAACAGAAATAGTAAAAATTCATCATAGTTGTTTGAAAATTGATTTTCTCTTTTATTCCAGAAGGAAAGAACTGGAAACCAATTAGTTTATTTTATTTCTACAAATTGTATTAGCATAAAATTAAATATCTTAAATATTTAAAATAATAAAGTAATTCTGACATTTTTGAGTGCTAATAGGGGTAATAACCCTTATAGATGTTAACCTTAAGCCTCCGCATCAAAAAATGCAGGTAGTAGGTAGGCAGGTATAGGATGCGTAACTATCATAAACTTATAGGCTTAAAATGAAACATAGAAATTCTGTGTGGGAGCATATAGTTTTGCGAACTTCAATAAATGCCGTTAAAAATATGATACATTATTTAAAAATAATGTAACCGTAAGAAAAAAATTTTTTTTTTTTCTCGAATTTCTAGCATTTTTATACAAGAGTGGCACTAGTATTGGGGGAGATGGGTCCCTTTCGCTTCTAGTAACCAGACCTCTGTGAAGTTAATAAAATCAAATTTTAAAATACAACTTTCTAAATCAAACGTAATAGAGTTTTAAATTTTTCTAAACAAATATTACTATAATAACGGTTGAAGTAGTTATAAAATTAAACTTAATAAGAAAAAGAAAACTTAATAAGAAAAAGATGTTCTAATTTTAAAGTTTTAAAACATTTCTTATATATATATGTTTCCAAAATCCTTGGAAAATATTTTAACATTATGTACAAATCATTATTTTTATTAATCCATATTTTAAGTTTTCCAAACATTTAATAAATTCCGATCAAAATTCAATTAAAGAATAAAATTCACAAAGCAATACGTTAACATAGTATTTAATCTATTTAAATCAATCATTTACGTTTTTTTTTAAAAAAAATTTTTTTTCTTTAATAAATTATGGTCAAAACATAATTAAAAATCCAAAGAAATAAATTCAACTTAAAAATAATTCTGGTAGATGTAACAACAATAATTTTAAAATGCTATTAAAAGTTAAAATTATTTTTAAGTACTAAAATATGTAAAAACTACAAATTTGATTGTACCAATTGTATAAATATTTAACTCGAATATAAAGACATCGTCAAATAAAACAAAAATCATCAATGTTTAAAATTTAAAATAATATCTATGAATAAAACCAGTCAAGCGTAAAACGTACTCGTTTTCGAACAGTGAGACAGAAATTCATTGCGCGCGATAACGCACATTTCAATCTCTACGTTGAAGTATACGTTGTATGTGCTAGCGTGCTCTGTTAAAGCAGCTCAAGTTTGAAGCAAGGTGACGTCATGCTGGCTTGTGCTTACAGTACGCTCTAAGCTTAAAAGCATATCCACTTTATGGTATCTAAATGAGTGCTGTAGGAAACCTTTTACTTTGAAATTAAAACCGTTTTCATCCCAAATAAATTTAATTTTGATAAAATATTGTTTTCTGCCATAATTTTGTTAATAATTTTTTGTTCGGATCAGAAAAGCCCCTTCACAATATTTTTTTTTTTAAACTAAATAATGCCACTTCAAACTTATGAATAGAATATAAAATGATTCATTGTGCACATAATATACTAATTTAGAATAAAATTCAATTAATTCAATCCTTTTAATAAATTCATAGTTTTAATTTACACGCTCATTAATCATTAATAAAATTAAAATGAAAACTATGACAAAATTCAACTTGATTAATTACAATGAATATAAATTTGTGAAATCAAATATAAAAGTTGCAAACATTACTCTATTTAAGACTAACAGATTTGCATGTTATGAGAAGATGATTATTAAATATTAGTTAATTTTATCTCTATAAAATTCTAGTTTTTTGTACCGCGTCCTCATTAGTCGATGAATAATTTTAACATAAAAATCTTTGCACAAATTGTACAATCGCAGATTATTCCAATAAGAATCACATACAATTAAATTTTCATAAATAACTTCTAAGGAAAGAACATATAACACCACAAACCAAAGTCTAAAATAAAATTATTTACTAAATTACATTCCACGAAGATAAAACCCCTTTAACAAAAAAATAAATACGGGAGTAATAATATACTCCTATAATTAATGAATGTTTTGTTTAGAAGTTTAAGAAAACCTGAAACGTCCCAAAATTAAGAAAATTTTTCTTTTCTTTACTTAATTAAATTAATAAATCTAAATAAACAAAAACATTATTGACAATATTAGACGTAAGATTACAAATTATACATTTCAACTATAAATAAGTTGTTTTATTATAACATTCACATAAATTAGAAAACTTATCATAAAAGAGAAGGCTGAAAACAAAAGATCTTGAATATCAAACTTAAAACAAATATAATGCGTTCACACGGTGGGATTTTGGTCGCTGAAGCGAGGGGATTCATTTTCACCGAGAATTAAATATAAAACCACGAGTTTCGTGCTAAACTGTAGCAAAGTACAATTGGATATTCTCTTATCTAACTAAACTTAATGCTTTTACACAGTTAATTCTAAAAAAAAAACCTGCGAAATGCGAAATAATCAACTAAGTTAAAATATACCAGACACTCGTAAACTAGTGTCTATGCGATCCGTAATTAAGCGTACCACATGAGAATTTTAGAGATAATATAAATAACTTGTTGCAAGCATGACGAGAAAAGTCTTGTCTTGAGGTTTCTATAACAGTTTAACTTGAATTTTGATCAACGAGTTTTCTGTTGACGCTTCTTTTCATCTAAGGTGCTAACCTTGTCCTCGAAGGGAGACGTTAGCAGTGACAAATTAAAGTATTTAATTAATTTTTAAAAACGAATTGACTTCCTCGCCATGCACCAACAAAAATGGAAAATTTCATAGGATACGAATGAATAATATTAAATGCGTAAGATATAATAAGAGTGCCAAGTTCGAATTTGGTAAAAGTTTTTTGAATTAATGCGAATCATATAATGGTTAATCCATTTACTTTAGAAATAAATTGAAATTGACATTAATTTCAAAATTATTAAATTTAAGACAGGAAAATGCATGCAAATTTGCTCGCATTAATTAGTAGTTTAAATGTAAACATTTAAATCAAATGCGACACCTTTGAATAAATAGTGAATTATCTGAAAATAAATAAAATGCCCGCCAATTCGCAAGCATTTAGTCAAATTATTTTTAGTAAACAATAGCAATTTTTTTTTTATGATTAATAAATTAGGCCGACAAATAAATCTAATTGTTGCCAATTTTTTTTTAAATTTAAAATAAATTATTATCAAAATTCCATTTTATCATTAACCTTATGCGTAGAAGTGATGACGTGACTAAAACCTCAATAAACTATATGCCAATTTTGTAATTCAATTTAAATATAAATTAATTAATAACACAAAATTGTTGTTATCCAGCACTAAAAATTTTTCTTTAAACCCAAAACATCAACTTAAAATTCTAAAGAAACTTTCTAAATTTAAAAACATATAAGCAATTGAAGAACGTACAATCGTATTAAATCCCCCGCGAAAACTGAAATAATCTTTATAAAGTTTATTTCCGATCGATAAACTTACTAAAATTACCTACGAGGTAACTGAAATCTGCAATTATCCGTTACCATCCATGGCGAAATGACTTATGGTAACGATCTATAACCAATATCATTTCTGGTAACTTCAATTTAAACTTAGTATCTACCGCTAAACCAAGAACTATTAAAACTCTAAACTAAGGTATTTCAATTTCGACTTTAACAATACAATTCGATAATTAATTATGCAAAGACTTTTTTAATCACTTTCATTATATGTTCTCTATCTGTTTTCCATTATTTTAAAAATAAATTAATATTTATAATAATAACTAATAAGTAACAAAATCACTAAGCATTCTTCGAATAAAAGTTTTTTTTTTGTTTTGAAATTGCTGCAAAATAATTCATGTAACCTACCTGTATACAATAAAAATAACTAAATTACAAAATTGATATTAAATAAAGAACTCAACGGTAACCCACTTAAACGACAGAATAAAAGAAATGTTTAAAAATTACAAAAATCTAGTTTTTCAAATACTTAAATTCAATAACGTGAACCATTCCATTACGTAAATACTAATAATTAAAAATATCCACAGTTAATCTTTTACTTTAAAAGGTTTTAAAACTCAGAATTAAAACCACCTCTATATGTTTTAAATAAACTACAAGTTTATTTATGATTCATCATAATCCATATGCTAAACTAAATTATTATTCCACTCCTTGTATTTAATTAAAATTCATATGTTACAATAAAAAAATATAATAATTTCCAGGCTATACCGTAAAACTCAACGTCTTCTGTTACCAACGTTAATTTCGAAATTTAATGCTTACTAATAATATAAAAGAATGCTGCATGCCGAAATATGATAGAAATTTAACGCGATTTGTCGTTTAAAATTAACTGTCGTTCTCACGTTGTCACCTAAAACAAGTAAGGCGATAAAAATGCAAAGCGTTGCACTAACTGTATGCTTCTCCCGTGGTATTATAACTAGTATTTCAAATATTACACAAAATAGAATATATCATCTCATATATTTTAATATAAAAACCGCGTAAACAAATTGCTATTGTACGAAATAACACATTTATAGATATATTTAAATAAATATTTTAATGAAATTTTGTGAGTTTCAGATGAACATATTCAACCTATCCAAATCAGAGGGAATAATTACGCTTATCCAAATAAATAAGTGGCAGGTATGCATATTTTAATTAATATGCATCCCATTTAGTCTTAACCATTTGTAGCATGAAGTATTTAAAATAGGTCTAATATTATAATAGAACCGTAGTAGCTTAATCCTTAATATTAAGTTTAACAAATTCAAATAAATTTTGGGCGGAGTCACTAAATAAATTTTTAAATCTAACCGCGTTGAAATATAGTAATATTTTCAAATTCCGGAATAGTTAATAGCGTATCTACTGGCGAATATCTAACGAAAATTAAACAAACGTCTGATCGGATCTTTCTAACTTACATAATTAGTTTTGTAATTCAATTTTATAAAAAAAAAGAAAACACGAATTAATATAAAAGCTGCTTTATTGTATATAATAGGACTCTTGCACTAAAGGCGCAAGAGAAAGAAAAGATTAGTTGAATGTAGGATTTCTTGTACTAAGGTTCAAGAAAAACAATAGGAAAAAAAACGGTACCTAGACAACTGCAGTTAGTAAGTTAGGTTAGGAAATATTTGACTTTCATGGTAGTGGGCAGATGGTCCACGCACGATGGCTTATAGGACATGACTGATCACTATGTTCTATCATAGAAAAAGCAACCATGGTTAGTCGAATCAGATGTGCGACTCGAGTATAATGTGAAAAATTACGATAAAAAGGATACAAATTAAATTAAAGAAAAAAAATGAGATACAAAATTGATTACAAATGAATTGAAAATGAATGCCATCCCGATGCTTTTTGTTAAAGTCGTGAGATGATGATTATTACCGGATGCTTTTTGTTAAGGTCCGATGACTAAATAAAAAATACAAAATGAAGAAATATGAAGAAAATCACGTAGCTTAATCTCGTATACTATTTGTGATTACTCACTGTAGTATAATTAAGCCGTCGGGTACGCGCTGGGGAGTACAGATGCAATAAGCATACCCTGGCCGGTTGATATTCGAGCGCTATTTGTGATCACCCACTGTAGCATAATTAAGACGTCGAATGCATCGCAAGGGAGTACAGATGCCCACAGCATACGCTTGCGAATGTTATTCGAGCACTATTAGGGAGTACAGATGCCCACAGCATACGCTAATAGTATAAATAAGGCAATATAATTACAAATACAAAAAGAAAATAAGGAAACAAACAAGGAAATTACCAAGAATAAATAAAGAAAATAAAAAAAAAACGAAAATTTACATAATAATCTTGTACTAAAGGTTCAAGATGAAATAAAGAAATAAATATCTAAAAAGTGTAATGAATCAAAGGAACTGCACAAATCATACATACATTAGGTTGAGGACAATAAATCTTGTACTATAGGTTCAAGATAGTAACAATATATAGTTACTTTCAAAAACTAATTTCAGAAATATAATAAAGCAGCACTATCAATTATTACATAAAACAAATAAAATCATTTGCTTCTGAGAACTAATATAAATTCTTTCTCACTATAAGTTAAGTTAATAAAATATCATTTTGCTTCAAAGTTTTTTATCTAAATATGTGACTCCGACACCAAAAAACTGCAAGCGCAAAATCTACGATTTCCAAGTAAAAGCGTTTAAGTACAAAAAAATAATCACCGATAAAATGATAGACCTTTAACGAAAATCAGTTAGACCAAAGTAAGTAACTATAAAATTTAAATTAAGTACGATAAGTCAAATCTTTTAGAAAATAATGAAAAATTTTTCTCATAAAGTTATAATATTATAGTTCACTATAACTCTCAGGTACAATTTCACTTTACTAAAATAAGACTCCGACACTTAAAAATTTAAAACATAATTTGATCCGTATTTTCTAGCAAATTCACGGTAAAAAAAGGGGGGGTAAACAATAAGATAAAGAAACATAAGATGCGTTCCCAGAGTTAGACGTAGTTTTAAAGTAGGGAAGAATATATAAGAATTACATTGAAAAAGTGGTAAACCTTCAAAGAAGGGAAACCGTCCCACCAGTTTTGGAATATATAAAAAGTAGAAACAAGACAATGATTATCAGTCGTGTTTCAACAGCCGTTTCAACAAGTTATTCTAAAAATTTAACTCAGTATTTTCATAAAGTGTAACAGTTAGGACAGTAGATCTAACAACGAAGAATTAATTATAACATAAAAATACAGTGTTTCGTGCGTTCAGGTCTACGTATAAAATATACCAAGGTAACCTCATTTTTCTTTTTTTTCTTTTTATTTTTCTTCTATGATAGTCTGTGTATATCGTACATCATTTAATTAATTTCTTTCTAAATAATTAATTTACCATTTTATTTTTTATTTTAATTATTAATTGTTTTAATTTTAGATCAAACAATTAAGTCTATTTTTTTTGTGTATTAATTAAAATAAATTTTTAAAACTTGTGTGTTTAGTTTAAACACAGTAATTCCCTATGATGACATAGTTTATCCGGGTATCGCTGACTGACTACTAAGTAATCCGATCAGCCCCAGTAACGAAAATATGCACCGTGTCTTGTAAAGTAGACAATATCATAAAATAATGATAGTCAGATTTAAATGTAATACCTCATGTTTTTCTATAACGAAAAATATAAAACTATTGATCTAATATTGATAACTCCATCCAAACGCAGACAGATTTGAATAATTGTATTTCCTAAATGGAATATCAGTCTCTATCTCTACTCGTATATTTAACCGTAATAGTAATAGTAATAATGTATCACCTTTAATTTATTATTTTAATGACTTTGAATTTAAAACGCCGATTGTTCAGGATTCACCCTAGCTAAAGATTGATTGTCGAGGACGACAATTAAACTTAGTAAGGGGGGGGGGGGAAGTCTAGGAGTGACTGGCCTATATTAGTACATTGAAAGATTTATCAATTCATTTTGTGTTTTGTAGTTCATTTGTATTATTTATTTTATTGCGTAATTATATTTAATTATTATTTGACTGTTTATATTCATTTTCATATTTATATATTTTTATATCTAAAATTCTTAAAAATAAGCCGAAACCAAATGGATGTTTAACTAAAATTTCTTCATTCTCTAGATGGAAAACGATTACATCTTCAATGGAGGTAACTCGAACCACTTTTAAGTATCCATTTAAATAAAATCATGAGTAATAGGGTAGTGTCCGTTTTTAAAGTATGTATGCACTACTCTAGGATCAGTTGTGTCCGAGTATTTTATTCTTTATTCGAACCCGTGTACGCCTCCAAGGAAAACCTAGGCTCATAGGATTTCTATCAATATTACTTTGGTTCTATCTTTAATCAATTCTGTGGATAACCGGGTGATTTTTGGGGGTATCCATAGTAATTGTAGTAATTCTCACGGTTATGCTCGCTCGATAGGTTACTAAAAAGAGAGACTAATGGTCCTTGGTAACCATGAATAATTTTTTAAATTCTAATCTTTTTATTCCTTAAAAGAAGGTTTTTCCAATCTCTTCGTTTCTTTTCTTGTTTTACTCGTGAAGATTTTATTTCTTCTCTTGAGTCGCGATTATCTCTACTTATGTGGAATTAAAAAAAAAAAAAGGAAAACAAATATAATACATCAAATTGAAACCTAAAGGAAAATAATAATCCTCACCTCTAATCTTGTAAGCGATACGGCTTTATCTAATTCTTTGCTAGGTTCATGAACTTTTCTAGAAGACGTCATGTTCAATGCATCCTTTATTTTTCCTTTTTAATCGTACAACAGTAGACCCGTTAATTAGGAGGATTGTCCCTAACTTGACGGCGTAAATTCTATTCCTCGGAATTGTTTAGCGATTTTTGCTAGATAATTCTTGAATTCTTAATACCCTCCTAATAGCTTGCCGTTCTCATAGAACCGTAAAAGGGTGTTTCGTTTCTTTCTTTTGTCTAATTTCCGTTAATAAATAATGCTATTAGGACTAGGGATTCGAACTCTCGCTCCCTAATTTTGTTTGTTTTTGCTAAGGCAGCGGTGTGTATTAGTAGTGAAGCGATTGACACGGACAAAGAATTGTCAGTCAGACGCGTTATTTTATGTTTGTTAGTGTTATAATGTTCAATTACAATTATTAAATTCCTCTAGCAATAAAAACCATTTTTATTTTTATAAATCATGTACGATATACTACCGTTGAAAATGTTACATTCAATCTTTATAGACCTGAACGCGCTAACATTATCATATTTTCATAGGTATAGGTGCGAAATTTGGGAAGCGACCCTTGCAATCGGAATCTACGTTTAAAACTCAGTTAGGTATTCATTCATTTAGTCTATTTTTACTATTTGGGGGTTTTAGCAAGACTAGGTAACGAATTACGGGGACCGGAAGTAGAAATGCCAGACAGCACGAATGACGCTCAAAACCGAGACGGACAAGCCGATCCATCTATGTTGATGATGACGGCTATGGCGAATAGCTTCGCCTTACATAATGCCCTGCAGGGCCTGCGCAGCTTTGACGGGCATAATATGCCTTTAAAAGACTTTATACAAGATGTTCGTAATGGAAAAGAATATGTGCCTGCAGGAAGTGAAGGACAGTGTGTCAAAGCCGTGCTAACGAAGTTGCGCGGAAATGCTAGAGACTGCACATATGGACATTCCTTTGCCAACATCGACAGCTTAGTGAATCATTTGAAGACTAGATTCGCACCAGGCAAGACGTATACTTATTATACAACCAAGATTAATGACATGAGGATGAAGCAGGGAGAGACCGTAGGAGATTTCTACGATAGACTTCACATTCTACTCAGTGGAGCCAAGAATGTTCTAAAGGACGACATCCCAGGAGCAACTGATGCTAACCTGAACGATATGATAAAGCCTTTAGAGTATGCGGCTAAAGACATCTTTATCAGAGGACTACCGGCTGACATATCTGTACAGGTAGATGGGAAAAACCCAGCTACGTTAGCTGACGCGTATAAAGACGCAGTGCGAATGGAAACTCGTATGGAAGCTAAAATATTGCCTGACACTAGATATAAGTTTCACGGACAAATGCCCAAGGTGAATTGGGAACAAACCGAATTTTCAACTGTAAACCAATGGAGGCCAAGGAATCCCAACAACTGGAATAATGGACAACATAAGCATCAAAGTGAAAATTGTGCATCTGAACCCATGGTATATCATAATATGCCACCTGGATCTCAACAGAGACAGGGACGCACAAACTATAATGTACAAAGAACCCATCAACCTCAAGTCAAGCAGTTATCGCAAAACTATAACGCGAATAACTCACCGCAAAGGTTCCATCAAGATCGTTATACTCCTCGACCGCAGTATGGCCAACAACAACAGCAGGCATTTTCTCAGGATGCACGTTTATACAACTCTTATGGGCCTGGGGAACAGAGACCTTCTACCAACTATCAGTGACCGCAAGGTTCTGCCCAAGGATATAATGCCTATAGAGCATCCAACCAGATGACTCCCAGATAGGCCTAGATCCAGAACAACATCTTGCTGGAAACCCCCGACCATAGAACCATCTTAAAACATATATATGTGGTTAAACCTGTTTAAAACAACTGAATTTCTATTACAGGCTTGCAACACCGGTATGAAATTCCAAGTTATAATAACTGTAACGTGGATACTGACCTTGTATGCAATTCAGCTAACAGGGTATCCATCTCATAAATGGACACCCTTGCAAACCAATCCTGGTATTTACTATGAAAAGAGTGGCACCTCACGACTCAAGCAAGCAGAATGGAAACTTCTAATACATGTGAACACCGACATAATCGACTCCCAAGTAGACTTAACTAATGCTATAAATCAATCGCTTAGCACTGACCGTGAGAGACTCGCCAAATTAAAATGCCAACCAAAACTCGCTGACCAGAGAACAACAGCCGTCGACCTTTACAGAGAATGCGTAAAAACTTCTCCAGCGAGGATTGCGAAAACACACTGAACTCGCTCGTGCTATTACAAAAGCAGGACCAAGCTCATGATCTTAGAAATCAAGCCAAAGAGCTGTTAACAAGATTACATTTTCTAACTAAAGCTAGCACCAGCCAAGAGACTATAAAAGGGTCTATGACACCTCTAAGCATCATTGGCAGTATTAGTAGCACCCTTTTTGGGCTGGCCACCGAAGACGAAGTAGAGGAAGTACACCAAAATATTAATAAATTGCTAGATGATAATAAAGAAATCATTAAACTGTCTAACCAAAAGACTCATTTGATAACAGCAAATTTCAAAAACCTCGAGAATATCACCAGTAACCACGCTGACGCACTCAAAAGTTAAAAAAAAAAACGCTCGAATCGGAGCAGCAACGAGAAGCCTATTTAAGAAGCCTCACTGTGCATCATAGCCGTTTACCCATAGCTATCGAGCGAAACCAAGAGATTTAAAAAAAAAAAAAAAAAAAACTAATTGATTTAGTCAAAACTTTAATACAAGGGAAACTACCCGGCGACTTATTGACGCCCCGACTCCTAGCTCAAATAAGCCAGGATATCACTGAACATTCGAGTGACTGGGATTTACCTATGTCTACTAAACACATAAGACCAGAAGAGATAGCAAGGATCGCAAAGATAGATGCTGTGTTTGACAACAACCGATTAATAGTAGTATTATACCTGCCTATGGTTAAAACAGAACCGTATGTGCTGAATCGCATGTACCCTCTATTGACCGCGCAATCCTAGAAAGATCAACATCTTGGTTATGCGAAAATCAAACCAACTCACGCGTTGTTAGCATTAAACGAAAAAAAAAAAAAATAACAAGCAATATGTAAAATGCGCCCATGATTATTTACATGAGTGCACAAACCATCTCTATGGTTTAATTGGTGAAACTCATTGGCCTTTATTAGACGTTCCAACCTCTACAGATTGTGAACTTTTACCATTGACGCAACCTACCGAAAACCACTTTAAACATTGCACTATAGTTTATCTAACTAAGCCCAGCTCTCAACATAGTTACCTGCACAACGAGGCCGCATGGCTGTACTCCTTGGTTGAACTAACAACCGTCAGAGTCACATGCAATCAACAAAAGGACCAGATACTACAACTGAATGGGACTGGTAAAATCCAAATACATGACAGTTGTACTGGGCGGACCACTCAAGTGACTCTGGGGATATGACAACTCGCACGAGTGCGGAGTTCTACACCTACCAACCGAAATTACAGCTGGAAATCGCAGACTTACTGACCGGAAATATTCCGAATAACATCCTAAGTCATGAGGAGTTACCTTCAATTTTGCGACCTGAAAACAACAATCGTTGGAATAATCAGAACATGCAATAGATTCCAGCCAAACTCGAAGAAGTTGCGCGACATAAAATTGAAAACAACCACGTCCGACATACCATATATGGGAGTTATGGATTGGGCTTATTGTTGTTCACGGCGTTCACCAGTTTAGCCATAAGGACCATCAAGTGTAAACGTACCTCTGGTACACACCCCTTGAACAGGCCGACGCCATCAATCAAAAGACGAACAACTCAATCTAACACTCCCACTAAACCAACCAAGACCACTGACACAACCAGTACTGGAATGAAACAATACGCTGCACTAGACAGTTGAAAATTGACTTTTGACGTCTCTATTCCAGACAAGCAACCTTGCCAGGATGCCGACGAATGAGACACTGCAGCTGACAAATAACAAGGACCAGACCCTTTGGGAAATCGTACGAGATCTCGAACGACAAGGGCCTGTCAAACAAATAACGACGCTAGAATACGTTAACCATAAGTATACTAGACTCCAAATAAAATTTTTCGACCATTTTTCTGTAGAAAAACCCGCATCTAATGACAAAAATGACTCTACAAAAATTGACCCTAACCGACTTTTTTGTTTAGTAACAAAAAAACGACACGGTACAGACTTTAGCTTCTGTATTTAGACCTTACGGATTATTAGACTACGTACATATTACTCGTGGGAAGAAAACTGAAAATCGGTACGGATACGTAAGATTTATACATGAAACTGACGCTCAGACAGCTTTGCTACAGACCCGTAGTAAATACGGAGCAAGACAAGCCGAGCCTTTACGACAGAAACGTAAACGGAACGAAACTCATAACATCTGGACTAGGTGCAGTAATTGTAACCATGACATTACTACACAGTATAGACGCACACATATGCTGTTGTGCCAGAACCAACAACCCCAGACAGACGGTTCCGAAAGACGGCATGATGACCACATTTACTTTATATGCAACCTGTGTAAAAAACCAATTACAGGTAATTACGCATTGCATAGTAAAGACTGCGTTCACGCGCAAGACATACCTATACTACCGGAGACCACCTTTAACCAGGTGTCCGATTCGACTGAGTTACAACCTAACTCATTGACATGGGCAGACGTGGCTACCAATATTGCGGCCCCGCCCACCGCTTCTATGCCTTGCGACAATGCTAAAAAGCATTCTTTTTCCTTGACGGAGTATAAAGTGCTCCAACTGGCAATACGCCTCATCCTTAATCCTGCAGAACCCAAACCGCTTGCTTTGCGTGTAGAAAACTTAAAACTTGACTAACAATTCAAATAAATTTTTTTTTATTATTTTTACTATTGCTAATTAACATGTAAATAGCATTTAATTAACCAGTGCATGCGACTAACCCGACAAACCACCATAACAACATTTTAATACACTTTTGTTTTAGGTAATGAAACGAGAAGCAAACTCCGACAACTGCCAGTATAAACTGCTGGCATACACCAACATCAACCGCCAAAGGTATGGCCAAGTCGAACCAAGGTGCATATCGACGTTATGGGGCATCGATAAAAACAAAAATCAACCCACCTACAGGGGGAGCAATCGGAAGAGGACCCCGCTCCTCCTGTGAAGACTGTACATCGCCATCTCAAGACGCCATAAAAAAAAAAAAAAAAAAAAAAAAAAAAAAAAAAGAGAGAGAAATTTTTCTTTTTTTTAAATAAACATTTAAAATAAAATATTTTAACTCGTGATTACACAATTAATTTCAATTTATAATCTTATATTCTTAATGTAATAATTACTGTTAAATCATTTTTCCTTTTAGTTTTTGCAAACGCTAAGAAATTCTTAATTTAACTCGCTTACATTTTTAAATTTTCATCTAAAAACAATTACTTGTAAAGCGGTATTCCTATCCTCAACCAATCCTGATATACTCCTTTAGTAGCGATCATTAACTGAACGATTCAATCCTTGAAAACACCCTTCAACCCATTCCGCTATTTTTAATTTTTTGTTATTCTTTTAGTAATAAGTTAATAATTTGTAATCTTTTTGTAAGCAGGTTTCCTGGTGGTTTCTGTCGACGCTCGCTACACCCACTGCAACTGACTGTCGGGGACGACAGAGTTTCTTAGTAAGGGGGGGTGTTAAGTGACAGAATCCTCACTTAAATTTTTTTGATTATTATTGAGAAAATATTTTTGATTTTTCAAAAATATTAAATCATTTTATTGCATAGTGAAAAGAAAGAGATCTTAAAAGTGCCAAGGCCACTTTCTTTTCACTCTCTTATCGGGTTCGGGCAATTCAGCAATGTAACCGTCGACGGAGCTTGTTGCATGCTCCACTCTTTTCTCGCTCTCATAGTGGGGCCTGCAACAACAAGTCCCTCTGAGTGATTGATGGGGTGCGACAGAGAGAAAATCTCACCTCTCTTTTCTTCGCGCTCTCTTCCCACTCTTCATAAATTAAGATTTGAAGTTTTTGCTTCAACTGACGGTCGCTCATGAATGAGACGCGCGGGACAGGCCCTAGAGGCAAGTACGAGAGGAGAGAGGCTCGCGCAGCTTCCTCCTCTAATCTAAGATTGTTTTATTAAAATTGATTTTTCTTTCTTACTTAATTTTTGGTAAAAATTATTTTTCTTTTCTCTTTCTGTTTTTTTTCTTCTCTCCTGCCTTCTTCAAGCATGAGAAAAACATGGCTAGTGTTTGATTAATTTTTGTTTGGGTTTTTAAAGTGTTCTGTTAATATATCCTTTCCTTCACTTGTTCGATGTTGGTTGTCAATATTATTTTTCGGGTAAAAAAATTGAAAACGGTTTCCCGTGCGGGAGTGACGTAGATTAGCAAGGAGTAAGCAGGGTGGAGAGTGGAGGCAGCAACAACCAGGAAAGCCGGCAATGCCGCCACGCCGGCCAACAGTTTGTCCACACAAGATAAGTATTTTAAACTGATATATAATAATTCAATTTATAAATTAAATTAATATATTAAAGAAATTGAGAAAATAAGAGTTTTTTTTTAATCGTTTTGAAAAACGTTATCTTAATAGTTTATAATATAGCCGATTAATCTTAATATTTTATAGTAAATAAAAACGTTAAAACATCAATGAATGATGAGTAAAAATATTCAGGCGAAAAATTAGTGGATGAATTTCTGAAAATGATTAAATCACATCGACTGATTATGGTAAATCTCAACGATTTTAATAAAATTATATAAATAATTGTATACCTTTCAAAACTAGATAAATATTATTTGTATAAACAACTTATCAACAACCTATGTTCTTATAAAAGTACACTTAATAAATTAGACATTCGTTGCCGCTATCTCAACGTTACGAAATTTAACAAAATTTCTTAAAAACTTTTGGTAGAAATTTCACGTATCAAATTATTGCATTTTTTTCACAAATTATAAGCATACAATATATGGTCAAATGTAATAATGTTTTTTTTTACGTTTTTATTCATCTCTTAATTAAAATATATCTAATATTCTTAATTTAATGATTATGATTTTAATATTGTTCAGAATCCTTGTTAATAATATTGAATGTTTGTTCTTTGGAAAATAGTGCTATAAGCTACATCATTAATACTAGGTATCATAAAATGCATGATTAGCAATATTTGCGAAATATGATAAAACAAGGAAGTAAAAGATAATAGAGTGCAATTTTCAAATAAAAAGATAGAATTTTGGTTGTAGTTAATTTTAAGATTTAAAAGATCAATAAAGATGTATCTATATTTAGTTAATATTAATTAACATAGTTAATATTACTTGACTTTAATATTCAATATAAAATGATTCTTTTAAGCTTCATTCTATTTTATAAAAATATTTGACTTATACTTAATAGAATACTTATAATAAGGTAACAGTTTGTTTATAACTTTTAATAAATTAGTCACTAAATTTCAACTACTTCTTAAGTCATTTATTCAACTGTTTTTTTTTCTCACTTTTGATGTATAAACTCATTTTAAACAAACATATTATGGTAAACTATATATGATATTTTAACAAGTTTTTAAACTAACACAGCTATGTAACTTATAACGAAAATTCTGACTTTTGTTTTGAAAACATTTTTTACTTTAGCCTTGACAAGCCATTCGTCCGCAAAAATCTAAACTTGCTTGTGACGAAATTAGTTAATATTACTTCAATGTAAAAACTGTTCAGTTAATTATTTTGCGGTTTACAAAAGAAAGATTATAATAAAGAAATATTAAAATCACTTTTAATCGTATTAGTATTTCACAGCTCAAAGAGATTCATTAGTAACAAAAATCAAATTGACACCGTTGTGTTTTTCAATCGACCATTTTTTCAGAAACAGCTAATTTGTTAATAACAACTATTATGAACAAATTACAAATTCATTCATTAAATGCAGAACATTAATCGATCCATCAGATATTTTTTTCAATAAAATCAGTAGGTTGAAACCTTTTTTATTATAAAAAAATAACAGAAATATAGAGACCCAACTGAAGCGTATAATGTAAAATTTAAATAAAAAATAAAACTAATTTACTTCTTCATTAATTTTAAAGTTAAGATCGTTGATTTTAATAACCAAAAAGAACAAAGTTTTTTTTTATAATTTTATTTTTATCATTCTAATTTAAAAACAATGATTTATTAAAAACTGTGGAATAAATCAATTATATGCGTCTATTGTAACGTCAAAATGTCAAGAATGTTATAGCAAGATTGGTAAAGTTGAATTTTATATGTTATTTTTACTTTATTAATCTATCTTACCTTACTATTTTTTTTTTACTAGAATATATATGTATTTTTGACGATTATTCTTTAAACAATAAATTTTAAGTAAGCAGCAAAATAATGAGACCAATCTTGCCTTCTTCTGGTAAAGTTATTATACTCGCCGACTTTACGACTCAGCAATATCCGTTGGGTTCGTTTTTTGAGGTTACATAAAATTTCTTTTGATATCTTTATATTTTAGACAACACATATTAGCATGCAACATGACATTTAATTACGGACCCACATAAAATTGACATAAGGCGGTATGTGAAATAAAGAACTCTATATTTTATTTTTGAGATGGTCATGTATATGACATCTTTTGAAAAATGGCTCTCATTTATTTATATTTTCATACATGATTATTTGTATATATTTAGATACCAATCTATAAAAAAATATCTATTAATGACTCGTTATAAAGAAAATTTATAACATGAAACTTTAACTATGATCTCTGAACACAAAAATATCAAATGGACTCTTTAAACTTAATAAAAATAAAGAAAAATCAACAAAGCTTTACAGTAAAAAATATAAAGAAGAATAAGATCTTTTAATTGTATTTAAAAAATGAAAAGAACCACTCTCGATTCTTCTTGACTTAATGATTATTTGATTATTTTTATAACTCCTAGTATCAATAGGTCGTGCTTATTGTTTGCTGAGGACATCACCTGTAACAAAAAGATAGCCCTAATCCCTGGTGTACGATAACCAGTGCATCACCAGGCATAAAATGCTCGTGGTGTCCACTGGAGAAGGGCAGCTTTTCAGCACCCTTTTATATCCATCACCATCAGGCTTTTGTGCAATGCGCAGCAGTTCTATGAGATCATAAAACCACCACTCGGGGCTTTTCGGCCGAAGGCCTAGTCTTTCCCCTTATTAGTACGAAATAAATATATTTTTGTTAAATAGGTTAGTTAGTATACACTCATTGCATTAACACTGACTCTATTCTTAATTTCAGGTAATCCTGCAAAAAGATGCCTTATACGCAGGATTACTTATTACAAAAACACAATCAAAAATATATTTAAGTTCAATTTCCGTCGCGAATAGAAAATCTTAAAAATCTTTATTAGTTCTTTATTACTTGTTATACTCTCTTTTATTTCTAATAAAGAAAAGAATCGTAAGAAAAAAACAAATAAAATAATCGCGTCTCTTCCTTACTTTATACTATGAGTAAGCAGACAAAAAAAAAATTAGTTTTAATCTATTAAGATTGATACTTTAGGCGGTACGAGAGAGAGTAATCCCGAGTTCCTCGTGCTCCGTGAGCCTGAGCTCACTGATCCCCTCTTCTTCGATTGATTATCTAGATAATCTAACTCATCTAGGCTGTCATCGAGATATGCGCAGAGACCTCTTTGCATTTGTTCCTAGTGTATATGGATACCCCCCTCTACATATTATGTTAGATAATATCTATACGAAACTTCTCTTTAAATGTTAATTTGTTCATAAAACATGCATTATCCTGTCTAAAAAAAAAATTTATATCATATAATTATCCTGTTCCCTTATTAAAATTCGTCATTTAAATTAATTAATCATGTTTCAAAGTCTTTGTAACTAGTTAGATATTATGCAAGCCCCTTCTACGCTATATATTCAAAATCATTTTAACTTGTATATTTTTTGTAATAATGACGCTATAAATTAATTACTTTAAGATCTTAAAATTCTCTAATAACCAAAAATCATATTTATCACGAATTGTTTCTTTAATAACCCTCTTATTTATTGATTCAAACGTTCGAAAAATTAATGAAATCAAGTGTAATGTCGTATCCACGCGTTAGCATCGCGTCTCTTTGCCTCTCTCTCTTACTCATTATGAAAGACAAAGAGCGCTGCGCTTCACACCTGGCCCCTCGACGAATGAGATTCTAACACGCGGATCAGCCAACGGTGGGCTTTAAGTTTAAATTTGAATTATTGTTACAATTTACAAAATTTTAATATTTTATTGAAAATTAAGTTATTTAATTTTTAATATTATTTTATAAAAATAAAGTTTTTCTAATTATTATATCTAATTTTTTTTTTAAAACATATCAACTTTTTTAGTAAAGCATCCTTCTCAGTGCTGTCGGGTTATTTGTAATATAGTAAACATTTCAAGAAGTATTAAGACTAAAATAAAAAATTTTTCTATTCATTTTAATAATTTAAATGCAATTCGGACTCGTTGCACTATTCAGACACAAAGTAAGCTGGAATGAAGACATCATATTTAGAATAGATTGTGGTCGTCCCTTTTTCAGAGGGTAAAACCTTTTTAAAAGGGCCGCCCTAACAATTCTATTACTTTCAACCATCACATATGCATGTATAATGTATTGTTGTGTTAATCTTCCACAGTATAAAATAGGGTTGAAATTTTTTAAATTTGGTCTTCAATGAATTCTATATAAATAATATTGTAGTATTGTAAGACAATCATTATTTTCAATATTTTCATTTTTTTTTATATCCTATACTCCAACCTAAATCTCCTGTTCGAAACATTAAAGAAAAAACCATTGGATCCACGTGATGAGATAATTTATTTAAATAAGTATGAGTAATTTCATCTTCAGAAGATAATTTCGGATGTACACAAAGATCATAATTATCTGGAATTCCTGTATTAGATACTATGATAGCACCACATTCCGAAGTTAGTGGCTTATTATAACGATGTTGTTGTTTATCATTTTTTCGCATAAAATACAATTTATAATTTGGAATATTTTGTATATTTGATAATTGATGTAAGCTTTTGTAATTCTTAGCCATGGGATTATCATTCATTATCTTTGTTAAAATTAACATATATTCTTTTGTTAATTTTTCATTAGTTTTTAATTGTTTCTCAATTGCTACTGTATTATCGTAAATGTATAACTGTCCACATGTAGGTTTAATGTCATTAGTAGAAATTAATGTATTAGGTGCTGTATGACAAATTTGTCCTTGAATTTTTAAATTATATATAGCTTTTCCTTGGTTTTGAATGACATTTGCATTAAAAGTTGCAAAACTAAATAAATTATTATATCTAATTAAATTTCTAAAAACACTATCATGTAATAATAAATATTTCAATTTTTCATTATATTTAGTTAATGGTGATAAAATAACTTTTCCTTGTTGACAACAATAGAACTTTTTTATTTCTTCTTTCCAAAATAAAGCACTACAATATTTGCATTCGTAACTCATTCTACCTAAATAATTTTTCAAATTTTTATCTATGTTATTTTTATTATTTATATTATTTTTTAAATTTAATTTTTTAATTTATTTTTTTTGTCAATTTTCCATTTCTATTTATTTTATTATAAAGCTTATTTTCACTTTTATTTTTTTTTGTATCTGTTTTTATTTTTTTGATTATATTTGTTTCATTAAATTCTTCATGTTTAAATTTTCTTTTAAGATTATAATTATTATTATTATTATTTTTATAATTTAAAATATCATAATGACCTGCATCATGTAAAAAATAATGAAAAATAAAATAATAATTATATAACTTTATTTGTATAAAGAGTATAAAAGATAAAATTTTACATTAACAATATAATTTTTATTTCTTACTTTTTTATAAATAAATGAATTAATAATTATTATAATTTTGATCTTTTTAATTAATAAAAAACTTACAATAACATTTTTACTTTTAACATTTAAAGAAATGTGAAAAAATTTTTTAAATTTATATTATTTTAAAAGTGATTATGTAGGGCTACTGGCGAAGGGTACCACTTTTATTGTTTAATTTTTCTTTATAAACAAAAAAAAACCCTACGCGCCATTGACAATACCTCGTTAAACTGATAAAAAAAATAAAAACTTCTACTTAAGGCTTTAACAAGATAAACTCAAGACAAAAAGAAAACAAATTTAAGCTAACCTGAAAGAAGAATCTTTTAGATGTAGGAAATTTTCTAATAAGTTTTTCTAACCAAGACAATCAAGACAAAGTAAAATTTGCTTTACTTTTAGGCAAACACAGCTTGGACCTAAAAAAAAGTAAGCTTAAATGTTGAAAGTAGAAGTTTTTTATTTTTTTTTCGTCTCAGTATGGGTGGTGTGGAAAGTTGTCTAAGGAACGTAGTTATTAGTTGATGGTTAAAAAATAATTATATCAACAATCTATAATATTATAAACTATGTCTTAAATATATATTCCATTATATTGCCTTAAGCAAGTATTTCATGAATATAAAATTTAAAAACTTTTTTCTTAATAGTTTATATTTCAAATAAATAATTGACGTTTAAAAATAAAATAAAGAATTAATTTATTTAAGGTAATTAAATACCAATAATTTTTATAACCAAATTTGGTCCCTAAAGTTTTGGAGTCATCAGACAAGAAGGTTTTTTAAAAAAATATTGGTAAAATTTGAATATTTAATTAACGATATAAAAACAAAGACTAAATGATTATGAATAGAGTATTAGGGACATGAAGGGTTATGAGGGGTGACTTGTAGAGCGAGGGGGTGATTTGTGGACCAAGGGGTGGACTTGGGTAGGAGAGGGGTGACTGGGGTAGAGGGGGAAATCTTTTTTTTTTTTTTTTTAAAAAACATTTCAAGAGACATTTTCACGTTATTTTGAGGGGTGACTTTTGATTTTTTTGGAGGAGAAAAAAAAATGAGGAGTAGGAGTAATGGGGTAGTAGTGGGAAGAGTGATAGTAATGGTATAGAGAATGAGTAACAAATACATTGATAAAATAAAGTAAATTTAGCTAAATTATCTGAGGGGGGGGGGGGTGAGTGACGTATTAGGGGTAGCAAGAGGGGTGACTTGGGTAGTAGAGGGGTGTCTTTTTTTCTCAAAAAATATCATTTCTAGACAGATCTTTACGTTATTTTGAGGGGTGGATTGTGATGTTTTAAGCATACAAAAGAGGGGGAGGAAAAATGAGAGGTAGATGAGGAGGTTTTTTTTTTATATAACTATATAATATAGGGAGATATATATATATATATGGGACGTTTAACGTCAACTCACCTAACAAAAAAATAGAATTCTTCGAAAATCTGTGAAAATGTTCTATTTGATACCCAAAATATACAAAAAAAATTTTAGAGGTCCAGGTCAAAGGGGTCAGGATTTAAACGTGATGGAATTTTTCGAATTTTTTCCTCAAAAACTATCAATTTTTCGTTAAAACTTAATAGAATACTTTTTTTTGAAAATTAGATGTAGAATTCACCTGAATTTTTGCAAATTATAATATACTGATTTTTATGCTTGCTTGATCGATTTAAACATACTATTTAGTATATCTAAAAATCGAGCAGGTTAAATTGGCTTCTTAAAGTCTTATTTTTTTCGTTTTTTTATGAGGAAAAAATATACGAAGCCTCAAGTTGGGCAGCCTCCTATAAGTTACTTAATTGTGCAAAAAAGTCTGAATAAATCGTTATTTTGGATCAATGATGAGATTCGTGATTCTTTTTCTGAAAAAGTATTGATTTTTGGGACAAATGTATAAAAATGTTTTTTATTGGAAATCATGTGTAGAATATGAACATATTTTTACAAATTGTAATTTAAGACATTATGAAGCATATATACTAAAAATTTAACAAAAAATAAATTTTAAAATTTCAAAATTTCATTTATAATTTGTGATGTTTAGCAAATAATGGTTTACAAAAATTTACATACATTTCACATACAATTTCCAGTAAAAAACATTTTTATACATTTGTCCCAAAAATCAATACTTTTTCAGAAAAAGAATCGCGAATCTCATCATTGATCCAAAATAACGATTTATTCAGACTTTTTTGCACAATTAAGTAACTTTCAGAAGGCTGCCCAACTTGAGGCTTCGTATATTTTTTCCTCATAAAAAAACGAAAAAAATAAGACTTTAAAAAGCTAATTTAACCTGCTCGATTTTTAGATATACTAAATAGTATGTTTAAATCGATCAAGTAAGCATAAAAATCAGTATATTATAATTTTCAAAAATACAGGTGAATTCTACATCTAATTTCCAAGAAAAAGTATTCTATTAAGTTTTAACGAAAAATTGATAGTTTTTGAGGAAAAAATTCATTAAAATATTTATTTAGCAAAAAATTTGAAAAATTCGAAAAATTCCATCACGTTTAAATCCTGACCCCTTTGACCTGGACCTCTAAAATTTTTTTTGTATATTTTGGGTATCAAATAGAACATTTTCACAGATTTTTGACGAATTCTATTTTTTTGTTAGGTGAGTTGACGTTAAACGTCCCATATATATATATATATATATATATATATATATATATATATATATATATATATATATTGATTATTATTTTTATTAATTTCTAGTTTTCCTGGTAATACTGATGTATCTTCGCCATTTAAGAGCAGGCCGGAGCAGATACCAACCGAGAATCCAAAATCCGTTGTTTAATTTTCTCCTACTGTATGTAATGGAATACATTGAAATTTTAAATACTTTCACGAAATTTATTTCTTTATTGCGCTCGCCAAAAATAATTAAAGAAAATTTTAAAAAATAAAGATTTAATACTACAGCTGTTTATTAAACTCTAAGCACGGTAACTTACTTTTTATTTTAAATATGGTACATTTTATGAAAAAAACATCTATTAAAATCAAACAAAAGATTTTGTGTCAAATATTGTGAGCAGCGATTCGCCTACACACAAGTATTTGACATCACTAAAACACTCACTTACACAACACTGCAAAACGTGTGGCTTTTACAAATCTAATTAATCAAATCGATAAAGACTTTTTATCAGAGAGAGCTAGCAAGAACTTTTTATCAGAAATAGCTAGCAAGACTTGTAACGGCGGTACGGATAAAAATGAGATAGAAAGAGTGAGCTATCCTCCTTTCTTTTTCTATCATTCTTACTTGCATGCGTCTCATTTCCATAGACCTCATGTACGCCGGCACAAGGTGCTTCACATGTGGTTATCCAAGTCCATCGTGTGCTGCCCTCACCTATCAGCTGGCACAGCATACATGACGAGTATAGTGTCGATACTCGTGACATATGATAAAATAACATTTCCACTTCGCGGTCGGTAATCAAAACTGCTCTGGCCTACTCTTAGTAAGTATTTTGGAGCAAATTTTGTTTATTGCCCGTCTTATTTTATTTACTAAAGTTTGGTTTAGTCTCTCATTGAAACTATTTGAAAATAGTGCATCAATTGATGTAATGATTATTTTAACTCTTTTTTCTTCTTAGAAATTTTTGAAATCCATAGTATTTATACCTGGGTATTGATCTGTTAACAGCATTTGAATATCTTGATCTTTTAATACATTTTCTGTCAATTTAATTAAATCGCTCGTATTTTAGTTTTTTGATGTTAGAATGTAAGCGAATCTTGTAAAGTGATCTACAAATAGATGTAAATATTTTGTCGTGGATCGTGAGCCGCTGAATCCACCTATTGTGTCTATGGAAACTATTTCAAACTGTTTTTTGCGGGACCGAGATGTGACATTAAACCAATTTTATCCTAGCCTCTTGATTTATTTTTTATGCATACTTCATAGTACTTAGAGATTTTTTTTATATTTTCTGATATATTTACCGCTGTATAATACGGCAGAATTTCATTTTTAGGCACGACCGCTATACGGAAGTGCCTTATATTTTCGACATCGCGAAAAATGTAACCCTTTAAAATATGTTATTTTATGTTAAAAAACTTATTTTTATAGCAAAATAAGACTATTACGAGGCTTCCTTAAAATGTATGTATGGATGTATGTGTGTGAGAAATCAAGTTTATGAATTTTCTCGACGAGTCTTTATGCAATCTGAATAATTCAAACAAGGAATTATTTTTAAAAATAACACAAGCAAACGTTCCTATTTTGAAAAAAATCGTTGGAAGCGTTTTTAAATAGGCGCCTTTTAAATGGTCAAAAAAATGGATTTTTAGTAATAACTTGAAAAATACGATTTTTTGGTTTTAGTATATAAAATAAAAGTTATAGAATATAGAAAAATAAATCTTTCTTATATCATAGATTTTTCTGTAAAGTTGATATTTTTCAAATTATTCATGAAAAATGTTAAAATTGAAGGCTTTTTAATGATAATTTGATAAATATTATTTTTAAAAAAATATATATAATATTAAAAAGATGTATCTTTTTTTTTCTATAAATTTTATTTCATATACTTTTCTTCGAAATTCGTTTTTTTCAAGTTATTACCAAAAAATCATTTCTTCAACCTCTAAAGGGATAACGATTTTTTTTTTTTCAACTGCCAACATTTATTTGGATTATTGTTTTAAATCATCCCCTGTTGCAATGATTCTGGTGAAATGAAAACTTTAATTTCAAGCTACTGAACTATAAAATAATTTTTTTTTCTCATAACTTTTGATAGATTATCCTATCCAAAACTTAAAAACGTATAAATTAATGAAAATATGTCCTTCACATAACATAAATTTTTTTGAAATCAATCAACTTAATTTACAAGAAAAATTTAAATAATTATAAATTTGTTTTTTCAAATAAATACAGTAAATTCAAACCTCCGCATTCTCGGTCGTGCCTCATATGCAAAAAGCGGAGCATCGCTTCGCGATGCAAGGCCCAAGGGCATTTCAGAGCTGAGCAAAGCGAAGCTCTGAAAGGACCGAGGTGCGAACCACAGCGGCCCAAAGGACCAGCTAGTTCATTTGGTTTATTCCAATATGACAATGTTTCATGTATGTCTTTTATGAGTTTTTTACTGAATTCTTCTGATAATATAATGACCTCTTTGTTTAATAGCTTATTTTACTTTAATAAATGAAGGTGTTTTTATAAGTTCTCCGTGCTTGTATACATTCAAGTACTCGTGTGGAAATCTATAACTGCGGCCGTCAAGCGTGATTACTCTGGTTACACACAATACGTTAGATTTATCATCTGCGGTTGCTAGCAACTTGAATGTAAATTGTTATTTGTCCATCGTGATATACAACGAGAATGTTGTTTTATAATGTTCTTATTATTTTTTTGACATGGCTAGATTTTAAGAGACCTAGTTAACTCATCTAATTACGCGCACAAATCAAATAATATGATTTCTTTACATTTATACAGGGTAGGCCAAAAGAACCGGAACAGCGAAATAACTCTGCGGGATTGTATTTTAGGAAAAAAGCTTAAAAGAAAAGATAGAGGATATTTTCTTGGCTATTCGACGGTGATAATGATCATGACCTTGGCCATAACCTTGATTGTCATTTTAAGGTCAAGTTAATTTCTTTGAATGGGAACCCATAACTTTGGTATGGGTTCCCATACATATAACCATAGAATGTTTAGAATGAATTTTTTATTCATAATACTAAGAATTTATACATTGAGTGGGGCCCCTCGGCTAAGCGCCCGCAACATACGGACCTGCACGGAAGAACCACCTTAAAGTACTCTAAAAAAGCTTTCATTTGCATTTTTTAAAAATTTTCTACAATGAGTTTTCGTCAAGCTATGAAGTTTTAAAGTTAGGCATTTTTGGTGTTTTTTGCAGAAAATGGTCAATTTTCTAAAAAAAACACCAAAAATGCCTAACTTTAAAACTTCATAACTTGACGAAAAATCATTGTAGAAAATTTTTAAAAGTGCAATGAAAGCTCTTTCAGAGTAATTTAAAATATATTTTTTCAGATTTTTTTATCTCATACTCGAAAAACGGTGTAAGCGAATCTAAAATTTAAAGAACTGGCAAAAAATGTTGATTTTTAAGTAATTTTTTTAATACCATAAAAAAACTTTGAAAATAATGTAATACGGCTTTCTTAAAGCTCTTGAGGAGTAATTTAAAATGGTTTTTTTAGAATTTTTCTACGACATTTTTTTTCCAAGATATGATAATTTTTTCCAAACTATTCTTTTTTTACATAATGTTATCGAACTTTTGAGCGGTGCTGTATATATATCACTCATTCTTTGTTAAATCGAAGGACAAAAAATATTTTCATGCTAAAAATTGGTAAAATAGTTTTTTTTCCATATTATGGACCACTCAGAATTTTTTTAGATTTCTTTAGTACATATTTTTAGAGCTACAAAGCTTCAAAGTTAGACTTAAACCATATTTTTTACATTTTTAACTAATTTTAGGCTTAAATAACTCACTAGGAGCGTATCACAACTCCGGATTATGGATTTTGCTCAAACTTTGGGATAAGTTTACAAATGACAAAATATGAAAGGGAACAAAATTTTAGACACCAACGCTCAATATTTCCCTAGTTATAGGCAATTAAAGAAAATCACTAATAAAGTTACTAGATTTTTAAACGCATATAGTCCCTAAGCATTGATAGCTAGAAGTTTTAAACTTTTTTGAATCAAAGCTGAACTTAAATCCTTTTGAAATAGCAGTTATAGCATGTCAAAATATCATTTTTTCCCAAAGTTACAGCATAATAAACATTGGACCCTATTTCAGCTTTTGTTATTAATCAATATTTTAACGAAAAAACTAAAGTCCAATGTTTATTACGCCATAACTTTAAGGAAAAATAATATTTTGACATGTAATTACAATTATTTCGAAAGAATTTGAGCTCACCGTTCATTTGAAGAAAGTTTCAAGCTTCTAGCTATTAATGATAAGAAACTGTATGCGTTTAAAAATCTAATAACTTTTTTTAGTGATTTTCTTTAACTGTCTATAACTACGGAAATATTGAGCATTGGTGTCTAAAATTCTATTTTCTTTCATATTTTGACATTTGAAAATTTATCCCAAAGTTTGAGCAGAATCCGAGATCGGAAGCTGTGATACTCTTCTAGTCAATGGGGTCGCGTTTAAGAAATACATAACTAAGGAACTTTTTTGTTTAAAATATTTTAAATTTTGAGGATAAAGTGATTAATACGTGCTAATGTAGCCATTCGCTGAGCTCAAGTCATTTAAAACATTAATACCATTTTTTAAGGTTTTGATTTATGATCCCATGTCCAAAATATTAATCAAAGTAGTCAATATATGTATAAATATGGCCTAAAAATTTCAGAGTGATGCAGGAGGTCGATCTCTTTTAAAAAATTTAAATGTTATTAAAAATAATGAAAAATGTGATTTTTAAATGAATTTCTTTAATTTTAAAGTTGAAATGATTTCAAAATAATTTGCAAAGTGATACTACATAAGTTGTACTAAAATTAGTTAATTTACTTTTTTTTTATAAAATTGATCATTTATTTTTAGAATTATCAAAAGCTGTGTTACTGTGAAGTAAGATAAAAGTTGAAAATAAATAAATGGACTTTATGCGTCTATTTATAAAATCATCGTATCAATGATAGGTTTTATGATTGTTTAAGAAAGCATTTCCCTGTTTTTAGTATATATTGATTGTAATTAAAATAAGAATAATTTCGAAGATTGTTATAGATGCACCCAGAAGTGATAAATATGTTTTATGGGGATTTTGACTTGTACTAATAAATATGGTATATCAATATCGCTAAAACTATTGGCGTTAGGGTCCAAAAACTTTCATTTAGTATGAAAAAGAAAAGATCTGCCCCGTTTTATAAAAATTTATGCCTCTCCTAGTAAGACACAAAATGACTTGAGTTCAGTCATACATCACTGACGATGAGAATGAATTAATTTAATATTAATATATACCGATGTCTATATATGCTGATTTTAATTATTTGTTTAAATGGTTCTAAAGTTTTTATCAATAGTACAGAATTACGTTCAATTATTGCTGTCATATCATTGGGTAAATTCAAATTGACATCAAGCGGCGGTCGGGTCTATTCGCCGCTACATATAGGGTGGCGCTGCGGTCAGGTGAGAGAAACCTATTAAATATTTTTTATACAGCTATTTACAATTTTCTGAGACGACAATATACTTTTAATGTTGTCGTTTCCTCTAGCCATCTATATGTAGAATAATTATTAATACTTATCTTGTTTGAAAAGTCTAAAATATTGTTATAAAGCGAAAAATGCGATGCAAGCACCTTCCCTTAGTGCGACAGAGAAAGCAATACTAAAGAATGATGTATACTAATGTTTACGTCGGCTCTACCTCGCGCCGCATTTTTCGCTTTATAACAATATTTTAGACTTTTCAAACAAGATTAATATTAATAATTATTCTACATATACATGGCTAGAGGAAATGACAAGATTAAAAGTATATTATTGTTTCAGTAAATTTTAACTTGCTGTATAAAAAATATTTTATATATTTCTTTCACCTGACCGCAGCGCCACCAAGCGGCGAATGGTTCCGACCGCCTCTTAAAAACAATTTTCATAAAATGAGAATATTATAACCAATGCCAATATAATAAACTACACTAAAAAAATACAGCAAGAATTAGAATCAATTATTTTCCAAAACTGAACTTAATAATATAGATTAATAGGTACTTTAATTTCAACAAATCTTAAGAAATAAAATTCAAGTCAGTGTCTATCATCTGCTAAGTCTATAAAAGGATTTGATCATTTACCTGTTATTCACATTTTTATTATTCTCCTGTATTATTATAAATAGAGTGCACGCTCACCTTGAATCACACTATTTATAACTTGTAATCAAAGGAAATTCAATGATTATTTTAAACAAATCTGTCAAGATATACATTCATATTGTGACCTCACTTATATTATATTTATAATATAAAGAAAAGAAAGAGAATTTGAGAGAGAATAAGTTAGAAAAAAGAATAAAATAAAAGATGATTAGCAATAATCTTATTCTCTCTTGAATTCGAATCATCGCGTTAAAAGTCTATCTCTAGCTTGTGCGTCGGCGCGACGTAGCAATTAGAAAGTACATCAGCGCGCGAGATGGATATTAATAAGAATATATGTACGCGCTTAGATGTGCGCTGATCCACGCCTATAAAGTGACGTACGCTAGCACACACCTAAGCGCACCTGTAATAGTATAATGTAAGATATGTAAATGTATCCCTTCTACTTAGTAGTAGGAGGGGATTGCGGCCGCGGCGGCTTGATCGACGCTCAAGCAGATCGAAGCCGAATCTTTGTACGGCACTCTTTGGCCAGCTCTCTTCTAATAAAGTTTAACTAAAAATTATTAAGTTGTAATGTAGTGTCTTTATTTCCGATTGTTCTGCAGGTCCGCGAGGAGCTGGATAACCACCAGCTCCGTACCGGTAGCAGTACTAACGGGATAAATACTTTTATTAAAATCAAAGTTTTATTGTAGTAAATAACTTAATTACACATTCATTTCTATTTCTTTTAGTGAAATTGTTAAAGTGTTTAAAGCCTGATAATTATTATCTATTTGAATAGTTGTGTATAGTGTGGTTAACTATTATAACGCTTTAAATTTTAATAAGTTGAAATTGGTGAATATGCTCCTATAAGACTATAAGTCTTTGAGTCTTCTGGCTTATAAGAGGCCCTTAATATAATTAAACATAAAAGCAAAGAGACCCCGGACTAGTTGCAGCATAATGTCTGCGCTAAGAACAAGTCTAGCTTAAAAATAACCTTTTTCCTTTATCCTTTTCCTCGTACATGAGCACTTTGTGCTATCATTTTCAGATTTAGGATAGTGAGAGGTTACAATTTGGCGCCCTCCGTACTCGAACAACTCACGCGTGAGTTTGAGATTTCATGTAATATAATTTTTTTTTATCAAGCCAACTTGTACAAACGTTACAATTTGGCATCCTCCGGTATTATTTACTTACGAAATTTAGATAGAATATTTTTACGCAATATAACGTATTGCTTAGCAAGCTAACCTGTGGAAATGTCACAGTGTGGCACTCTGTATTAAATAGACTCGCGCAAGAGTTTCGATTTCATAAGTATGAAATTTATTGAACAATAAAAAGAAAAATTAGAAAATAGAATTTTTTCTTTGTCGCACGAATAAAACAAATGCTAAGACGCCAAAATGGCGGGCATATAGTAATACGCGTATCAAAACAAATACCGTATAATTCTTTTTCAAATAAAAATTAGCGTTTAGGTTAGATTTAGATTAAATTTAATATTATTAACAAATTAGGTTTAAAATTGTTGTTTTTCTTTAAAAAAAAAGAAAAGAATAAAACCAAGTAATGGTTAGAATAAAAGTCTGTGATTTCATAAAGAAATCACTAGAAAAACAAAACAATTATAACGAGAGATGTTATCTAATAAAGAAAAAAGTAGAAAGTACATTATTGCGTAATATTAAGAATAATCAGAAAAATGAATTTATTATAATGAAAAAAAAAAAATTAGAAAATATAATAACAGTTAAAAATCAAATTGAACGACAAAATAAAAATATAGAATTCATGAAAATTAAAATAGAGAAATTAGAAAATAATTTAGATTATTTAAGTATAGATGCAAACCAAGGAAAAGAAAATGAAGAAAAAATAATAAATTGTTTGAAAGAACTAAAACATAGATTAATCATAATATGCCACTCAAGGTAGAACCTATTCATGAGTTGGAAGAAGAAATAAACTTCTTGTATGAAAAAATATCAAAATAATCAAGTATAAATTAGAAAAAATAATACAAAATGCAAAAAAAAAAAAAATTTTATATTTAAACAAAAAATAAAGAAAACAAAAGAAAGAAAGGCTTAATAAAGCACAAAAAATAATAAAAAACAAGGAAATTAGTTGAGAAATAATTAAAATTAAAAGAAATATAATTCTGAAATATTATTTCCATTACATGCTAAAATTTTCACAACATAAAAGTCGACAAATTCTAAACCAATTTCAATGTTTCTGTAGCAAAACAATATAAGGTAGTAAGATTAAAAGCAAAAGGTAAACAAAGGATAAATAGCTATGCTATATTAAATTGATTTAAAGTATTAGAGTGAAATAAAAGTTTGATACAATATTTAAAATAAAATTTAAATATATGAAAATGAACAGTGGTGCGCAACCTAAAATTTTGTAGCGAATATAAGGGTTCTCAACTTGAAGCAATAAAATTTTTGCATGAGTTTTCAATTTTTAAGTTATGATAAATGGTAATCTTAATTATGAAAGCCAATTAAATTATTAATCAATTGTTTAAGTTGTATGATTTTTTAATCGCGTTAATATGGGTTGTGTGGCAATGACTTGTTTCATATTTTGAAATAACAATTAGAAAAGCTAAATCAATTTAAAATAGTACAATAAAATATATGAGTATATTGTAGGATTTGCGTATAAGTGAAAAAGAATTATACAGTAGCATCTTACAATAAATACAGATAATTGGAAATATAATAAAGATGAAAGCGCAATACTTGATTTTAAATGATCTTGTATAAATTATTTAAATTATTATAAAATTGTGTAATCTTTGTGAAAATTAAATTAATTTATTTATTAATTTAATTCAAAATCATATTTTAAATATTTATTTAATTTAAAATAGACAAACTGCTATATATAACTATAGATCTTTTAAACAATAAATCAGTTAATTCTATTTCTTCATCTAATAAATAAAGCGTAATATTTTTATTTGCGTGCATTAAATACATTAAGCTTCAAGATGCCGAACAAAAGAAGAAGATCGGATATTATTATGAAAGAAATTGAAGAAACTATGGAAACAGAAGAGACACGACAGCTAATACCAATGGAATTAAGAGAATGGATGCAAACTGTAACAGATGAATTAAAAACCCTATCTGATAAAAATAATACTTTGGAAAACTCATTAAATAATTCTGGAGATTGGGATAGATTAATGCAAATAGATCTAAGCAAAGATGAGATTAAAAACTTAACAATAAAGGATCAATTAGAGGTTCTCACAGATGCTTATAAGAAACTACAAAATGAAAACAATAATCTCAGCAGTTCTTTCGAAAAATATGAAGAGGAATTAAAAATAGAAAATGATGAACTTAGAGAAGAAAACAAAAGACTTAGAAAGGAAAATGAAAGATTGATAGAAGAAGTTCAGAATAATTTAACTCAAAAAATTAATGAAACAACACAAGAACATGAAGAGAAAATAGATGAATTAAAGGTCATAATAGATAGAAGGAGTGCAAATGCACAGAGTAATGAGCCAAATCAAAGTAAAATCAAAATACCTCTTCCGAAGTACGAAGGTTCTAGTACAGAAAGACCAATGAAATTTATTAATGAACTTGAAAATTATGTATCACTAAAAGGCTTAAATGATAGAGAATCATTGCAACTTCTACAAACCGTATTACAAAAAGACGCAAATGAATGGTGGTACGTGTACCAAGATGACGTTCAAACTTTTCAAGGCTTTAAAAATTTGTTTATGGATCGGTATTGGAACGAAGATGTACAACTTACAACTAGTAGAAAAGTAGAATTCGGTCAATTCTATGAAAACACGAAATTGAGCCAAGTAAATTATGCTACTCAGATGTATGGATTTGCCAAAGAACTTCAATTAAATTACACTGAAGAAGAATTAACAATAAAAATTAGTAAACATTTCGACAGAAATGTAAAACAGGCAGTAAAATTTGCTCAAAAGAAAGATAAAAATACTTTGTTTGAAATTTCAACGGATTTGGATAACGATGACAAAATCCAAGAACGAAGAATGCAAATGAAAACATTACACCAAATAAATCAAAACAATAAACGAGGTGATGGATTTAACAATAATGAAAGGTCTAAGACAAACACAAGTAATTACAATTATTATAAACAAAATGGAAATCAAAACAATAATAAACAACAAGTAACAAATTACTATAATAAACAAATAGATGATTCACATTGGAATAAACCAGGAATGAGCACTAAGAGAAATGAATACAAAAAACCTTATCAGAACCAAAGTATTAATGCAGCAACAATTGTAAATCGAAACAATAAAGAAAAAACAAGATATGAAAAATTTAAGCCACCAGTGGACAACAAAATAATCAAGAAAAGTCATGAAGTAATGGATATATTAAATATAAATTTTGAAGAAAATAAAAATAATGGAAATCAGGAAAACTAGATGGAGTTGCCTCTCATATTAAAAAAGATGAGGTTAGAGACGCAACGAACTCTAGCACCCCAAAAAGACAAAAAATTAAAAATTCAAAAAATAATCACGCCAACCTAGGAAGGCTGAAAAAAGGCCAATTAAAACCTATAAAAGGTAAAATTATAAAAAATAAAATCAACAAAACTACAAATGAAAAACACAAGAGAATTAAAAAACAAAAAATGTTAAATACAAAAAGTATAGAAACATATTTAATGGATCTTAATATAAGAGATTATATATCAAAATATGATATCCAAAAAATGTTAAGAGGAGGTCACGTATCTCTGTCCTTTTCTAATCAAAGAAGTGAGTTTTTTACAGAAACTAATAACTTTAGCGAAAAATGAAGAGATAGCCGCATCTTATATTAAAAAAAGCAATATTTCCTTTGATAAGAAAGAATTAATTTTATTGCTTCGTTCTCAAGAAAACCTTGAAATACTTAAATCATAGAGATTAGGGTTGACAATTTGGTTTTTCAAGGTTTTCTTGAGAACCAAGCAATAAAATTAATTCTTTCTTATCAAAGGAAATATTGCTTTTTTTGATATAAGATGCGCGGCTATCTCTTCATTTTTCGCTAAAGTTATTAGTTTCTGTACAAAAACTTACTTCTTTGATTAGAAAAGGACAGAGATACGTGACCTCCTCTTAAATGAGATGATTGGGGGGGCAATGCATGAAAAAATACTATTGAAAAATACTAAAAATGACGAATATTTTAAAATAAAACTAAATGAGTATACTCATAAACAAATAAAAGAATCACATAAGAGCAAAGACTCAAATACATGTGCATTCATTAAAAAAGAAAATTATAAAACACATGAACTCGCAAAAGACGAGGATCATGGAAAAATTAATAAAAGTGATAATATATCACAAACACTAGAAATCAAACAAATAGATTTGATTTCTAAAGAGAATAAAGTATCTAGTAATGCATCTGTCTACTTGCCAGCACATAAACATTGGATAAAAAATATTGATATAAACTCATTTAAGAAAGTATTAAAATATAAATTAAGAAACAATTTCAATAAACCTAGGTTGTGCATAAATGAAAATAAAATTAAAATAAAAAATGAAATTATAAAACCTCAAAAACAAATAAATGAAAATCTAAATCAAATTTATGAAAAGTATGGCCACAAAGGACCAGAAAAGAAATCACCAATAAAGAACTCCAGTTCAAAAGAAACAAAGAAATGCTTATATGCATTAATTATAAAAAATTGGAAAAGCATAGAAGCTGCATACTCAAGAATAAAGAAGGATCCCTTAATATATGGGATGAATACGTATAGGTGAAAGAAGAACCTAAGTCAAAGTAGATCAACTGATCATTAGTTTAATTATAAATTTTATTTTTTTTTTAATATTAATGTTATTTTGAGAAATTATAAGATAACGTAAAATGTATAAATATTATAAACTTAATTATCATTAAGAGGGATACTCATTGTACACCGATGTAAAAAATAAAATAAATTGCACAGTGATTATTTGAACCAAAAGAGAAATGTAATTATTAATTGAAGTATTATGATACAGTGCAAATTATTTTATTTTGGAGGGCAAATACGAGTACAATGAGATGCATTTATAAGTAAAAAGTGAAAAGGAAATATTAGTAATAATTAAGGAAGCGCTGACTAACAGCTTTATTAAGGGTTCAATAAGTTATAACAAGTTACTGATGTACTAGATAATAATAGATTTTATTATAGGAATATCAAAGCACATTCTCTTATATGTACGCACGTGGTTAACATTCGGACAAACCGAACAGCACTAACTATGCTCATATATAGTAAAAGCTTGAGTCTAAAGAGCATATCTAAATTTCGCGCGCAACTCTATATTGTACACGCTTCTCACATATACATACACACAAGAGCATACATTGAAACTTACATAGTATTAACACTCCCCTCTCAATGTATGCTTATTACAGCTATTTTCATTTGAAGCGTCTTTTATACCCATACTGTTAATACAAAAGAAATGCTTAGATTTATAAAGCGATTTTCTCATTACATCTGCGATCATTTCTTCTGTAGGTAATAAAATAATGATTGTTGACAAACACATAATGAAACTACAATAATAGCTATTTATGTGATGCATCTTATAGGAAGAATTAAATGTTTTAAATACTAATACTCTGAATAAATATTTTTAATTTTGTGAGAATATTTAAAATTTATATATTTTAGTTGATATTTGCAATTAACGGTTACCTACATATTAAACTTTCAATAAGATTTTTGTAAGTTACACTTCTTTGCTATTATAATATTCGTTATAAAATCAAGTAATTTTTTGTTTTAAAATAAAGTAATCACATGCAAAATTAACATAAAACAGAAGCAACTATAACTTAAATATTACACAATCAACAAAAGTTTTGTAAATAAGATTTTTTTGCAAATAATATTACATCTAGAATAAAATAATTGCATGCAAAATTTATATAAAAGATAATCTTTAAGGTAGTTGTCGACCCATTACATCATAAAAAAATTATTTATTATAAAATGCGTTGAAATTTGGTTTATAACTTCAAATTAACTTTATAAATAAATAGTTAAATTTTTAGAACGATCAACGGTTTCATAATTATAATATAATATTTTAAATTTGTAATTTTAATATTTATTATATAAAATGAAAATTTTAGTTTTATATCTTACTTTTTAAACCGCTGGAGGTTATAAAATTTTAACTATTTATTTGTGAAATTATATTGAAGTTGTGAATTAAATTTTAAAGCATTTTATAATTAACAGATTTTTATGATGTAAGGAGTCGACAACTACCTTAAACAGAAATTGTGTGAATTAAACTTTACCATCCTTATTACATCTAAAATAAATAGCATGCAAAATTTACATAAAACAGAAGCAACTATAACTTAAATATTAAACATTTAACATAAATTTTGTTAATAAGTTTTTTTTGACAATAATATTATGCCTAGAATTAAATAATTGCATGCAAGATTTATAGAAAAGATATTAATTAATTATAAAAAATAATTTTCATAAAATATTCAATAGATGAACACCAACATTGCAGGTCATTATAATCTTTATAAGCACGTTTTCTGCATGTCGAACATATTCTTTCATCTAATGTAGCATTAATCAAAACTTTTTTAATATTTTCTGACACTTTCTGTAATGACTTAGTTTTTCGATGATTCTTCAATTTATAAGGATTACAACATTTATTATAACTCACTAATTTACTTGAAAATCCCATTTTAATATTTAAATATTTTGTTATATTATATTTATTATAATTGATTGATAAAAATTAAACATCGATGTTATTGTTGTAAACTCGAGCATGAAAAACCATAAAGTGACAAATTCTGAGTACGAAATCAAACATAAGAGAATGGAAGCTCGGTCGAGACTGGGGACTGGAGAATTGCTTCGAAACGATAAATTTAAAGTATCGATATATGCTATCTTTGTTCAGCACATTGATTTTATATCTTCTGTCTCTGTGATACAGATTTGTGCAATTTTCTAGAGCTACCCCCTTGGGACATCGCGATCATGCACATACATACACGTAGTACGTTATACGGTTGGTGGTGCTATACATCTATACTACATAAGTCAGAGAATAATTTATGTATCTCTAATCCTAAAGAAATAACCTCTCTGATTGGTTAAACTCATTATTATCCTATAAAATACTTAAACGAAAAATCATTAGATTCGAATGTATGGGAGTAACTTAAGTAATGATTGTGTTATCTGTCTGTTTTCCCATCATGAGAAAAATAAGACGGAATGATGTTTGATTCATGTAAGCTGAGAACTGAGAACTGAGTAACAACTACAACTTTCTGCCTGAGGTCCGAATTTATAGTCGTTGTTCAAACTCAAGCATTGAGGTTTAAATTCATAAACAAAACTGAAGTACTGGTTACATCCTGTGTCTTTTTTTGTTATCATGAGAGAAGCAGAGACAGAATGAGATTTGAGTAACGAATCTTTACTTGAGTTGGGTCTATGAATTCGAACCTGAAAGACGGAATGAGATTTTATTATGAGAGAGACAAAGACATAACGATGTTTGAGAATGGAGCATACTCAATGCTTGAGTTTGAACAACGACTATAAATTCGAGCCTAAGGTTGGAATTCAAACTCAAGCACCTACACATCATGAAAGATTACTGCAAGGTTTCAGTAATAAGAATTTTATTACTGAAACCTTGCAGCAACCTTTCATGCTGTGTGGGCAATAACTCAACTCAAATTACGGTGTTACTTACGTATCGATGTTACTTGAGTAACGTTTATAAATTTAAAAAAATATGTTTAAATTTAGCTAGGGTAAATATTTTAATCAAGGGGCGCGGTAGCGCCCCGGGGGGCTGCTCCTGAGCGATAAACTTAGTGTATCGATGTATGCTATCTTTGTTCAGCACATTGATTTCATATCTTCTATCTCTGTGATACAGAGCTGTGCAATTTTGTAGAGCAGCCCCCCCGATGGCATGTAGACAAAGCAATCAAGCGCTCTAAGCCTTTTATACGTTATGTTTTCGTATTTAACCTTGCAATTAAAAAATATTTTTTAATATTTTTTTATTGCTGAATCTTTATAAAATTATTTTATTTTTGTTTTTATAAGATTCAACATAATTTAATGAATACCATAATTTTTTTTTTTTCAATTTCTGTAATTGTTATTATTATTTAAATTTATGTAACTTGTTGTTACTTTATCATTATTAATTTTTATCTGCATTTTCACCTTTATTTACTTTTTTATTAAAATAACTTTTATCATAAAATTATCATAAAAATGAATAAGTCATAGAAACTTTTAATTCTAAACTGTTTAAATAAATATAAACAAGTATTTTAATAACTATGTAAAATATTCATTGTTTGATAAAATAAGTTTCTAAAAAATTTATTTTCTAATAATTGTTAGTTTTATAATTATATAATGTTGCAATATTAGTATACAATGGAAATTGATAGTTTATATAATTACAGAATGTGTAGCAATGAAATATCATATTTTCAATATTTTAAAGAAGCAATCTTATTCTTGAGAGAAATTCAATGGTTGTATAAAATGCTAGTAACTAAAATTCTCAAAATGTTGAAATTGCAAATCTTTGACAAAGAACTATGTTTTCTGATTCATTACCACCTGTGAAATATATATGTTATAACATAAACACAAAAGTTCCAAGAAACAGAATTAATTATGGAAAAAGAATTTGGAGAAATAGGAAAAATGTTTATCTAATTAGTATTCACGCTTGTGGTGATCTAAGTGCGCATACACCTCAAATATATTTAGAGGTAAAAAGGGTCCATCTTATTTTAGTATCTTGTTGTTATCATAAATTTGAAGAAATAGAAAATGTTTGTCTAATTAGTTTTTTGCTTGTGGTGATCTAAGTGCATATAGATCTCAAATATATTTAGAGATGAAAATGGGCCATCTTCTTATTTTAGTATCTTGTTGTTATCATAAATTAACTCTTAAAAACACAAAATTAAAGAAAGTGACGAAAAAAAGTATTTTAATTATTTTCCATTCTAAAAAAAATTTAAACAAGCTATTGAAAGTATTGATGTAGATATTGGAAAATTCTTTAAACGACCATTCTTAAGACTTGCTTGTCAAGAAACATCAGATAGATGGCTTACAATGAGCGTTGAAGCTCATAGTGAACATTATTTTTATGTTGTTGCAAGAGCTGTTTTGGAATTATATGGAGCTAAAAGTAAATACTTTAAAATATAAATTTTAATAACTCTCAATATATGAAAATTTTATTTTTAGATAATCTTTATTTAAAAAAGCTTGTTCAAAAAGGTACGAGAAAATCACAGTATTCCAGTTTTAAAAATTATTCAGAAGATTGTATCAATCGATATAAATAAATAAAGAATATCACTTGTGATAACAAACTAAAAAACTGTGAAATGTTTTGGAATGATAAAATCTTGATGATATTAAAATACGGAATCTACATCTAAGCTGCAAATCATTGACAGAGCAAATTCTAAACTGATTAAAAATGTAACATGTTATTATTTTTTTAAGGAATTTGTTGATTTCTATTTAAGTTATATTTTAAAGTTAAAACTAAAATTTAGATTTAAAATAATTTCATACTTTATAAGTATAATTCATTCTTCACATGAGATTTTTATATTTTTGTAATAATTATCACAAAGTAAAATTAAAACTTGCGTTACTATAATTATATTTAAACAAACCAAAATCGTATTATTTTTTTAATTAAAAAATATTAACTAATATACATTAAACTTTAATGAACATAAGAAATCAATGATCAAACATGATTTTTAAATTTTTTCATGCTTTATTTTAAGCATTTGACATTTATAATTATTATAAGATTATTTGTCAAGTATGTACAATCAATTACATATTTATATCTGCTTAAAATTATCTTTATATTGAACAAAGTATGAAAAAAAGTACAATTATTGTTTCAAAAATGAAAATTAACTTTGAATATTGAAAAAATAAATGTACCTTGTATAATAAGAAAGGAGTAAAATGTTTTACAATATTCAATTATTTATATTAATAAAAATTTAAACAAAAAAGTTTAAAATTATGAGGGTGAAGAAATAAACAGATTTGTATGTATATTTCAAAATTGAATACTTTAAAAAGCTTACCTTTAAAAAGATATGTAGTGGGCAAGTATGCTTGGCGATTTATTTTAATTAATGATTTTAAACATTTTGATGTCTTTAACATATTATAAACTATTTTTAGTAATAAAATCAAACCTTGACATTAGAATTTCATGAAATCACGAAATAAATGTCAAGTATATAATAAAGGTAATAAAACTATGAGATCTTACCATAATTTCTAACAAAAGATTTTTTAATTTTTTTTCTTTATAAATTAACGTTGAATTTCAGTAACAAAATTGTATTATTTCTTGTTATCTTTTTTTTATCATTTATTCAAAAATGTTCTGAAATTTTTTAAATTTTATTAAATATTTACAAAATTACTTGCCTGGCCCATGGGTAAATATTTTTGATGTCAATGTTTAAAGTTAAGAAATTAGTATATAACATATGTACATATAAACTTTCATTTCATGTAACATTACAGATATAATGGGACATAACATGTAAGTATTAAAATCATTTTCTACTTATAACACGTTTCTTATTTTTAATTTAACGGTAATATAATTCTGTAATATTATTTTAATCAATTATTGGAATTTATAGTTATCGAAATCAAATAAGAAAAAGGATCTGAATATTTTAATATCCAATATTTATAAAAATCTTAATTTTTTGGATTACATAAAACTATTATATAAATAATCATTCCTAAATGTATAATACGTATTTAAATAATTTTTCAATACATATGTATTATATATTTATAAACTCATCTTATTTCAAATATTTAAAATCATAATAACAATTTATTGAAGTACATAAATATGTTTTGGTTGTGAGTGTATTTTGAGGATGTCTAAATAATGAACAGTTGATACTTTAATTCAGATTCTAAATTAATACTTAAATTATTAAAAAAGAGATCTCTTTTAAGATATTTAAAAATCATTTGTTTGTATATTGCATTATCTATAATCGAAGAACCAAATCCACAGTATATATGTTTTAAATTGAAAATTCTATTTTATTTTTTAATATTCAAAGTTCTATAGCTCTTCTCTTAGTTCTATGCCTAAGATGAGACAAAGCTCACTTCAAGATATTATAAAAAGACATAACATAGTGCAACCTGAGTGAAATCAACCTGGTCGAACACCAGAAATTCAAAATTACATGAGAGTACAAAATGAACCAATCAGAAGACAGCAATTCTGAGATTTAGAAATATTTGTGTAGATTCTACTCACCATTTGCAACAATAAATATATTCATAAGTGAATCTCTAAAATCCTTAGTTTCTGAGGAAAAAAATAATTAAGTTGCTAATTTAACAATAAAATTTGAAAAATCACAATATTCTATTACTTATTACTCGTAATCCCTTCGACCTATGCCTCTAAAAATTTTTTGTATATTTTGGATATCAAATGGAACCTTTTCACGGATTTTCAGCAAATTCTTTTTTTTTGTCAGTCGAGTTGACATGAAACGTCGCATATATATAGAAAATACAAAAATCAGTAGATCATGTGAACCATTACATAATAATAAATGCGGATTGATTCTTAACGTTTGAGCTTTACTATATTCAAGTTAGTATTTATCCTCTTTCATTTGAAAAAGTTAGAACATAGAAAATCGGAAAAGCATATTTTATAAGACTAAATTTTTTTACTTTTTTACATTGACAATATATTGTGACAGATAAAAATTGTACATGTACACAATTGGTTTTTAAATTGATATTTTTACTTATTATTCAACACACTTGAATTAGCTAACAATTTAATTATAAAGCAGTACTCACATACATTGAGCATTTCACCAACAAAATATTAAACCACGAGCCTGGCAAGTTATTTTGTAGATATTTAGTAAAATTTAATATATTTTACAGCACTTGAAAGTAAAAAGATAGTGTAATGCGATAGAGAATGCATAATTTTATTTTGTTTAAAGTATTACAATAAAAATGGATATCTTCCCTGAAAGTTTTAAAAAGGCATAAATAATTTTGAAGTTGATGGCAGCAAATTCTCAAATATAAGTTGTTAGAAGCTAATGGCTCTTCTGCCAAGTTTTTAGAAATAAAATTGCACAATTTTGGTCTTCAACCGTAGCATATTAAATAGAAAATTATTCCGAAACTTTGAGGTTAATCGTTTCGGAAATTGTTTATTAAGTAAATCTTTTATCAGGAATAAAATAAAATAGATATCACTAAGATCAAGTATAGTTCATCAATGTTTAAGTAGTAATATTCACTCATAAATAAAATAATAAGTTGATCTGATATATAATTTTTTTTTTCAATTTTAATGTGTACTATCATCGCTATCTTCATCTCAATAATCCCTTTTTTTCTAAAATTATTTGGCAAAGTTTTTCCAAATATTCGTCTATTAAAGAGAATATAAATTGAACATTTTATGGATTTTATATTATTAAAAAGTAAGAATTGAATACAGAAGTTCTCGAAGATTGCTTCATTGATTTCAAAACTTTCTTTAGCCGAAACTGTTAATATTTCATGAATTTTATATTATTAAAAAGAATGAATTGAATACAGAAGTACACGACGATTGCTTGATTGATTTCAAAACTTTCTTAATAAATATTAATATACATGGGAAAAATTATCATAAAACGTCTTATATATATATATATATATATATATATATATATATATATATATATATATACTAGGGGGGGTACCCCCCTGCTCGCTCCGCTCACCAACCCCCTATTTTTTATTGAAGTTACATTATCTTTTTTCTTTATTTTTATTAACTGTAAAAAATACAATTATTAAAATATATTAAGTTATTCTCAAAAATATAATTAAATATTTATTACAAACCTATTTTTGTTTTCCTTATTTATATGATGTTGAATAATAAAAGTTTTTACTGTTTATATAAAACCAATTTTCACAAATAATAATATCTTATGAATGTCCATAGTATTCATAATTTGTGTTTTCACCTAAATTATTAAATATATAAAGTTTATATTGTAACTATATTTCCATATTTTCCACACCACCTAGTATATAAATACCGAGGTATATATGTAGGCGCGTTTTTTTTTAGTGGTTTTCTAATCACACAAAATTTTTGTTTTACCTGCCCATATAGCATCTTCAGGCACAACAATAAAATGTCTTTGAATCATGTTTGGCTTCAAAGAAACGTTGGTAAAGGTGAGATTTGGAAAAACAGCTTTAGGAATTATCATAGATTGCACTACCGTGATTGGTATTTTGAATATATGTCCTTTGTCCACATTTGTTATGTCATAAGCTCGAATACTATAAAGAAATAATTACGATCAGCTTTCGATGTTATTTGTACACAGACCGCTCACACGAACATAGATTGTCTTTCAATGTATTACGGCCGTTTTTCAATGATGTTACACGTTACACGTTACATGTTACTTGTTACACGTTTTAAAATTTTATTGTCCGATATCTACTGTATATGTCACGTTATTGGGAAATATGACACCACATATATAGCTAACAAAAATGGCGGTTATAAAACCCAAGTAACATAGAGTCTTATATAGACACAAAACATTTTCACTATTTTAAATAGTAATGAATACCATAACTGTGCACAGTTGATAAAAATAAATAAGTATATATACAACTAATAATTTTTATAGAAGTTTATAATCATACAAGTTGTATTTAAAAAATTATTTACTATGAAATAAAAATTGAGGTTGAGTACTATCAGCTTCGGATCTTATGTTTACACAGACTGCTCACACGAACATAGATTCTCCTTCAATGTATTACGGCCGTTCTTCGACGATTGTTAGTGTTTCTCTCGCGGCCAGCGATGCCGATAGTGGCAGCGTCAAAGAGGGAGATTCAAAAATTTCAAAAATAAAAGTATTAAAAAGAATACTTTTTATGATTTGATTATTAATAATAAATTCAATCAAAGAAAGTAACTATAACAGAATAATTTTTGATTTAATATGTTTTACAGTTTTACTTAATAGTGGAAGTTAACGCGCTTACGCACAGAAGTCTTGCGAAATTTCCATTTTACCATGTTTCATGTAATTTATTCTTTTAAACAATAGCAGTATAAAATTTTATAAAATTTATTATAAAAATTATTAACTTAATATGTTTGTTCTATATATTTAAAGTAAAAGTAATGATTGCAAAAAATAAAAATTAGCAAAAAGCTTTTTAAATGATGGGATTTAAATGAAATTGAGGATCAAAAAAATGAGCTAAGGAGCAGCTAAGGAAGAGCAACAAAAACGTAAAATAACGTAAAAAAACACAAAAAAATAGGTAAAATTTGAGGATCTACCTGAGGAGGAGTAAAAATGACCTAAAATAACGTAAAAATAACGGAAAAAAGTGATGGATTTTTTGAGGAAGAGAAAGGAAAGAGAAAATGAAGGCATGAGAAAACTCAAGAAGAGAAAAAGAAGAGGGAAGGAAGGGGAAACGAAAAGAAAATGAAGAGTAACAAATAACGTAAAATAACGTAAAAAATAAGGGAAAAAAAAGGGGATCAAAATTAGGTAAGAGGATGAGAAAAAGAGGAGAAAGGGAGGAGCTTGGTCGTAAAAATTTTCCTTACAACTATATAATATAGATATAGAGATATATATATATATATATATATATATATATATATATATATATATATATATATATATATATATACCTGTGTGTGTATGTGGGTGTGCGCGCATGTGAATTGACATTAAATATCCCATGTATATGTATATACATATATTTATAAGCCCATATGTGTGCGTGCATGCGCCTTGACAGGAACAGTCCCATATATATATATATATATATATAAAGAAAAATATATATAAACTCAAGTACTTGTGTCATGCATGTTAATTAACATGAAACGTCCCACATATATAAACCTGTGTGTGTGCGCGTACGTGTGATTTAAAATTAAATATCCCATGTATATGTGTACACAGATATACACACACGTACATATATATATATATATATATTCATAAGCCCGTGTGTGTGCGTGCATGCGAATTGACAAAACGGTCCCTATATAAATACAAATCTCAAGTACATGTTAAGGTGTGCTTACGCGTTCGAGTCGACAAGAAATGTCAAATGTATGAAAACCGGTGCGTGCGTGTTGACATGATACGTCACATATATGTTAACCTAAGGGCACTCGGATAGGTGTGTTAGAGTTGTCATGAAATGTCCCATTTATATAAACCTGTATGGGCATGAGTTATAATTGACGTGAAAAATCCTATGTATATTAACGTGTGTGCATGCATGCGAATAGATATGAAATGTCCCATATGTATAAACCTGTGTCTGTGCGTGCGTTCGAATTGACATGGGAAATTTCATGTTTATTAACGTGTGTGTGCATGCATGCAAATTGATATGAAATGTCCAATATATATAAACCTGTGCGTTTGTATGCGTTTGAATTGACATTAAGAATCCCATGTATATTAACGTGTGTGTGCATGCATGCGCAACGACATGGACTGTCTCATATATATATATATATAAACCTGTGTGCGTGCGTGCTCATTGACATGAAATATCCTATATATATAAACCTGTATATGCGTGCGTTCCAATTGACGTGAAAAATCTCCTGTTTATTAAAGTCTTTGTGCATGCGTGCGAATTGACATGAAATGTCCCATATATATATATATATATATATATATATACACATATATATATATATAAACCTGTGTGTGTGCGTTCGAATTGACGTGAAAAATCCTATGTATATTAACGTGCGTGTACATGCATGCGAATCGACATGAAATGTCCCACATATATAGAAAAGCCTGTGATTATGAGTACGTACTAGTTGACATGAAATGTCCCATATATATATATATATATATATATATATATATAATCCTGTGTGCTCGTGCGCATTGGCATGAAATGTCTCATATATATAAACCTGTATGTGCGTGCGTTCCAACTGCCGTGAAAAATCCCATGTTTATTGAACGCTGTGTGCATGCATGCGAATAGACATGAAATGTTCCATATATATAAACCTAAGGGTACTCGGATGGGTGTGTGCGCGTTGTCATGAAATGTACCACATATATAGAAAACCTGTACTTATAAGTACGTGCTAGCTGACATGAAATGTCCCATGTATGTATGTATGTATGTACATATATATAAACCAAAAAATATACGGGTCTACGGGTGCAAGTTGACATGAAGCAGGCCATGTATATATATATATATATATATATATATATATATATATATATATATATATTCGTATTTTTCATTAATTTCACTATTATTGGGATTATTGTAATGTTTTGATAAGCCTCACTTCTACATCACATTTCTTGAATACAAGTATCAATGAGATGTTCATATAAATTCTATAAAACTTCATCACTGGTTTTATTCTCAAGCTTGTATACATTGAATATCAATTTATCTGTTATAGAGAAATATGTGAGTATTATACCATAAATGCGACACAGTAATTCAATGTATTTATTAGGATACTTATAATATTGGCGGATAGATTAAATGCAAGGATATTTATGCCGATTTCCATAACAATATATAAAAAGATCCAAAAAGATCAATAATTAAATAAATTCTTCAAAAATAAAGTCGCTCCTCCAAAAATAGGGTAATAATAAAGTTCATTCTCCAAAAAAGTTAATAATAAAATTGCTTCTTCAAAAATATTAATGATAAGGTCGCTTCTCAAAAAGGTTAATGATAAGGTCGCTTCTCAAAAAGGTTAATTAATAAACATTTATAATTATTGAAAAACTTTTTAATTTATATTAATTTTTTTTCATAATTAAAAATTTAAATTAACATTTATATACTTTTGAAATAAAAATTCAAGAATCATTTAAAAAGAAAATAAAGCTAACGTCAAAATTTAAAAAACAAGAGTATAAATATATATTAAAAACAAAAAAAAGTAATAACTAAAAAAAACGATTAATCGAATAGGAACAAATTAAGGTAGAAGGTTTTAAATCTTTTATTTATTTATTTAAAAACGATGATTTCAGTATCTTTGAATTTTATCATGAAAGCATATTATACATTGAAAGTAGTGATATATTAAAAATATATTGAGTTTTCACTAAGTATTTAAAATGACTATTTAATCAATAAGTTAAATAATAATTTATTGTATAGATATATTTAAAAAATTTTGGAATCAAAAATTTTGAAAATTATAATGATATTTTACATTCCCTTCTTAAAAAAAGGTTTCTTCTTTTCATTCGTATACACGCGTCTTTTAATGCTTTCTAATATTCCTAGGATATCTTTAATACAATACCTTTATTTTTAGAAGGTACAAATAAACACATTCTACATAATAACTACATTAAAAAATGACTTTATAAAATCACGTCTTATTTTAACAAATATTTCAATAAGAATTCATATACTCATATTTTTCCACACCTTATATATTTATATACAGTGCGCCCCATAACTATAAAACCACCTAAGATTTGGATAAAACTTTTATTGGAATGTCAAAAAGAATTGCGATATCGTTTTAAAAACTATGAAATATTTTTAAAAATCACTTTTAAAAGAAAAAAAATATCGTCTGAAGACTCATTAGAAAAATAAAAACTTAGTTTGTTATAATTACAAAATTAATACAATATTACATTTTTTATCCGTTTGATAACTATAAAATCATTTTGAGAAAACAGCGCAATTATATTTGTTGAACATAAAATTAATACCTTGATATAATATTTTTGTTAATAATTTGAGTATTTAAATTTATTTTGTTAGTATTCAATTGGTCTTCCACGGTTATGTATAACCAGGAAAATTCTATTGGAAATACTGTCAATTAAATTTTTTATAATTTCTTTTTCGATTTCACTCCAAGCTTCTAAAATTGCCTCTTTTAATTCATTAATTGTATTATACTGCTTATTTTCAGTATACATCATAAATTTTCCATCGGATTTAAGTCTGGAGAGCAAGCTGGCCATAGTAAAACTAAGATGTCATTATTAACAAACTACTGTTTTGTAGCTTTACTGCATGAATTAATGCATTATCTTGTTGAAAAATTAAATTTTCTGTTTCGTTTTGATCTAAATAAGGTAGTAATCGATTTTGCAGTACATCAATGTATTCTGTTGCATTCATTTTACACGATGAAAAAGCTAAACGTAGAAGCCCATTTTTACAAAAAGCTCCCCAAACCATTAAGCTTCCGCCTCCAAACTTTCTGCGTGAAAAATACTGAAGTTCCTTTCTCAAATCTTTCCAATAAGAGTGATTGCCATCGAGGCTGTCTAAATTAAATTTTTTTATCTGAGAAAATAACCTTGAAATATAATTAAATAAATTAAACTTCAATTCATAATTCACAATATTGTAACAATATTAGTACAATACTTACTCATTTACTTACTTTATTCCAATCAGTGTTTATGTTAAATCTTGCAAATTCAAGCTGAGCCTCTTAATGGCGTTGCAATAGCTTTAGAGCTTTTTTCAACTTTTGTCTCACGAGATGTTCTGACTTTTTAATTACTCTATGAATCGTACTGCGTGAAATTTCCAATTGCAATTCTTCTTTAATTTTTCGTAAGCTTTTTGTAGATTTACTCGCTGTTTTTATTATTTGTCGCTCAATCCGTGCAGCTACCTTTTTCTTTGGTCCCCCTTTTTTATTTTTACTATAAAAAGCAGTATTTTTAAGAAAATTTAAAACAACATTGTACGATCTTTTAAGTTTTCGGGCGATTTGTCGAATACTTATATAACTTTTACGATACGCTAAGATTTTTCCTTTTTCTTGTTCAGATAAGAATTTACCTCAAGGCATTATAATAAATTTCTTTTAAATATAATAATAAAATGTGCAAATGCGATAGTAAAAATATTCAACAATGAAAATTGAATTTCAAACCGTTGACCAGTAAAACACATTTTGTGACAGTCAAAAACTCCATTCTAGCCGATAGTGGTAGTGTCAGAGCGGGAAATTAAAAAATTTCCTAAATAAAAATATTTAAAAAAATACTTTTCATAATTTTATAATTAGTAATAAACTCAAAGAAAGAAAGTAACTATAACAGAATTAATTTATTGCACTTATTAATAATTTTTAAATATAAGAGCAATAAATTTATTTTGTTACAGTAACTTTCTTTCTTCGAATTTATTATTAATTATAAAATCATAAAAATTATTTTTTTCAATACTTTTATTTAGGAAATTTTTGGATTTCCCGCTCTGACGCTACCACTATCGGCATCGCTTATTTTTCTTCTTTAATTGGCCTTTTGACTTTTCACCATAGGCCATGGCATCGCTTTTTCAATGATGAAATTTTCCAACTGGTTTTATATTTATAAAACAAAATAAAAAGTGTTATTTATGCGAGGGGTTTCTCACTAAAATACTCATAGAAAAACTCTTCCGTACTCTCAAGCATTCTTTAGTTCTCATGCGTACTCTCCAATACTCTTTTGGTGAACGCTTTAAGTAAATGAATACGAAAAAGTTTGAAAGAGATTTAGTGAGTATGCAAGAGTAAGAATGAGTATTTGTAGAATACGAATGAACATTGAAAAGTATGTAAGAGTACCAATGAGTATTTAAGAGTACGCAAGAGTACAAATAGAATTTTAGTAATATTGATTTTATTATTTTATTGATTTTGACGATAAGTCATTTTATATCATGTTTGATAAATAGAACAGATCGTAATAGATCTTATTAATATAACGCTAAATTCTGAGTCTTTATCTAACAACCTATCTCTTTATCAATATTAGTTACGTTTACGTGAAAATTATTAATTATAACAAAGTTATAATTAAAAAAAAATTTATTTAATAAGAGAAATATAGTTTTTTTAAAAAAATGTGCCTATAAAACAATTGTTGATGTACTTATATCAATTACATTAAACTTTCATTATTAATTCATAACGCATGCATTAGTACACCACCAAGCCACATATAGCACGAAAGAAAGAAGGCTCAACAGCACAGTGTCGTTATGTGTGCATGTATACATATTCAAGCTCAGGTAAGAGAGAGAGATAGATAGATAGATAATTAATTTATTTATGTACATTATGTTGTACAACAAAATATAGGTTACAAAGAATTATAACAATAGAATAAAATAAAAATAAAATACAAATAAAAAAGTAATAATAACTACAAAAATAAAATAAAAAATACAAACAAAACAAAAATCAAAACAAAAAGCAAAGAAAATTTTAAGCTGGGAGCAGAGGTCCAAACTCTTGGGAGAGGAAATGCGCATGAGAGGTCAACTTGAAAGATGAGAGTGAAGATGAAGTCCTCAGCGACGATGGAAGTTCATTCCACAGTCGCGAGGATGAAACAGTAAATGAGCGTTGATGGTATTCGGTGGAAGAATGAGGAATGGTCAATGGCCTCACATCCCCCCTCAGAGCCCTAACAGGCCGGTTCCACTGATATCTAGAAAATAGATATGAAGGTGGGCATGATAAAAACATTTTGAAAAGAAAAGTAGAGGCAAAGTAGTTCCTTCTACCTGCAGTAGATAACCAACCCAGAGAGAGCCTATAAGGAGAGATGTGCTCACGCCTACCTACACCATAGATGTAACGTATACCAGCGTTGATAACCCTCTGAAGCCTAAGGTCGAGTTCAGCAGAAAGGTCAGTAAACACAAGACAACAATAGTCAAGAATCGGAAACAACAGTGTACGAATAAGGTGCTTACGTAGAGCAAAAGTAGTGCTCCGTCTAAAGAAATTGAGAGAGAGAGAAGAAGAGAGAGAGAGAGAGAGAGAGAGAGAGAGAGAGAGAGAGATTGATTCATAATTTATTCGGATCATGGGGTTCAACCCCGTATGACCCATAAGTAATACATAAATGTTTAATATAATTACAAGTTGTTAAAAAATTGAGTTACAAACTAAGGAGTGAGTATAACAGGAAAAATGTATATTGATTTCTCTAAAATATAAACAAAAATGTAGTTCCTAATTGTAAAAATCATCTGCTTATGACTATAAATTTGACCTTGTACTCATCAACTTGCACGATTTACGAAGAGACAACCAATAGAAGTCAGCTAATTGGAAATTTAGCAGTAGAATGAACTTTACCAGAGAATCTGGCAAAGCACATTCGTCAACTCCCAGATGTACCCAGCCATTCAGTGCGTTCGTCGAGCAGGAATTTGTTGAACAATTTTGACTTAATTAGTTGAGTTTGACCCGTTTCGAAGCTGGTGATCATTTCAGAATTATTGTTGATAAAACTTGAAGCCGAGTAAACAAATGAATTAAGCATTGCTGCTGTCCTCACAACAGGGCAGATAAGTAGTCTCATTTGCAGTCTATTCGATGATCTAACAACCGCGTCAATATTCACACGCATAAATTTTGTAGCTAAGTAAGTTGGCTTTTGATATGAAATAATCGTGTGAGCCAGTACCGATTTAAAATAGAGCCGCCTGTTACTTACTGACAACCAACCCAGCTGAAGACGATGCGGAGTTACTCTATCCTGCCAGCCTATGTTACCAAATACAAAACGAACACAAGCATTCAAGGCACGATGAAGCTTGATATTTAGAATCTGTGGCAGGTCATCGTAGACTACACAGCAGTAATCAAATATTGGAAAGATGAGAGCTTTCACCAAATCCTTTCTGATTTGTCTAGAAAGCGCGTGTCTGTGGAATTTCAGAGACTGAAGTGTACCAAAAATACGTCCCACAACTGAATTCACTTGCTTATTCCAGTTTAAAGTACTGGTCAACCAGACCCCCAAGTTCTTAATAGTGTTCGTATAAGGCACCACTTTATTATCGACATAGATAGAGGGGCATGAAGACAGATCAATTCTCGAAATATATTGCTCACTACCAATGAACATCGCTTGCATTTTTGAGGGATTTAGGGTGAGCTCATTTTCTCTCGCCCATTTGACAACAGCTGCCACCTCGTGATTTAAAAAAGTCAATCTCACTATGTAGATTGGACGGCAAAAATGAGTGATAGACTTGAAGATCGTCGGCAAACAAGATATGTGTTGACCTTGTTAAGACAAGAGGTAAGTCGTTTATAAAGATAGAGAAGAGTAACGGTCCTAAGACACTGCCCTGTGGTACGCCTGCTGTACAGGTGACCCACTCCCCACACGACCCTCAAGGTCAGGTATTGAGTAGATTCTCTTGCTAAGGTACGATGCGAACCATCGTATTACTGAGTCGGAGCAGTTGAAACGACGAAGTTTATAGAGCAGGCGCAGGTGCGGAACAGTGTCGAAAGCTTTGGAAAAATCAAAGAGCAGTAGAGCAGTGATCATCCTCCTGTCAATCGCCATACGAGAGTCCTCAATAAGTTTCAGAAGAGCAGTCTGAGTACTATTGGATTTTCTAAAGCCTGTTTGCAAGTTATCTAACAAAGAATTAGATTCAATGAAGAAACTAAACTGAGAATGGACTACTCTTTCCAGAATCTTAGAAACTTCAGAGAGCTTGGCAATAGGTCGGGTTTGCGAGGGAGAATCCATCTTATTAGTCTTGGCCAAAGGTAGGAGATAGGCTCTTTTCCAATCACTCGGGAAAACACCAGTAGACAGAGAAACATTAATAATTGATGTTAAGTGACTAATAGTAGATTCACTCGTCAATTTGAGCATATGCGCCGTGATACTATCAGGCCCAAATGTTTTAGAAGTGCCAAAATGAACAAGTGACTCAACAAGAGGACAGTCGACAGGCGAAAAATCAAAGGTAGGTAAGTCAGTGCGCAGTGGCACTGCAAGCACCCTTCCTATCTCATTAGAAGTTATAGCTGAAGACCGTGAAGAGATAGAGGTATAATGAGTGAGAAGCACTCTAGAGGAGAAAAATTGAAGCGGTGACAGAAGTATTTTGACGGCAAGACCAATCTTATGCAAGGTGTTCCAGCGGTTAGAAGAATTACCCCCGCTGCCAACCGATCTGCAATGTGTTTGTTTTTTGCAGTGTCAAGCGCATTTGAGATTTCACTTCTGAGTCTTTTATACCGTAAAATATCTTGGGTAGAACCAGAGCGAACAGCACGCCTATATACTTTATCTCGTTCTCTCATTTTATATCTAATGTCAGAATTGACCCATGGTTTTTTCTTTAATTCCAGTTTTCGCGTTTTGATAGGCGCACATTTATCGAAAGACGACACAAGAACAGAAGACAAATTATGAACTAAAGTATCAACAGATAAAGAAGATAGACAAGATCCTGGAGAATCAACACAGCTCTCGCGTGAAAAGTTAGAAAGAGAAAGAGCTATCGAGTTATTTAACGTTTGAAGGTTTATATTGGAAAAATTGCGAAAATGAATTAACTTGGATGCAACTTGTGGTATAGCCGCCTTAAAAACAATAGAAATTAAATCATGACCTGCTATGAAAGGTGCAATTGATTTACTATAAGAAACCAACGAGTTTTCATCATTCAATATAAAAAGGTCGATCCAAGTGTGAGATATGTAATCAGTTGTGAGAGAATGGTGCGTAGGATCGGAAGGAACTATATGAAGAGCAAGTGATTCGATAGTTGAGCGAAAAGTGTCGGTACTGTAATTACTAGCCAGAAGATTTATGTTAAAATCACCCGTGATGACAATGTTTTTGTAGGTTGGCAGAATTTCAGCTAGTGAGTTGAAAAAATCCTCAGGAAAAAGACCTTTCGGTCTAAGATACACAACCGCAAAAATCAGTTTTTCTGCACCTAGCGAGATTTCTGCAATTATATACTCAGCGGTATTATCGAATACAGGATTAGATTGGAACAGTGTACAGACTTTAAGAAAATCACGTGCATAAAAACCAACTCCGCCGCCAATTTTACCAACTCTATCTAACCTATAGAAATTGTAATGATCAATTGAGATAAGTGATGAATCGTCACGCTCGGTTAAAAAAGTTTCCGTAACTGCAAAGATATCAGTCTGATTTGAGGTAATATAATGCTCAATGAGAGAAAAGTGGGTTTTAAGGCGGTTTACATTTACATGAGAAATTAAAATATTTTGAAAAAATTCAGCATCATTTTTTGGCTGAGAAATAACAGGTGAAAATGGATTTAAAGTTAAACTGTGTATGCTAGACGGGTTGTTATTTAAAAGATTTGATGATGAGAGAGAGGTTAAAAAAGAAGGAGAAATAGTGTCGTTCACACGAGAGCCAAGTAGCCCCTATTTTTTATTTTTGTTGGGCACAAGATCATTCAATTGTGCCTCATTTAATATAGGAATGAGACCCGCTTCCTTTGACGGGCGCATGCAAACCGTTAAGTTTCGAACTATAGGTCGTAGGTAGTTTAGCTCCTTATAAACCGCATTAGCTTTAATCAAGAGCTCAAACACCGGCTTAGGCCATATAGGTCGTGCAAAGATTTTGTTTGAGCCTCTGATTCCAAAAAGCTTGGAGACAGGAAAATCACGCAGGTTGCTTGATTTAGCAATTATCATGTCTCTGATGGCATCCGACGAGAATCTACCCACAACAGCACGCACATCAGACTTCGGAGCTGGACCCGCCTCGTCGACATCCATCGGAATTGCAGGGAGCCACTCTCGAGTTTCTAACAACGACGAGCAGGCCTGCTCTAAACCAATGGCTTTTAGAATAGTATTTATAATGTCCTTGTCACTTTTGGAGACAGCCAATGGTATGCACGTGAATAAAACCTCATAGGTGTCAAGTAGGAGAGAAGTTGGAGATAAAGAAGACCCTACACAAGAGGCTATATGCTGGTCTAAGCGGTCAGACAGCAAGTCTTGACGTTTCTGTATGTCAACGAGAGCTTGCTTCAAATCTCCAATATCAGTTCGAAGAGAAGACATTTCACCGACAAGTTGAGAAGTCATCTGAAGCAGCATATCAGTCTTCTCCATCTGTTGAGCAAACTTTTTGTCGTTGTCAGCCTTAAAATTCACCAGCCATTCCTTATTAGACATATTTGCGGTATTAGATGTAGAAATTGCCTGAGGTCTAATTTGTAAAGAAATATCGTCTGTGCCCAATAGCTGAGAACGAGAGGGAGGGGCCAGTTTCAAATGACCGCCCAACGCAGAATGACTATCAGTAGAGGAGTGGGAGGAGCTTGACTCTGAACGACAGCGTCGCCTAAGTGATGGCTCAAATTGATGGAGCGGGGAGACTGCGCCTCTTTTTTGAGAGCCTTGATTGGACTCTGATGAGTTTAATGGTTGCGACGAGACGTGAAATATACTGTCAGTGGATGAGGCGCGTGGACTACTCCCCGTAGAATTGTTTCTGACAATCTTACGTTTTGTGCAACAGGCAAAAGAATTATGAAGACCAAACCACGCCTTATCACAGCAGTGAAGATGGTAAATTGATGAACAGTTTTTGCATAGACGCGAGGTATCAGTGCGAAGAATAGTTGATTCGCAAAATGCACAACTTACCATGCTCGACGAACGCAACAATATGACACGACACTACAAGAGAGTCACCTCCCAGTCTGTACTCTAAGTAATCTTACAAATAGATGGTACTTACATATAGTAAAAGAGAGTAGATCAACAGTCGACAAGGTAGAAATTGCCAATCATATGATAAAGTTTCCTGGGCTTGTATATCTGAAAATGCCACCAGAAGCGAGACTTGAAGAAACTAACCTCCAAATTGTAGATATTCTCTAACCTCAAAATGAGCACGGCCAAAGTTTATAGCTTGATTGTATTTTGCAGAGCTCAACAACAATATTGATAATTAGACCAGCCTGTGCTCTGCAAAGTGCGCTTGCAGTTTCCTGAAACAAAACGCCCGCAGGCAATGAATGCAGAGTACAAAGTCTAGATAAAACAAGAGCTACAGAGAGAAGATGTTTCTATACTCACTTAGAGAGAGAGAGAGAGAGAGAGAGAGAGAGAGAGAGAGAGAGAGAGAGAGAGAGAGAGAGGGAGAGGGAGAGGGAGAGGAGAGGAGAGAGAGAGAGAGAGAGAGAGAGAGAGAGAGAGAGAGAGGAGAGGGAGAGGAGAGAGAGAGAGAGAGAGAGAGAGAGAGAGAGAGAGAGGGAGAGGGAGAGGGCGAGAGAGAGAGAGACAGGGAGAGGGAGAGGGAGAGGGAGAGGGCGAGAGAGAGAGAGAGAGAGAGGAGAGAGAGAGAGGGAGAGGAGAGGGAGAGAGGAGAGGAGGGGAGAGGGGAGAGGGAGAGAGGGGGGGGGGGAGGGGAGAGGGAGAGGGAGGCGAAGTATAAGAGAGGTAAATGAGAAAGTGTCGGTCTGTCTGTCTGTTCGGTACAAATTTTGCAACCGATTGTAAACTAACTTCCCGATGAGCTAGAGACTTGAAATTTTAAATATAGCTCAGAACTGGATGACAATGCAATATTATAAAAAAATATATATATCTACCGAACAATATATTAATATATTCAATCATATACGGAGATGTTGGCAAAATTAAAGATTTGAAGATTTTATATATAGATACACTTTTAACATTAGTGTCTAAACATCTTCGAAAATTTTAAAAATCCTTTTTTGATATATTAATATATTAATATATTCAATATTATATTTTTGCACGCATTGTTGGATAATATAATTAAAAATATATATTCCCACCGAAAAATATATTAATATATTTAATTATATACGGAGATATTGGCAAAATTGAAGATTAGAAGATTTTATATATAGATATACTTTTAACATTAGTGTCTAACCATCTTCGAAAATTTTTAAAATTCTTTAACTTGTCATATATTGCAATTAGAACTAAATTACAGCATTTTGTATTCTACATATAAAATTTGAGACTGTATTTTATTCATTCTATGGTCTAACAATGCATAAAACAATAAATCTTGGTTGAATTTCTAATGGCGTCATTATCGTCAAAATGGCGGGAAACTCACCATGCGATTACATGTTCTCTAAAAAAATAGATGAAACACGTTTTAGTCCCTTGACAACAATATATATGCTATATAATATGCACTGTTGGACAACACGATAAATAATATTAATAATAATAATAATACCAAAAGGTATAAGATAATATCTAAATAAAAAAAAAATTTTCAATCTACCACGTTTTTTAATTGAACTAAAAAATATAAAATAATATTAAAAATAAAAAAAAAACTTTTTAATGTACTACGTTTTTATAATGAACCAAAAAGTATAAAATAATGTGTAATAAAATAAATAATGATTTGAAATAAAAAAAACGTGGGGCGCATACAATACATAATAATAAACATGCGCCCCACGTTTTTTTTATTTCAAATCATTATTCATTTTATTACACATTATTTTATACTTTTTGGTTCATTATAAAAACGTAGTACATTAAAAAGTTTTTTTTTTATTTTTAATATTTTTATTTAATTTGATATTTACAATGTAGAAAATTAATTATTACTATTATTTTAATTATTTTAGAATATTACATAAAATATGTATATGAAATGTAACCAGTAACATACAAAATATTAATGTATCAGCTTATAATTTAAATTTCCTTTTTATTTACTATAATCTAAGCGAACTTATAGCTGGATTTATTTTATTAAAAATTAATGTAATAATTACTTACTTTGAGTAAAATTTTTTTATAATAACATTTAATTTTAAAAGAATTAAAATATTACTTAAAATAATTTCTTACCCTATTTCATAATTTAATAATTAATTATTATTAATTAATTATTGATTGATTATTATCAACCTATTGACTCATCGACCGATCAAGCTATCGACAGATTCATGTATCCACCCATCAACCCATTGATTTATCAACCCGTCGACCGATTAATTCATAAATATAACAACCCAAAATAACATAGATTTATATTCAACTCAACTATTTATCAACTAATTGACCTATCATTTCATAAATCCAACGGTCCATCAACGGACCAATCAACTTTTTCCTCTTTAAACGTATCAATCGATCAATCCATCGACCCATACATTCGTCGACCCTTTGAATATCTCACTAAGCTGAGTCCTTTATCAAAAAACTTATTTATTTTCTTTATTGATTTCGTAATTTTGTAAATAATTAATTGCATTTTTATTATGTATACAAAATTCAAAAAAATCAATGTTTTAAGTTCTTTCTTTTAACACTATATATATATATATATATATATATATATATATATATATATATATATATATATATATATATATGTTTAAAAAAAGAACTGGAAACATAGATTTTTAAATGAATACTCTATCTAAAATTTCCGTACTCCTTAATCTATTGAATATTCAATAACTTTTTTTAACACTCATTGTATTCTTTGCATGCTTTTTAATTATTTTGAATATTCATCTTACTCTTTGCACACTCTGTGATTTTTCAAATTTTCAACTTACTCTTCGCATACTCTCTGATTTTTTCAAATACTCATCTTACTCTTTGCATACTCTTTGATTTTTTCGAATACTCCTCTTACTCTTCGCATACTCTGATCAATTTTCAAACTCCAATACTCTTATAAAATTCATGCGTACTCACAATACTCTTACAAAACTCTTACCACTCTTTGCAAGAGTATTTTAGTGAGAAGCCCCTCGTATTTATGTTGATTTTGTAATTGTTCCAGTAAAAAAAAATTTTTAATTTTAAATAAATGTTTAAATGATATTTTTTCTCTTTTGAGATTAGTTTTTAAAAATATTCCATAGTTTTTTAAACGATATCGCAATTCTTTTTGACATTCCGATAAAAGTTTCATCCAAATTTTATACTCATGGGACGTACTGTATATATATATATATATATATATATACACGAGAGTTAGAGGTATTGGCAAACATTTTTCCAAATGCTTTCTAAGAGAATGAGTATGTAAATGCATATATTTATACGATTTTAATATCATACGATTTTATAAATTGGGAGGTTGACCAGCGGAGCAAGCAGGGGGAACCCCTCTTAGTTCATATGTATATATATATATATTGTAGCCTACCTTATGATCCCTATCACCTGTATATGACTGCACAAAGTGCACATATAAAAAGGTACAAGGGAAGATGGAAAAGGTATTATAATTTAGACCCATTTGTGGTACGGACGTCTTGCCGTACTCACTCCGGGGTCTCTTTAAGTTAAAGATTAGTTGCTAGTAATCTTCTTGGTCTGTTATAAGTCTAGAATGACTTTGAGTCTTGTTAAAACTTCTACTTAAGTAAATTATTCCAAATTCAATTACTTTAACATAGTTTAAGATACTTCAATTTATATTAATCACTATTACTTTGCACAAATCTTAAACGTAATTAATCTTTTTACAACTGATTTTAAACTTTCTGTTGATACTCAATTATTACTATTGAACTGAGATTTTTTACTTTTAATATCTACAAAAAAGTATCATACGTAGATTTAATTATTATGAAAATAATTCGCTATTTCCACTACCAGTGGGGGGATAGAGTTGGGATTTTATCAACGAATATAGACGCTTATAGAAAGATTTCCGAACTAATTATAAAGAACACTGTACACTTTCACTTCCACTTGCACTTAACACTCTATTTCACACACTCGAAACTGCGACTGAACCGCACTCCGCAAAGTTAAAATGGATACTGACTCGTCAGCGCCGACTCACTCCTTTTTGTAAGTGCCGTCTCCCACCCTTCGTCTCATCCGTCGCGGTCGCGAGTAAACATATGTATTACATGGTAATTGAAATCAATCATTATTCGCCACTTCAAAAATTTCTTTCCGCGGGCTTATTTTTTTCTATTTTACATAAACTTTAAAGTGAATTTTTGATCATGTAAGTCAGAGCCATCAATAAGGAGTTATGACAATTTGAAATATATATTTTCATGTATAATTCATTTTCAACATAAAAATTAATCATACATGAAAATATACATTTATATTTAATATGAAAAATAAATCATACATTGAAATATATATTTTAAACTGTCATAACTCATTATTGGTAGCTCTTTCTTACACGATCAAAAATTTATTTCAAAGTTAATAAAAAATAGAAGAAAATAAGCCCTCGAAAAGCAATTTTCAAAGTGGCAAAAAATGAGTGATTTCAATTACCATGTAATACATGTAAGAACCAATAGAAAACTTTAAAATTTAGGTCTGTAAAAAATCATGCTTACTCTCCTCTTCATTCACAACAAGAAATATTCTCATAAATTTCTCTCTAAAACATCAGGATTTTCAAAAAAAAAATCATAAAGTTAGTACTTTTCCAAAAATTTTGAAAAATTTTCAAATTTTAAGGATCTATGGCTCTTGATCCTTCTAATCTAAATCCTTGAAATTTTTTTACACATTTTGGGAAACGAACAGAATATATTCTCAGAGTTTCAGCGATTTTAATTTTTTTGCTTTTCCAGTTAGTGTGAAATGTCCCATGTATACATATATATATATACTTATATTATATAGTTATATTAAAAATTAACCCTTGGACCCCCCACACCCCTCCACACCCCTCCACAGGGTAAAGAGTAAAATGAACCTGGGCGTACTCGAGTAATTTAAAATTATATGCTAACATATAATGGACTAATCAGAAGATAGCAACTATACTTCCAGATTCGGAGCACCTAGAGACATTAAAAAAAATTAAAGATTTAAAAGTATACTTTTATATTAATTTTATTGTTTAGCTCTGTTTTGAAGATTAAACGTTTATAACCTTGAAAAATCATAAAAATAGCATGATTTTGTGAGCTTTTTGCAAATTTCTTAAGCTTAACTTATTTGTAAATAACGTGATATGTTATAATATTTAAAAAAAGTAATTAATGTAAATACTGATAACTTATGAAAGAAACGGGCGTGAAGAATTTTTTTTATTCATCAGTAGTAAGCAGGAATCTAAAAAACATAAAAAAAAACGAAAATATCAATTTTTTGAGTACTGGAAGAGTTAAATAGCCACTCCAAAAAGGCCTTTAAATGGTTTTCTTAGTTTTCAGTGTTAAGAAATCGATATAAGATTCGGGAACAAGGTTTCAAGCAATTCGGTAAATAACGACCACCCTAATATATATATATATAGGTAAAAAATTATCAATTTTTCCTGATTATCCTTGAATATATCCAATACGATCCTTCAATCAAAAATTTGTACTGGAACCAAAATGTTAAGTCCTGGCTCTCACCTGGACTGAATTAAAATGAGAAATTTAAAAATGTATATATTAAAATGTATATATCAAAATGTGTGTATCAAAATGTATATGTTAAAATGTATATATCGAAATGTATATGTTGAAATGTACATATTTGAGTTGGTTAGATTTTAAATGTTTAAATAAATAATAAAAGTGAATAAAATTTAACTAATATCAGTATTTTAGAAAAGATGTACGCAATTTAGGGGTCGAAAAGCTCCACCCACCAATATTTGATCGAATGAGATCGCTCTCACTATTGGAAATTACTAGAAGATATTTTTAATAATTATAAATCAAGAATATATTAAATATTGTCACCTTGTGGTGCTTTTTAAGTAAATAAATGCTGAGTACGGGCAGATGAAGAATAAGCATAACTTATAAATTAATATTTTTCAAACTTTATAACAATTAATTTTCTTACACGTGTATATTTTGACAATAAATAATAATATAAAACTCACAATTATAATTGCTACTGAAATGAAAATTGCGACTTACGGGAAATGTAAACGTATTACCAAAAGAATCCCGGGGTAATGCCGATTTTCATCGGTTTCAATTTGATTTTTATAACCAGATTTGTTTATAAGATTTTATTATATTTAACATCATTTTATTTATGATTTTTTTTAAGTTTTGACAATATGTTTCCAAACTTGTGTCTTGATTTTATAATTTATTTAGTAATTTCGAAATACACGTTCCGATCCTTTTTTTATCTACCTAATTTTAAAATTTTGTTTAATAATGAAACAATGCGACTGTTTAATAACTGAGGAATTTTGATTCACCAATAATAATAAAAAGATACGTGTTATAAGGTAACAGTTCATAGCATTTTTCAATAGTATGAATATTGTAAATGTGTAATAGAATGTATGTAATGACACAGAAATCCACTTAAATATTACACATGAAATTCATATCACTGTCAATTTTCTAAATATAATAGGGTTAAATAGGTAATTTACTATAAAAGTGATATTCCAGATTAATAAAATAATAAAATGCATGCAATGAAATTATATAATATAAAAAAAAACAAACGGTCGATCAATATCCATTAATCTAAATAATAAAATTTTACAAAAGACATAAAATTGAATATAAGAAAGCTTTTTAATATCATAAAAATGTAGTTAATTAATGAAATTTAACTCGTTAATTAAACGGGACGAACTATCTGTCTTTATCTAACAGTATTTTTCATCATTTATTTAAACACTAACGGTCGTAACAAGTAAAAAAAATTTTTTAACAAAAAACAATACCGACTTCAAAAAAATGCACTAAACAGTTACAAATAATTTATAATCTTTAATAATTATACGCATACTACGCATCTAGTTCAACACATGTGTAGCAAACATATTATAGATAATCTAATTATTTGTAAACAGCACAAACAAATTATATTTTTTTTAATTCACAAAAAAATATAATTTGTTTGTGCTGTTTACAAATAATAAGATAATCTATAATACGTTTGCTACACATGTGTTGAGTTAGATGCGTAGTATGCGTATAATTATTGGAGAACATAAATTATTTGTAACTGTTTAATGCATTTTTTTGAAGTCGGTTTTGTTTTTTGTTAAAAAATTTTCAACCAACTTCAAAAAGGAGAAAGTTCTCAATTCTATTAATTTTTTTTTTTTTTTTTTATGTCTGTTACTATTTAACTCCATCATTTCTAAACCAATTCGAAAAAACTTTTTTTTGACACGGTGTTCGGAAAATTCATTTTTTGGTGCCTGATTTCCATACCGAAAATGCCTGTTTACCGCACGAAAAATTAAGCGCGCAGAAAATTTAAAAAGCATGTAGAAAATTCATTTCTTGATTAATAAAAGAATTTTTCGTGCAGTAAACAGGCATTCTTGATATAGAATTGAGACATCGGAAATCGGAAACGCTTTTTGATGCGAACGTAAACCATCACTGACTGCCCGTATGAAAATATCATTTCAAATATATTGAGTTGAACAATTGCTTCTTATATCCCCACTCTTCTATACATTTTCTTTGTTAAAATAATTTCCTTGCAATGCTTACGCGCAAACATTAGATTCTCGTTTTTATAAAATTAAACATATAACAAATTTATTCTATTTGTTATAATATTATTTTTCTTTTTTAAAATTTTAATTTCTTATTTTATTTTTTTTTAAATTATTATTTACCTTAACTGTAATGAAATTAAAAAACTTTCTTTACTTATATTATAATGTTCTTTCTTTGATTAGAAAATAATTTTATTAAGTGCTGTTTGTTATGCCAATTTTTAGCCTTTGTCATTGATGGGTCGAGTGTGTGCGTGCTGTGGGCTATCTTTGGACAGATCGTCATCCACTATACTTTGCTCACGGTGCAGCTCTATTTTTCACGTGGATTGCTGTTCTAATCATTGGTTTGTGTCTACTCGTATCATATGTGATAGCTGCGTAGATATCTATGTTCGTTACGAAGCAGGCCTGCAGGGGCCTATTGTGCAGTCAATTAGTGACAGTACTGTCGTTGCTATTCCTTCGTGTGCTGTTTCTCAGTCTGAAACGCAATAATCTTTTTCCTCGACCAGTCAGGTCTCGACTAAGCGTGTGGCCTTTCCACTCTCTCCATCTACTGAGCCACTGCTAAGGCGTCAACATAGTCAGTCTCACACTCTGTTTCTAAAACGGTTGGAATTTATCTTTCTCTTGAGTCATCATCCGCTTGTCCTCCTTTAAACGTTGCTTCTGCTTCCAACGATATGTCTAGCTTGGCTGAAATTCTAGAGGTGTTGAAAGAGCAACAGTTGGAACTAAATGCCCGAAAAACAGCTATACTTAAGAAACTGTCCGATGAATACCATGAGGACATTAAAAACGAATCAGCTTTGATTCGTGAGGAGCAGCATGTTCTTCGTGCTCTGCTTGAGCAGCTCGAGGCTGAAATCAATGCCATCAAGTCGGACCTGGCTCTTATTCATAACGCTACTCAGACAGATGAGTGTGAGATTCTTATTTCAGACATTCCTTTGTCGGTTGCTATTCCTGATCGTGATGTTCTAAACACTGTTTTCAGTGTCATTGGCTTCCAATTTAGCTAGGCATTTGTTGTCAGTACCCGTCAGTGGCCACCACCTGCTAGGCCTGATAATTCTGATGTTTCTGAAATGGATATCGACCAGGCGCTGGTTTCAGATACTGTAAATAATTCTAAATCCTCTTCTTTTAATGTACCGTCTCGTAAGTTTGTATTTAAATGTATTTCTGGTACTGTCAGAGATTCAGTCATGGCTGCAGCTGTAAAGCTGCACTTTAAATCATTTCTTAAGCTTTTTGGTGTGGATGGTGAGAATGATAAGATGTTTCTGAGAGCTTTGTGGTCCAAGAAAACTTTTGAACTGCTCGAGTCTGCTCATAAAGTATCTCGTGAGAAAAAGATCTCTAAACCATTCGTCAGGTCTTTCACAGTTTATATGAAGAGTTCTGCGAAGGCCGAACCTCGTGCCATCCATACTGTGGCTGATCTTGCTTTTTTTAATAATCTTCAAAAAAACTGACGGTGTCTAAGGTCTCATGTGACTGATTATAGTTCTAATTTTAAAGCCTCCCTTCTGAGAAATAGTCTCAATACTGATGGTGGTTCTAATGCTGTAATTACTGCCCCTGTGTTAATTAAGCACAAGGACCATTTACTTGCTGCACATATTAATGTAAATAGACGAAGGTCACACTTCAATTTAGTTGAGGCTCAATGCCTTGACAAAGGCTACGATTTTTTAACTCTATCTGAAACTTTTCTGTCGGCACTTGATGATGATGCCATCTTATCAATTGCTGGTTATAATCTATTTCGATTGAACAGGGTTGGTAAGGAGGGGGGGAGTGTTACAGCATACATTCATGAGGACTATAAGGTTACAGTCCTGCATCATTCTGAACCTACTTTTAATAACGAGCCTGAGTACTTGATGCTTGATATTGAGATGTTCAATGAAAGGCTTCTTTTTGCCGTCATCTATGCCCGTCCCAAGGCTACTTACCCTGCAGATTTCTTTAATGTTTTGTCTAGCCTTAGCAACAAATACAAAAATATTCTTATCGCAGGTGATTTCAATGCAAATTTACTCGTTACTAATCATGCTTCATCGTTTCTCAGAGGCAACGTCGAGTCGCTTTCTCTTCATATCGTTCCTTCGGAGCCGACACATCATGTTATTTCTAAGAGTTTTATTTCACATACTTGGCTAGACTTATTCATTGTTAGTAATGCTGATTCGGTGCTGTCCTATTCAAAATCTGAGGCGCCATTTATAGCGGGTCAGGACTTGATTAAGCTGGAGCTTAAGGTCTCCAAACTTCTTAGCTTTCCAAAGAAGTTTTATGTTCGTAGGCTGGGTTCGGTGAATAGTGAATCTGTTAACACTTTTCTTACGAATTCCCTTGAGGCTAGCTCACATGAGACAAATTGTTTTGTTCTGAGTAATTTAAGTAATTCAGTGTTGTCTTCTTTTTTTCTTGTTGTTTCTAACTCTACTAGTTCAAGTTCTAATCTTGATGTACAGGTTAATGTTTTGTCTAAATCTATTATAGATGCCTTTGACAAGTATGCTCCTCTTAAGCTAAATGTTATACGGCCTCGTAGCAAGCCATAGGTTTCTCATGATATTAGGCTTTTGATGAAAAAGCGTGACCAAGCTTATCGTTGGGCTACGAGAACTGGCTGCGACGAGGACATTCGGAGATATAGGTCTCTGAGAAGCGAAATTTCTAACAGTCCAGATACTGCAAAAATATTTTGTTTCAGTTGAATGCCACCACTTATGCCAAGGGAAAGTGGTCCTCACTTCACAAGCTTGGTTTGGCTCAGAGATCGCTGCCTTCCCCTCTGCAGTACCTTTCTTCAGAGACTTTGCTAAAGCACTACTCTTCTGTTGCTAGTGACCGCCCTTCGTTGACTCAGAGAGATATGGATGAGATATTAAGCATGTCAGATATGTCAAGCTATCGGCCAATTTTTGATTTTCACATGGTTGATGCCAACAAAATTAATGGCTTTATAGTTTCTGCTTCTTCTAAGTCTTCAGGGTGTGATGGTATTTCTATATATATGTGTGGATATGCTGAAGATTGCTACGCTCTCTATTCTTGAACCATTGACGAAGATTGTGAATGGCGCTCTCACCTTTTCTTATTTTCCAACAAATTGGAAAAGAGCTTTCATACTACCTTTGGCAAAGTATAAATCTGTTTCTTCGCCAGATCAAATCCGACCTATTGCTAGACTTTGCGAGATTTCCAAGGTTCTTGAGAGGGTTGTTCACGAGCAGTTGTCACGGTTTCTTGAGTCAAATAATCTATTGAACAAGTACCAGTCTGGCTTCAGACAGGGGCACAACACTCAGACAGCTCTTCTCAATATTCTGGAAGATGTTAGGCTGGCCATTGATAGGAAAAGGGTCACTGCTCTACTTCTCTTTGACTTCTCCAAAGCTTTTGATATGGTGCCTCATAGACTGCTTCTATTTAAGCTGCGTGGTTTTAACTGTTCTGACGGTGTAATAAAGTGGTTCGCCTCTTATGTTCGAGGTAGATCGCAGTCTATAGAGGAGCTGGATCGTGATGCTACGCAATTCTGGATGAGTATTAATTTTGGTGTTCCACTGGGTAGTGTCTTGTACCCATTGTTATTTTCCATATTTATAAATGATATGCCAGAAGTTTTGAAGTATTCAAAATACATGTTGTACGCGGATGATCTACAAATTTATCATTCGTTTTTTGCTTGTGACATAGAGAAGGAAATTTCCATTATCAATTGTGATGTTGAGGCCATTGTCAAGTGGGCATGAGTCAATGGTCTCAAACTTAATGCCCTTAAGACTCAGGTTATCATTCTCGGTAGTGAGCAGTTCATTTCTAGGCTTAATGCATCCTAAGTGTCACTCATCGTAGTAAGTGGACAGTCTATTTCTTTCTCTAAAGTAGTTAAAAGCCTGGGCTTGTGGTTGAATCAGACTCTCAACTGGGAGAGGCAAGTAAATGCTATTGTTGGCAGAGTGCATGGAGTGCTTTATTCACTAAGGTTTTATAGGCGCTCGCCTTCGAAGAAGCTCAGGAAGAGCCTTGTGGAATAGCTGATTTTCCCCCACTTCGACTATGACTGTGTAGTCTACAACGATCTTTTCAATTAACAAATCTTAAGACTTCATAGGGCCCTCAATGCCTGCGTGAGGTTCGTTCATAATAACATAGCTTTTCGCGAACGTGTGACTTCCTATAGACTTAATCTTGGTTCGCTCTCGGTCCTATCGAGGAGAAAGTATTCCACAATTTCGTTGGCATATTCTGTCATTCCTGGTCACATCCCGACTTTCTTGGCAAACCGGTTCGTCATGAGCTAGATTCTGCATCTATAATCCCAATATCCTTTGAGGTGGATTCTATTAGGGTGGTTAAAAAACATGCATTCGACTGGTTAATCGATGGGAAGCGTGGGGATTGGCATAGGGAAGCAGCTGCTCTATACTGAGCCCTAGTTGCTGCAGGATTACCAGCTGTCATACGCAATTCAACTCAATTTTTATTTAATCATAAATTTTACATAAACTTTTCTTAATTATGTTTTTCATTGTTTTTCAATTTTGAAATTCTTGTTATTTATTGTTTTAATTACATTAGTTTTTTTTATGTTGATTCATTGTATTGTTCTTGTTAAATCATTCGGAGTACTACCCCATGATTAATAAAATTTTTTTCTCATCAAATGAAATCTCTTTCTTCCTCTGTCTCTTTCTCCCTCTCTCTTTCTCTCTCTCTGTGAGTATATCAACGTGGTTTCTATATAGCTCTTATTGTTTTGTGACCTTGTACGCTGCTTCTGCTGCCTTCGGGGGTTTTGTTTCAGGAAACTGCAAGCGCACTTTGCAGAGCACCAATTGACCCATTCAACTGCATTTTTAGTGAGCTTTGCAACTATAAAACATTTAAAATTATCTGGTAGTACTGACATTTTGAGGTTAGGATCATTCATCAATTTTTTGAGATTAGTTTCAACAAGTCTTCATCTAGTAACTGCCCCTGAAACCAGGTGCGCTGTAAACCATTACCAAAGGAGTGCTGTTCTCTACTACATTGACTGTTGCTGTTCTTTAACGCTACCGATTGTGAGTACTGTCTGTTTAGCATTTATACTCTGAGTTTTAACTGGGAGGTGACTCTCTGTGCACGACCTGTCTCTTTGCTGCGTTTATCGAGTATGGTAATTTGTTCTTTCTGTGAAGCAGCTATCCTACGCACTGACTCTTAGCGTCTTTGTATTAATTGTTTAACAATATATCACTTGCATTGCTGTGATAATTCTTGGTTTGGACTCAATAATACTCTCGCTTGTTGCGAAAAACGCAAAACTTCAAGAAATATCTCTACGAGTGGTGCTTCGGGTGTGGTTTCCCCTAATAATTTACTTTCCGCCTCCCCAGGGCCATTAGAAGGTCCCTTGCCCAATCAAGGCTCTCAAAAAAGAGGTGCGGTCTCCCCGCTCCACCCACTTGAACCGTTACTAAGGCGACGCTGTCGTTCGGAGTCAAGCTCCTCCCAATCTTCTATTGACAGTAGTACACCGGTGGGCGTTACGCCTGAACTTGTTGCTTCCTCTAGCCCTCACTTATTGGCTGCTGACCCTGGTGCTACTACATCAAGTCTTCTTACGACTTCTCAACCAAGGCTCGTTAACATGTCGGACAGCGAGTGGCTTGCTAATTTTAAGTCGGACAATGACTTAAAATTTGCGGCTCAGATGGAGAAAACGAACAAGCTGTTACTCTTGACTTCTCAACTTGTTGGCAAAGTGGATTCGTTACGCAACGATATACGTGATATTAAGCAATCTCTATCGGATGTTGAAAAGCGTCAAAACTTGCTTTCTGATCGTCTTGATGAGCACATTGCTTCCTGTTCTGCATCAACTTCTTTACCTGCAGACCCGTTATTGTTTGACACGTACGAAATTTTGTTCTCGGGTATACCATCAGCTCTATCAAAAAGTGATAACGATATTATAAAAATTATTTTGAGAGCCATTGGGTTAGAGCAGGCTTGTTTGATGCTCATAGATTCTCGTGAATGGCTCCCCACTGTTCCCATGGAAACAGAAGAGCCTGAATCTTCTCAGAAGGCTAATTTTCGAGCGATTGTTGGGCGCTTCACATCCGATGCGATCGGAGGTACTATAGCATCAAACTCTGTTAAGCTGAGAGATTTCACAGTTTCTAAACTTTTTGGAATAAAAGGTTCTTCTAAGATCTTTGCTCGTCCTATTTGGCCTAAACCGGTCTTTGAATTATTAGTCAAGGCGAACGCAGTCTATAAGGAGTTAAACTATATGCGTCCTATTGTTCGTAATTTAAGAGTTTGCATGCGTTCCCATAAGGAGGCTGAGCTGATTCCAATTTTGGATGAGGCTCAACTGTCAAAACTTATACCAAATAAAAACAAAAAATAGGAATTGCAGGCTCTTATGTGATTAAAAATTCTTCTTTTATTTCAAACTCATCAAATAGTCTTAATAACGTTATTTCTCAAAATTCACTTTGTAACGCAACAATTTCAAACTCTTCTGCTATCTCTGGGCCAAAAAACGGTGCAGAATTTTTTCAAAATATTCATATTTCTCATGTTAACGTAAATCGGCTCAAAACTCATTTCTCTCTCATAGAGCATTAAATTACTTCAAATCAACCGGATATTTTTGCTGTACAGAGACTTTTTTAACCGAGTATGATGATTCTTCTATTATCTCTATTGATCATTACAATTTCTTTAGGTTAGATAAAGTGGGTAAAGTTGGCGGTGAAGTTGGTTTTTATGTACGTGATTTTCTCAAAGTCAGCATACTTTTTCATTCAAACGCCGTTTTTGACAACACAGCTGAGTATATCATAGCAGAAATTTCTCTGGGTGCTGAAAAATTTATTTTTGCGGTTGTGTATTTAAGGCCAAAAAGTCTATTTCCTGATGATTTCTTCAACTCAATATCTGAGTTATTACCAACGTACAAAAACATTGTCATTACTAGAGATTTCAATATTAATCTGTTGGCTAAAAACTTTAGTGCTGACTCTTTTCGCTCAACGATTGACTTGCTTGCCCTTTACATAGCACCTTCTGAACCTACACACCATACTCTTACAACTGAACATATTTCTCATACTTGGATTGATCTCTTCATTTTAAATGATGAAAATTTTCTGGCCTCGTACAGTAAAACATCAACTCCTTTCATTGCAGGGCATGATTTGATTACCTTCACTTCCAAGGCTTTCAAGCCTCAAGCTGCAACTGAAATAATCAATTCTCGTAATTTTACTAGCATAAACCTACAAACTTTAAACAGTACGATTTTATCTTCTCTTTCAAATTATTCACATGAGAGCTGTGCGGAATCATTAGGCACTGCCTCTTCTTCTGTTGACACGTTAGTTCATAAGTTGTCTTCTGTTCTTGGTTCGTCCTTCGATCATTGTGCACCAATTAAAGCACATAAATTAGACATTAAGAAAAAACCATGGGTCACTTCTGACATCAAATTTAAGATGAGGGAGCGTGATAGAGCATATCGTTATGCTGTTCGATCCGGCTCTGCTCAAGCAGTTTTAAGATATAGGAAGCTCAGAGGTGAAATCTCAAATGCGCTTGATTCTGCAAAGAACAATTTTATAGATGATCGTCTAAATAGTGTGGGTAACTCTGCAAACCACTGGAACATTCTACATAAAATTGGTTTGGGTACAAGGATACTGCCTTCACCGCTTCAGTATTTCTTCTCGGGTGTTCTTCTCTCTCATTACACATCAATTTCTTCTGGCACTCCAGCTCTGTCCGAGGGTGAGTTAAAAGAAGTGCTTGCTGTACCACTATGTAGTGACTTGCCTATCTTTAATTTTACTCCAGTTGAATGTCCTCTTGTCGAGTCTTTTGTTCGCCTTGGTACCTCTAAGACTTTTGATCCTGATGGTATTATGGCCCAGATGCTTAAATTGACGAGTCAATCCACTGTTGATCTCATCACTTCCATCATAAATTGCTCGCTGACATCTGCAGTATTCCTGACTGACTGGAAGAGGGCTTTTTTGTTACCATTGGCAAAGACGAATAAGATGGATTCACCTTCTCAAACTCGGCCCATTGCCAAACTTTCTGAAGTTTCCAAAATTCTAGAGAGAATAGTACATTCCCAGTTTAGCTCCTTTATTGAATCAAACTCTTTGTTCGACACTTTACAGACTGGTTTTCGTAAATCTAATAGTACTCAGACTGCGCTCTTGAAGCTTCTTGAAGATGCACGCCTGGCTATTGGTAGAAGAATGATTATTACTTTATTGCTCTAAAGCTTTCGACACTGTGTCACACATTCGCCTGTTGTTCAAACTTCGTCCTTTCAATTGCTCAGATACTGTTATACGATGGTTTGCGTCGTATCTCAGCAATAGAACTTATACTATTACAGATTTGGAGGGTCATGTTGGTGACTGGGTCACCTGCACAGCAGGTGTTCCTCAGGGCAGCGTTTTGGGTCCGCTGCTTTTTTCTGTTTTTATCAATGATTTATCATCTGTCTTAACTAGATCGTCTCATATCCTGTTTGCTGATGACTTGCAGGTATATCACTCATTTTTGCCTGCGAATCAGAACGATGAGATTGACTTTTTGAACCATGAGGTTGCTGCTGTTGTAAAGTGGGCTGTTGATAACAGTCTTGCCTTAAACCCATCTAAAGTGCAAGCGATGTTCATTGATAGCGAGCAATTCATCTCAAGATTTGATCTCTTTTCTTGCCCTAAAATTTTCGTAAATGGTGGTGCCATATGCTAGTTCAGTCAAAAACCTGGATATCTGGATAACTAGCACTTTAAATTGGAATAAGCAGGTGGGCTCGGTGGTTGAACGTATTTTTGGTACTCTTCAATCATTAAAGTTTCATAGACATGCTCTATCTAGACAGGTCAGGAAAAACCTTGTTGAAGCTCTTATCTTCCCTATAATAGATTATTGTTGTGTAGTTTACGACGATTTACCACAGACATTAAAAATTAAACTTCATCGTGCACTGAATGCCTGCGTTAGATTTGTCTGTGGAAATATAGGCAAACAAGAAAGAGTTACGCCGTTTCGCCTGCAGTTGGGCTGGTTGTCGATGAACAACAGGCGTTTATACTTCAAATTAACTTTGGCATACTGTATAGTTTCTTATCAAAAGCCAAGCTATCTAGCCACTTAATTCGTTCGCGTAAATATTGATACAGTTGTCAGAACTTCGACTAGACTACCAGCTAGACTTCTCACCTACCCCGTTGTTCGTACTGCAGCTATGCTAAACTCTTTTGTTTACACGGGATCTAGCTTTATAAATGGAAATACCTCCATATTCACTAGTTTTGAATTAGGCCAAACGCAGCTTATAAAATCTGAGCTATTTAACAAATTTTTGCTTGATGAACGCACAGAGTGGATGGGTGAAACTGAGAGTCGTTGAGTGTATTTCTACATTATAATGCACTCTACTACACATTTAGTTCTGTAGATCTCCATCTGTTTACTCATTGTGTAATATGTGGCTCAGATGAGTGCAGTTTTAAAGTAAAGTGTTACAAACTTTTACTTTTATAATCTTAATTTTTGCTTATATCACAGAGAGAAATCTCATATGAATCTATACAAATTTTTACATTAGTTCTTACTTATTATATTTGCACCATATTTTATTTTGTTTATTACATTATGTATTACTTTTGGGTCATACGGGGTCGAGCCCCACGATCTATAATAAATTATGAATCAATCAATCAATCCCTCTCTTACCTAAGCTTGAATATGTATACATGCACACACAACGACACTGTGCCGTTGAGCCTTCTCTCTTTCCTCCTATACATTGCTTGGTATAGTGTACTAATGCATGCGTTATGAATTGATAATGAAAGTTCGGCGTAATTAGTGGGTCTTCCTTTATTTGCACTTTTAGTGAAGGAATTCATTAAAAAAATAGGAAATAAAAAATTTTAACAAAAAACAAAACCAACTTCAAAAAAATGCACTAAACTATTAAATAATATTAAAAATAAAAAAAAAACTTTTTAATGTACTACGTTTTTATAATGAACCAAAAAGTATAAAATAATGTGTAATAAAATGAATAATGATTTGAAATAAAAAAAACGTGGGGCGCATGTTTATTATTATGTATTGTATGCGCCCCACGTTTTTTTTATTTCAAATCATTATTCATTTTATTACACATTATTTTATACTTTTTGGTTCATTATAAAAACGTAGTACATTAAAAAGTTTTTTTTTTATTTTAATATTATTTTATATTTTTAGTTCAATTAAAAAACGTGGTAGATTGAAAATTTTTTTTTATTTAGATATTATCTTATACCTTTTGGTATTATTATTATTATTAAGATTATTTATCGTGTTGTCCAACAGTGCATATTATATAGCATATATATTGTTGTCAAGGGACTAAAACGTGTTTCATCTATTTTTTTTAGAGAACATGTAATCGCATGGTGAGTTTCCCGCCATTTTGACGATAATGACGCCATTAGAAATTCAACCAAGATTTATTGTTTTATGCATTGTTAGACCATAGAATGAATAAAATACAGTCTCAAATTTTATATGTAGAATACAAAATGCTGTAATTTAGTTCTAATTGCAATATATGACAATTTAAAGAATTTTAAAAATTTTCGAAGATGGTTAGACACTAATGTTAAAAGTATATCTATATATAAAATCTTCTAATCTTCAATTTTGCCAATATCTCCGTATATAATTAAATATATTAATATATTTTTCGGTGGAAATATATATATTTTTAATTATATTATCCAACAATGCGTGCAAAAATATAATATTGAATATATTAATATATTAATATATCAAAAAAGGATTTTTAAAATTTTCGAAGATGTTTAGACACTAATGTTAAAAGTGTATCTATATATAAAATCTTCAAATCTTTAATTTTGCCAACATCTCCGTATATGATTGAATATATTAATATATTGTTCGGTAGATATATATATTTTTTTATAATATTGCATTGTCATCCAGTTCTGAGCTATATTTAAAATTTCAAGTCTCTAGCTCATCGGGAAGTTAGTTTACAATCGGTTGCAAAATTTGTACCGAACAGACAGACAGACAGACACCAAAGCGAGTTAATAAAAACGTAGTAATAGTAAAATAAAATAATTTATGATCTTCAATAATTATACGCATACTACGCATCTAACTTAACACATGACACCCTGCGGAGATTATATAGAAAGCCAAGGATTGAAGAAAACAGCTTCTTCTTCTCTCGACCGACAGCCAACCAAGCTCAAGCCTGTATGGCGACACTCTTTCCTGGGCCTTGATGTTACCAAAAACGAACCTGATACATGCATTAACGGCCCTATGAAGTTTCAGGTTCTGATACTGAAAGAGGTCGTCATAGACAACACAGGCATAGTCAAAGATCGGGAAGATGAGTGATTCAACCAGCCTCTGCCTAAAGCGTCGAGAGAGAGAGCGTCTGTAGAATCTCAGCAAATGAAGTGAACCATGGATCCTACGAACAATAGACAACACTTGTTTCTCCCAATTTAAGGTCTGGTATATCCAGACACCAAGGCTCCTGACCTTAGTGGCAAATGGTATGCACTCGCCATTAACTATCAGAGAAGAGGAGAAATCTTGGTGAGAAAGACGAGAGACATATTGCTTACTACCAATGACAATAACCTGAGTTTTAGCTGCATTGATGGTAAGGCCATTGGCAGTTGCCCAGAGAGTCAAAGCGGAGATGTCAGCATTGATATTTACTGACTCGTTAGAGAAATCATTGGGAAAAAAGGACAGAGAGAGACAGAGCGAGAGACAGAGAGAGAGAGAGACAGAGAGAGACAGAGAGAGACAGAGAGAGACAGAGAGAGAGAGAGAGAGAGAGAGAGAGAGAGAGAGAGAGAGACAGAGAGAGAGAGAGAGAGAGAGAGAGAGAGAGAGAGAGAGAGAGAGAGAGAGAGAGAGAGAGAGAGAGAGAGAAAGAGATTGAGAGAGAAAGAGATTGATTGATTGATTGTTTTATTGGGCCTTGGAGTATAAGCCCTATCTGGCACTATCAGGAATATACAACGACGATTACAATAATGTTTTAACATGTGAAGTAACAATTTGTAATAATAATTAGCATTTAAAATCAATATAAGAATATAATAGAGAACAAAATAGCAATGAGTAATAATTTCATGTTTAAGTGCATATGTAAGTGAGTAAGTGTCAATATATATGTATATGAGTAGACTGGTGTCACAATGCAAGCTAGGTGAAACATAATTCTCTTTAATATAATCATACACAATTCGTTCATCAAGCAACAGCTTGATGATATACTCATCATAAGCAGGCATTTATACGGCCATGAATAATGTCTACTACTGGTAATTATAAGCCAGCATCGAACTCACGCTGCCACGTTTCACATTCATTCGTCAGAAGCTTGTCATACAAAAACCTTTTAAAGCGCATATAACCATCAGAGGTAAAATCATCCAATGAAAAAAGCTCTTTATTAAAATAGTCCGCCGCTGAGAAGGCAAAAGAGTTTTTGAGGACAGCAGTGCGAATGTTGAAGTATATAAAAAGTCTAGGTGGAAGTCTGGATGATGATCGAACCGATAAGTCAACATGTCGCCTTAAGAGCAGGTCGTATATCTCTGTCCTTTTCTAATCAAAGAATTTATTTTTTTGCAAAAAATAATAATTGTATCAAAAAATAAGGAGATAGCTTCATCTCGTATAATAAAAAGCAAGATTTTCTTTGATGAGGAAAAATTATTTTTATCGATTTGTTTTGAAGAAAACCTTGAAAAACTTAAAAAATAGAGGTTAGGATGGACAATTCAGTTTTTCAAGGTTTTCTTAAAAACAAAGCGATAAAAATAATTTTTCCTCATAAAAGAAAATCTTGCTTTTTATTATACGAGATGGGGCTTTCTTCTTATTTTTTGCTACAATTATTAATCTTTGTGAAAAAATCAATTCTTTGATTAGAAAAGGATAGATATACTTTACCTCCTCTTAAGAGGATATCGTACTTATCCCCTCCAAATAATATTTTTATTCAAAGTTCATGCGTAAACGGTGCGTCAAATCATATTCTTTCACTACAGAAAGAAAATTTATAAGATTTATCCTGAATGCGGACAACTCAAGAAATTTATTAAAATATTACACATAAAAAGTCATGAACAAACTTTCAATGTATAGTATTTTGAGGTTAGGTTTATCGAGCTTGATATCTAATTTTAATTCAAAGTTCATGTAAAAATAATAAGTCTAAGTAATTATTTTTTTAACAAAAATGATTGAATTAATGTAGCTGTAGTGCGGAAAAGTTATTATATTTGTCTAAATAGTCAATTTAAAGAGATGTCGATCAGATAAAAAAAGCAAAAATCGATTCTAACAACTCCGACATTTCGTTAAGAATTAGATGCTAAATATTGAGGACTACCATGCACAACTACATTGTAGGCTAGCGAAATTTTAAGGTAAAGACGTCTATTTTGAACAGAGAGCCAACGATAACTTGAGCGGAATGGCATTACCCTGCTGCACCAACCAATATTCCCATAAATGAATCGAATGCAGGCATTAAATGCCCTGTGAAGACGTAAGTTTAGGCTCTGAGACAGATCGTCATAAGCAACTGCTGCATAGTCAAATGTTAGAAACATTAGTGATTCAACCAGTTGTTTTCTTATATCATGCGATAGAGCATGTCTATAAAAATTTTAACGAACACAAAGTGGCATGAACTTTTTGAATAGTGAAAGAGACTTGTTTGCTCCAGTCTAGAGTTGAGAAAATCCACAACCCAAGATTTCTAACTACTGGCGAATAATCTATGCATGTCCCACCAATCGCGATACGAGGAACCGGGAAATCCTTTATTCGTGTGATATCTTTTTCACTACCAATAATGATGGCCTGAGTTTTCCCTGCGTTCAAAAGGAGTCCATTTTCGTCAGCCCATTTGACCACAGAAGCAACATCCCGATTAATAGAGTCAACCTCCTTTACCAATCCATTAGGTATGAAAGACTTATATAACTGAGGGTCATCTGCAAATAGTATATGTCTTGTGGAGGAAAGTTTGTTAAAATCCAAAATTAGCAAGGCATTCAGAAAGAACCTACACTTTGCAGCAGTAGCACTGGATTTAGAAAAGGCCTATAAAACCATATGGAAAGACCGAGTGATCCACCTTCTCAAAAAACAAATAAGCGGCCATATACTCGCATTCATAGAAAACATCCTAAAGGACAGACTCATTCAGGTAAAAGTAAATAATGTATTCTCAGACAGATTACCTTAAGAAAACGGAGTTCCACAGGGATCGGTAATCAGTGTCACTTTTTTCCTGATAGCTATGAATGAGCTTACAACTTCCATCGAAACACCAACTAGATTCTGCTTATTTGCCGATGATCTAACGATATACACTACAGGAAAAGACTCTCAAATCACTGAAAACATTCTGCAGAACACACTAAACAATATCTTTTCATGGTCTACAACTACCGGCTTCAAATTATCCCCAACTAAAACAAACTATATTAATTTCTTAACCAAACAAGATTACTTCAAGATAACTCTCAATTTAAACAATCAACAGATATAAAAGGTCGTAAAAATTGAAATACTAGGGCTGACCTTCGATAAAAAACTAACATGGAAGAATCACATTAAGCATTTAAAATACGAAGCCCACAACAGACTAAACATAATAAAAACTTTAGCAGCTAAAACCTGGGGAGCTGACCAATCCATTTTACTAAACACATACAAAGCCACAGTGTTATCGAAAATAGATTAAGGGTGAAGCATTTACGGCTCTTCAAAACACGCGATCTCCCTGGAAGTTATCCACAATAAAGGTATCAAGATCGCACTAGGAGCTTACCATACCAGTCCTACCACCAGCTTACTGGCTGAGAGTAACATGACTCCACTAAACTACAGAAGAATAAAATTGATGACAAAGTACGCTTGCAAAATAGCCTCACCACCAGACAACTTAGCCTACTCCATTATATTCGAAAACGAAGATGTGGCCCCTCAAGACTTTATTGATGAACCTACTCAATTTACAAACAGACTTCACAATACCTTAATAGACGCCAACATAACTATTTCAGAAATCATCACAAAAACATATAAGCCACACCCCTATATACCTGCTGTTACAATTCAAACAACATAATCGATATCTCAATAATTTCTAAAGACAACAATATACAGTTCTCTATTCCACATCCATACTCGATAGAATTCGCTAACTATTGGGCATTAACTAAAGCCATAGAAATAATAGAAAGCTCAGAAAACACAAAATGGAAAATATTTACAAACTCGGTTCATCTTATCAATAATATTAACAAGCTTTACTCCACCAACACCTTAGTTAATCAAATTCAAAACAAAATAATTAAACTAAGCAACAAACAAATAGTAATCACAAGATACTCAATAGATGATAACAACATTTTCGTTCAGCAAATACTTGAAACAACCACCGAAACTATTCTGTCAAACGACCAGACACCAAGCCTCCCATTACCATCACGAATAGCAGCTAATATGATTTACAAATCAATAATTCACCTCTGAAACAACAGCTGGAAAAATGGCAAACACACATATCTTCAAACTATAAGAGACAACATCGACACTAAAAGCCCCACACATTATCTCAATAAAAAATAACAAACAATTATCACAAGAATCCACATAAGCCATAGCAAACTCACTCACTCCTACCTACTCAACAAAGAACAAAAAAAAATATGTGACCTATGCAATATCCCTCTATCCATAGAACATCTAATCTGCACATGTCCAAACTTCAGCACAGCAAGACAACATCATAACATAACCGGAAACATCAAGGCATTACTCAACTCACAAGACAATGTGAAAATGTGTTAAAGTTTTTAAAATCAATCAATATGTATAATTCAATTTAGGTGTTGAGATATCTTTATTCAAATGAACTCTCTTTCTATACAACTGTTATAATGTATTATTGTACCATTCTATGTAATCTTCAAACATATATATTTGTATAAAATTATAATTATAATGTCGCTAATAACCTAGTTGTTGATGCGACATTAAATAAATAAATGAAAAAAAAACAATTTTATTGCGTAGTTTTTGAATTATATGAGACTTAACAAAAAAGATTAATTATATTATAGATTGTTAATAGGTTTCATTTGAATCAAAAACTACGATATGAAATTATTTTGTTGCTATTATAAAAAAAAACTTATTATACTAATGTCTAGTGGAGGCTGCTATTTTTTTCTTGTTACAATCTAAAGTATATAAATGATGAAAAATACTATGAGATAGACAGATAGTACGGCATGCTCAGGAAAATTGTTATTTTTTTTTAATTTGAAATTTTTATGGTTGTTGGAATAAAGTGTGAATAAGTCTTAACTTTGCCACGGTTAGGACCCAAATCTCTTTTTTAATTAGTAAATGATAAAGATTTTATAATTTTGTCATGTATGTTAATTTTATAAAAACTAGGGGGCAAGCCTCCTGCGCGCAAGCGTGCCAACTCCCATTGTGCATGTAAAATTTTAATATATATTAAATACACTCCTAATTTGATCATTAAAAATTCAATTTTGTAAATTAAATAATTTAATTCAACAAAAATTTTTCTATTGTTTTAAATGACTTTTGTATTAATTCTTTTCTATTATAAAATTTTTAAAAAATTATTACAATTATATTTTATTTAATAAATATATTTTTTTTCAGATGCGATAAATATTATTGTCAAAATTGTAAAAGTCTATATCTAAATTTTCGATCTTTAAATAAACATATTAATCGTTTTCATAATTAAATTAACAATACATGTAAATTATATAGAAAAATATTCAAACATCGAAAACATTATTTACGACATATACAAGAACATATCACTAAAAACGAATTTTCATGTAATATATGCAACAAAAATTTACAAGATTTTCTTATTACTAAGACATCAACATGTTCAAAGATGTAATAAAAATAACAATGTTAATAAAACATGTAATCTTGCTTCAAAATTTTTAAACATAGAAAACATTTTTTAAGACACGTACGAGAACATAGTGATGAAATTAAATTTTCATGTAACATTTGTAAGAAAAATTTTAAAAGAATTTTTCATTTTAAAAGACATAAGCATAAATGTAAATGTAATAAAAATAAAAATTAATTCATAATACTCAATTCAAGTATTTATTTTGATTTTTAGTATATATTATTTGAATTTTATAATTTAATTATTAAATTAAATTCTTTTTAAATATTTCAAAGCAAATTATCAATAATTTCGGAAATTATAGCTGAATTCATCTAAATTTTAGCTGACTTTTAGCTTGCTTTCAGCTAAATTGTAGTAAATTCATCTTAATTTTAGCTAACTTTTAGGTTGTAAAATGGCGTCCAAAAAAGGGGGGCTTATTTCTGATGGCGACAGCGTCGACAGCGACAAAAGCGGCGATATATTTTTAATAATATAGAGAGAAAAATATAAGCATAAAGTATTTATCACTGTATTTTTTAAATGATTTATCTAACCAGGAGAGGCTATGAGCTTCGGGTTACAGATCTTGATGAAACTTTAAGATATGTTTAACAGGTACCAAAGTATGATTAAAGCCAGAGCGGTACGGTCCAACGCTTCGAAAAACTGAAATTATAGACGTTTCTAGCCTTATTTTAAGAAAAATGTAAAAAAATGCTTCTAATTGAAGTGTTAATAATTCAGTCTAGAAATGTCTTTAATAAATTAACAAGAACTAAAATAAAAGTAAAGAAAGAAAGCTTTAATTTGCCGTTTACAGAATTGAGAAATAATAATTAGAACCAGAGATATGTTTATTCAAAGTTAAGTAGTAAGAAAGTACCAAAAATCACTGTCCTTCAGAATTTAGATGATTTTTAGTACTTTCTTACTACTTAACTTTGAATAAACATATCTCTGGTTCTAATTATTATTTCTCAATTCTGAAAACGGCAAATTAAAGCTTTCTTTCTTTACTTTTATTTTAGTTCTTGTTAATTTATTAAGGGGACGCTGTATCTCTCTATCCTTTTCTAATGGAAAAATGTAAGTTTTTTGAAAATCTAGTGATTATTGATAGAAATTAAGGGTTGTCCGCTACTTGTTTACTAAAAATTAATATTTTCTCTGATGAGGACCAATTAATTTTGTTGCTTTTTTTTCAAGTAAAGTTTGACATACTTAAATAACGTATTCTCTAGCCTAACTTAGGATTTTGCAAGTATGTCAAACTTTACTTGAAAAAAAAGCAACAAAATTAATTGGTCCTCATCAGAGAAAATATTAATTTTTACTAAACAAGTAGCGGACAACCCTTAATTTCTATCAATAATCACTTGTTTTCCCAAAAAACTAAATTATTAACACTTCAATTAGAAGCATTTTTTTTACATTTTTCTTAAAATAAGGCTAGAAACGTCTATAATTTCAGTTTTTTGAAACGTTAGACCGTACCGCTCTGGCTTCAATCATACTTTGGTACCTAAAAACATATCCCAAAGTTTCATCAAGATCTGTGACTCGATCTCATAGCTCATAGCCTCTCCTGGTAAGTTAAATTATTTTTGTATACAAACTAAATTTAGAAAAAATTATGCAGATGTATTCCAGAAGTTTTGCAGTTTTGCAGGATTTTTAAATGAATTCTTTTCTGCAAAAATCTGATGTACAGATGCTGTAGATTTTCTAAATATCTATAAGTAAATTTATAGAACCTTTATTTAAAATATTCATAAAATATTCTTTTAAAACTCATGAATGACTTACTTCTTTCTTATATCTATTGCAAAATGTATTATTGTAATATTTATTGTAAAAGATTACTTGTTATATAAAATATGTTATTATTTGAATATATAATATATAATCATTCATTATATGATTACTTTTTTCTCTAATTATAATTTTCCTTTTTTACAGGTGGTAGAGCTCATTGGAAAAGAAGACATTAAATTAAATAAAAAACAACTCCATGAATTAATAGAGCTTATGGAAAAAGAAGAAGTTCTTGAAGTAGAAGATCAGATCCAAAAAGCTTTAGAAAAAGAAAATAAAGAGACTAAAGATGAGAAAAATGAAGACGTATTCAAAACTATACCAAGTTCTTCGAACCCTTCCAACATTGATGTATCATCTAAAAATAATACATCTGCTAGTAATAAAAAATTTGAAGTTGAAAAAAATAAATTTCAAAATAACATTGAATCCTCTTTAAATAAAGATGATAATTTAAAAACTCCAAAAATTCTAACCAATACTAAAGTGATTCAGAAATCTTCTTTACCATCCAATATGTCATCATCATCAAAGAAATCTAAAGGCACGAAACAGTTATGATCTCATAATGAAACACAATGACATGGTTTGCAGTAATGAATACAAATAATGATATACATTTAATTTTTTTATCGTTGTTATCAATTAATACATCATTTTATAACTTGTCAAAAATGTATCTAATCAGAGATAGTTTTCAGATAGTTTCTAAAAAGTGATGTATCATTTTACAAAATTATCAGTCGTCTTTCAATATTCCTATGTTTCATTAATGATTGGTAATTTTCGCATATTTATGAAGGCTTAAATTCAGAGACAAATAAAATATTAAAATTATTGAAAAAAAGTATATTTATTTGTGCTTAACACAATATCACGCTTTTTCTTTAACTGAAAATATACATTGATACATCAGCGTAATATAATTATTAATATTTTATTTATGCGAAAGGTTAAAAATAGAGTTAAATACCGATACGAAAGGTACTTCTTGACTTACGAGAGTATCACTCTTGCATTTCTTAAGCGACAAACACCGCACATGTCTCGGTACTCGTCATTGGTATCGAAATCGGTTATTGTGCATTCGCAATATGATATTACAAACTTGTGAAAAAATATCTGTTTGTTCTTAATATTTTAGCATACTAATCATTAACACAAATTGACTAGACACGAAAAATACATGGTTAATTAAAAGACAATGTATCATATCATGAAATGAAACATGTTTCCGATATCAAGACTGAGTTAAAGCGTGAGAAAAAATCAAATCTCAGTGTAATTATATATTTTTTTAAATTATAATATAATTAAATCTTTTCTCTACCTTAAATATATATTATATAAATACTTGGTTCATGAATGATATTAAATAATTTCATCCAATAATTAAAATTTTTTCTTTAATTCGAACACTTTATTTTAGTAGTTATTGCCGGCACTCTTAGCCAATTCCTAACAAATTCACTTCCAAATCATCAGAGATCTTTAATTTGTATATCTTCACAAAATAACAGTTTCAATTAAAAAGAGGATTCAAAAGTTTGATTTAGAGAAAGGATAGGTTTAGAGTAAAATAGATATTTTTGTGAATTTTATGTATGACATTTAGTCAAAGATTAGTAGAGATCACCAATACCGTTTTAAGAAACGGGACGATTAGACAACGATGATCCTTCCAGCGTTTCTGGAACTATACGCGCGTAGCTCCTATGTCTCAACTGGTTCGTAAAAAAGCCAGCGATAGAGGAGAAGACAAATACAGGATGTATACACGGCTCAGTGGTGTAGGTAAACTCATGGCAAGCTTGTCATAGCGTGTTTTCGCAGCAATACGTGTTGATAGCCATAAAGGACGTTCACCACAAGTTACATCATAAAAAATTCATATTTATGAACATATTGTACAAACGCTTTTAAATTTGCATCTCAATTTGAAAATAATTTTTAACGAACTTACACTCCCGCTCATACGAACTTGCCCACCCTAATCGGTCGAGATAAAATATAAAAAGTTTTACTGCTACGTTGAAAAGCATATAAAAAAATTTTGAAAAGATGGGTTCGAAAGATTTTTTAGAGCTCTTTCAAATGCTGATAGTTTGATTTAAGAATATCTATTTTTTAACTATACTTATAGAGCTAAAAAAAATTCAAAAATTTTTTGCCCATGTTTATTCCTGGGCCAAAAAGAAACAGTGAAATTATTCTACGTTAACGTTATAATTTTTTTTATAACGATTTTTCTAAAAAAAATTATCATTTTTTCAGCTTGCTATATCACATAAGAATTACACCGGATTAAAAAATGTCAAGGAAAAAAATTTTCGTTTTTTGTTAAGGAATAAATATATAAAATTTTATAGCTTGTAACGAGTAACGATGAAGTCGTAATCGTATCATTGTATACGCCAGCTGATCGAGGGGGACAGCACGCACTGAACTTTTTAATCACGGGTGCGTGCCTCGCGCTGGCTTATACATTAGGTATATGCAAATGAGTCGTGCGCAGGTGATAAGAGATAGAAAGAGAAAGGAAGATAGCTCACTCTTTTTTATCGAAGCATTATTGGTACTGCCATTGTCTCGCTTGTAATTTTTTACCGCGCTCTCTCTTGATATAGTTTTTTATCGCTGTGATTTTTGATTAGTAAAATCTCGTGTATCCTGCAACTCTATTTCTGATGTATTTTGTAAATGTGCCACAAACGGCGCAGCAGATAATTCTATAAAATGTAAATTTACACATAAGATAAATTACGGTAATTTTTTATGTGTAAAAATAAATGTTTTATAGAAATATCTACTGGGCCGTTTGTGGCACATTTACAAAATACATCAGAAATAGAGTTACAGAATAGCACAAAAGATTTGAACCTGGTTTAAATAATGTGCATCATGCGGTAAACCAGTAACAGCTGTAATATGACCTGTTACTAGAGAATTAGAAGTTGTGTGAATATCCCCATATATATATATATATATATATATATAAAGCCGGTCTTTTGAATGCGCGATACCACACGCTCGTCAGTACCGACCTCGGATCGTATCCGGCGCACGTCGAGGTGTGTGGCAGTTTCACATTATTACCTTCTCCCTTTCAATACCGTATGCATTATAGAAATTGGTCTTTTGAATGCGGCATTCACAAAACTGGCACAAAATATACAGCAGTCCATAGCAGCAAACTGTAGCGCGCATTCAAAATACCGGTTCTACTTACTTATATGTATATATATATATTTAATAAGTTCGAAAAGTTTTGTATTTCAGCACTTGTTTTCTAAGAGCGCTGATTTGTTCACAGGTTTTATAAGCCAGGCTGGATATAATTGTGTTAGCAATTTATTCATCTAATATTATATTGAATTATTATTATTTTTGGGTATTGTTTAATAGTGGTTTTTTTTATACTTGTGTTAACATAATTGTTGAGGTTTCCTTGATTGTTTGTCATTTTATGCGAGGAATTTCAGCAATTATATTATATTTTAATCCAGCCCAGCCAGTTTGTTTTTATCTAGAGCGATTGCTGAACTGGTTGTCTGACCTTTAATTGCTTGGTCAACGGATCAGCAAGTAAGCTTGTCCTTCATTAGAGATGGTAAATAGAAGTTGTCTCACAAACTTATGGCAAATCAGAGCCATTCATACAGAAAAAAAGAGAGTATTATTTTAAATTGTTTGGTGTGAATTAGTTGTTAGAATTAAGAGTTAGTGTTGGCGAAACATAATAGTAGATAAAGAGAGCAAAACAATTATCTCTTAGAACAATATTTGAGACAAATAGTCTTGGAATACAAAAATACATATAAATTGAAATATCTTATTTTGTCACTTGACTGAAAATCTCGTGTTGTTCTCACAGTACTTAAATCTTAGCGTAAATAAGATACAAATAGCATTTTAAAGGTTGGTTTAAGCTGCATAAGAGTATTAAATTAAGAGTAAGTTAATATACGAAAACTTGCACATACTTGTGTAACATATATGTGTATAATTACATACTTTGTAGTGATTAAGACTATTTAAATCACATATTAATATTATATTTATAACTCAACGCTCAACAGACAACTTCTTGCTGCTGGTTTAGGTCAGGCTCGGGTAGCTGATGGCAGAAAATTGCCATTAGCTGGGTATGTTATGCTACCATTTACAGTAGCTAGCACTAGAAAGGATGCAAAGGTCGTCATTATGTCAGATCTAGATAAAGACTGTTACGTTGGAGTAAACTTCATATGTATATTCAGAACAGTTCTAGATCCTAGACACTGACAGGCTATACATGAAGGATGCTGACACTTTTATCGAATCAAGAGTGGCTAGCATATCAATGAATACGTCAGTAATATCATATGCAGACATTGCTGACATATCTGATCAATAGCGACAGGAGCTTGATCAGTTAATCAAAAAGAGCTTGACCAACAATAAGAAAATACCTGTGGGGTTAACAAATCTCGTGGAATACGAAATTAATATAGGATCAGCAAGACCTATTAAGCAAAAATTTTACCCAGTATCTGATAAAATACTTAAGGAAATGCACCGTCAAGTAAAAGTAATGCTTAAACAGGGCATTATAGAACATGTAGTCAACACGCGATCGGTCAACTTCAGTGCTAATAGTGCGTAAGAGCGGTGGATCTTATCGCTCTTGCGTAGATTATAGAAACGCCGTATTTAAACCTGATGCTTATCCTTAAGCGTATATGTGGAATATCTTACGTCATTTAAGGAAGGCTAAGTATATATCTACGCTGGATCTGAATAGCGCTTACCACCAGATACCTCTGAAAAAGGAATCGAAATCATTATCTGCTTTCACAGTACCAGGGTCGGGTCTATTTTAATTTATGGAATACCGTATAGCCTAGCCTACGCTAACGCATCCTTCCAGCGATTAATTGACACCATAATCGGACCAGATCTTATGCCTTTTCGTATTTTGACAACATAATAATCGTCACAGAGACGTTTGAATAGCATAAGACATACATAGAACTCGTATTGAAGTGCATGAATGATGCTGATTTGACAATGAATAAACATAAAAGTGTGTTTTCTCAACCAGAAGTCAAATATCTTTGGCGTGTTAATGAATAGAGGTGGGGTTAAGCCGGTGACTAACTACCCAGCACCTAATAATTTGGAACAGCTCAGACGATTTCTAGGAATGGCTTTATGGTACCGTAAATTCATGAAAGATTTTGCTATAGTAGCAGAGCTTATAACACGCCTGACAGAGGAAGATCAGATGTGATTTACAAGAGGAGCACCAGCAAGTTTTCTTGAGCTTCAGAGCAATGATAGCTACTGCTCCCCTGCTTCAAAGACCAAACCGTGACGGAAACTATGTGATCCAAACGGATGCTAGTAACACTGGATTAGAGGCAGTATTGATACAGATAGTCGACGGCCAAGAAAGAGTGTTAGAATTCGCAAGTCGAACTTTATCAACTGCTGAGAGAAACTTCAGTGTCACTGAGAGGAAATGCTTTGATATGGTATGGACCGTAAGAAAGTTTCACTCATATATTGAAGGCTGTCACTTCAGAATAATAACTGACCACAGCAGCTTAAGATGGTTGTGTTTAATGAAGAACCCTACTAGCAAACTTGCTAGATGGGCACTGGAACTTCAAGCTCATAGCTTCGAAGTTGAACACAGAAAAGGCAGCCTCAACCTCGTGCCAGATGCATAATCTCGTATGTACGAGGATGATGAAGCATCCGTAGGATTAATAACTTGGCCATCAGAGACAGAAGATCCTTGGTATGAAGGAATGTATCAAAAGGTGGTGGACAAACCAACTAAGTATCCAGAATGGAAAATCGTAGGTGGCAATCTGTACTACTATCGTCCAGATTCAAAAATAGAAGAAGTACTGGACGATAAAGACACTTGGCAGTTAGTAGTTCTAAATAACTATAAAGTAGCCACCTTACGAGAATGCCACGACGACCCAACAGCTGGACATGAGACGTGAGAAAACGTACGGTAGAGCGCCTAGATATTATTTTTGGCAACGTATGTATTCTGACATAAAAGAATATGTCAGATCGTGCGTCATATGCCAGTAATGCACGGTGGAACAAAGAATTTCAATGGGCTTTATGGGACGTAGAATCATCGAAGCACCTTGGCAAGTCGTGGCTAGAGATATTACCGGTTCACTACCTAGAAGTACAAGCGGATTCAAATATATTCTTATCTTTTAAGATCGGTTTGTAAGCTGGATATAATGTATTCCAATAAGTTAGGCAAACGCCAAAAATATAATAAAAGCATTCAGAGAAAGAATTCTGACGCGATTTGGATCACCAGAAGTATTCCTTTCAGACAATGGGTCTGAATTTAAAAACAAGTTCGTGAATGAGTTTTTGATAAACGCGGGAGTGTATCATTTAGCTACACTGCCTTATCATCTTAAGGCAAAACCTGTGGAGAGGGTAAATATGACAATAGAAACAATAATAATGTCTTACATCCACGAAAGGCATAGTTCGTGGGATGGAAATTTTCCAGATCGTGTTTGCGCTGAATACAGCGACACAAGCTCCACAGGTATGACCCCCCCTACGTTCAACTATGGTAGGCAACCTAAGCCACCTGGCTTGGCTAAAAGACAACAAGAGCTGCCAGCAGCAGAGGAAATGATCAATTAAGCGAGACAAGCGTGGAAAAAAAGGATGGAAAATCTACCACGTTTGTTTGAACATGCTGCTGACCGTGCTAAGGCCCAGCAAGCTAGGCACGCTCGGTATTACGATGTAAAAAGAAGATCTTGTACTTTCAAAGTAGAAGATTTGGTCTGGAAGAGGAATAATGTCCTCTCTTCCGCAGCAGAAGCAATTGTTTCAAAGTTATCACTAAAATACGCCGGACCATACGTAATCACCGAAGCTGAAGGTTCAAACGTTTACAACTAGATAACTGTTGAGGGTGTGATCGATGAAAATACCTACTCTAAACATTTAAAGGAATATATTTCGAGTTATAACCCAGAAGATGACGAGGAAGGTCCACAACCAACGATGGAGGAATTGATCGCAGGTGACCCACCCAGCATCAACGATGCGGCTCCAGATTAGATGAGATTAATTTATTTCTGTACAATTTGTTGTACAATACAAAATTAGATACATCAAGTTAAACAAAAAAAGTAAACAATAAAAAGAAAAATAAAAACAAAAACATAGTATAAAGGTAAACAAAATAATAAAATAAAAAATTAAATTAAATTAAACAAAATAAAATCAATACAAAGAATAAAAACAATAAATCAAAAATAATTTATAGCACCGTGACACCCTCCCTCAATGCTGAAAATATGAGAGTGTACTTTGCTCTTAAAGGATAAGATGGATGTAGAGTTACGTATGAGATTTGGCAGAGAGTTCCAGAAGTAAGTTAAGGTGACATGAAAGGATTTGCGTAGCGTTTCGGTAGAGAATCGAGGCACTGATAAAGGTGGTATTCCACCTCTGACTGGTCTAGTGGCAATATTTATATTGAAATTTTTATAAATATAAGATGGAACTTGCGTTCTCAGTACTCGATACAGAATACAAGAACTAAGGTAAAGACGACGACCCTCAGTGGAAAGCCATCCAAGGGAACGCCTACATGGTGAGATGTGTTCAATCTTTCTCACCCCGAATATGTAACGAATACCGAAGTTTGCCACACGCTGTAAACAAAGATTTTGCTCCTCCGGTACATTAGGGAATTCGCTCGACTAAAGATTGAAGTTACCTGTTTCTTCCAAGATAGTTTAGAGTCCAGGAAGACCCCTAGACTCTTTACCGATGACTCAAAAGGCACCATAGAGTCACTAACGTTGATATAACTTATCTCAGAGTAAATACAATTGATATAAACCGGTGATCCAGATATGATAGCTTTGGTTTTAGAGGTATTAAGAGAAAGGCGATTCTCAGATGCTCAACTCACCAGGTTATTTGCAGCTTGGCTGAGAGCATTCTTACAGACTTCTAGTTTATCAGGGCGGCACTGAAGATACATCTGGAGATCATCAGCATAGAGCACATAAGAGATCAGGTGGTCAAGACCGTGAGAAATATTACTGACATAAACAGCAAAGAGGAGGGGACCGAGGACAGAACCCTGAGGAACTCCCAGGTTGATAGAGCAGTAAGAAAACATAATGCCTCCTCGAGCTATCATTGCATGGGATCGACCAGACAGATAAGAAGCCATCCACCTAATAATGGAACTAGAGCATCCAATGCGCAGAAGCTTCTTAAGAAGAAGCACATGATTAACTTTATCAAAGGCTTTACTAAAGTCAAAAAGGAGAAGCACTGTGAGTTTCTTGCTATCAATACCAGCCCTAATATCGTCAGTGATCCTTAAAATCGCTATCTGGGTGCTGTGCCCTGTACGAAAACCAGTTTGATAAGGATTCGCAAGACCATGTGACTCAATAAAGTCAAGAAGCTGTTTATGAATCTATCTCTCCAATGATTTGGAAAGAAAACAAAGCAATGCAATAAGGGCGATGGTCGCTCAAAGTCTTAGGAAAGTTAACTTTATTGGCGGTTAACCTTATATGACGGAACCATGAAGGAAGAGATTGAAAATATGTAGGATATAAGGTCCAATAACAGGAAATGCATCCCTGATAATGGACTGAGGAGTGTCGTCAACACCACTTGACTGAGATGAGCTGTTACGAATCACACCATGCACCTCCTCAAGAGTGATAGGCAAGAAGGAGAAGACATCTGCTACATCAGGAGGCAAAGTAGATAAGAAGTCAGAGACAGGCATGTGCAAAGGCAGAGACCTGCAAATCACGGCAGACACCCGCAAAATACGTATTAAGCTCGTCAGCTGAGAAAGAAGAAGCAGTATCAACAGAGCCAGTAGCTATCCCGAGATGTCTGAGCTCCCTCCAAAGGTGTTTTGGCTCAGAGAGATTCCTCAACGTATTATAATAATAATCAAGCTTTGCGTTTGATATAGAATCATGAGCAAGATCTCTTGCAAGACAATAGTAATGAAGATCAAGTGGATGGCGCGTGCGTTTGAAGCGTCTATCTAATCTATCATGGTCCCTGATAAGTAAACTGTGATGAGAAGTAAACCAAGGGTGACGTTTTCTTGAAGGTTTAATGCTTTTCAAAGGCACAGATAAATCAATGGCTGATGTAAAATTAGCATTGAGAGAGTCAAGTGCAGTATCAATATTTAGCATTATTATAAAAAGAAGACCAGTCACAGCCATTAAGATAGGAGAGAAAATTAGGAAGATCAATGCTCTTGTAATCACGATAAGTGTACTCCTGCTGCTCCACTATAGAAACCGGAATTTCAAGAGTAGCAGTGATTAAGTCATGGCCATCAGCGAAGGGTGACTCAGATTTCGAGAAGGACACAACAGTATCATTAACGTCAAACATGCACAGATCCAACTGAGGTGGAGGAGTGACGCGTGGCACCAAAAGGAATGGAATAAAGAGAGTTTTCCTCGATCAACGAGCGAAGGAACAAAGCATCATCAGATTCTGATAGTTGATTCGCGTTAAAATCACCCATAATTATCTTGGAGGAAAAAGAGTGCATAATATTGGAAAGTTTACTTATGAAGTCACTGCCTTCAATAAACGGTGCATGAGGAGAACGATAAACAACCGTCACAAAAATAGGTCTACATCCCTTAACAGAGACATCACAGAACATATACTCAGGATGGCCAGGTCTGCCGGACTACCTCGTCGTAGAGCAGCAGATAATGTTGACAGATAAAGACTGATGAACATATAAAGCTATTCCTCTCCCATGACAATTTCGATCATGGCGCAGTAATTTGTAATTATCGATGTTGAGAAAGGAGTAATCAGCTCCAGAAGACAATTTAGTTTTAGAAATTGCAAAGATGTGAACAATGGAATAAGAATTGAGATAGTGTTGAATTTCTCGATGACGTGGACGCAATGAATTAGCATTAACATGGCAAATTGTAAGAAGAGAAGATGTTGTGGCATGAGAAGAAGATGAAGAGATGGGAGCTGAGTATGTAAAGCATTATGTGAGTTGTGAAGAGGAATCGGATGATAGGAATGGTTACCATTGAGGGAAAGATAGTCACCTGTTATGTCTCTCCTAAAAAAGAATCAAGATCTCCAATGGAGGTGATGACAACTGGTTTATCATCCTTCTTCCATTTAACGTAGACGTTGCCATTCCTCGCGAAAGAAATAAATCCCCTCTCAGGGTCTTTGCTCCGTTTCCAGACCTCAGTCCTCAGACGATAGACCTCACTTGGAAGAAACTCATTGTAATTGATAAAGGTCTCCTTGATGGGCAATGCACAGCCAGCCTTCGCTAATAAATCTTGTTCCAAATCCGAGGATCTAACCTTATTCCTGCGAATCTTTAGTTGAATCAGGTTACTAATCAAAGCGGGCGTTGCTAGTGTAAACATCTTTGGTGGTAGAGCTGTAACAGGTTCTGTTTCTTCAGAAGATGCACTATCATTACAAAACACCGTAATTCTAGCTGATGAAATCTCAGATAAGAATGTAGCAGGTCGATCAATTCTCAAAGCAGCAAGGGTGACGGCCTCATAATCAGTAGAGCCGCCCGTATCAATACCACTGATGACTAAATCCGAAGAAGAGAGCCCGACTCCTCTCAGATAGCTTCATAAGTCGAGTACCAAGTGCCCGCTGCTCCTCCATAATATCATTGATTTTATTCTCATTGGCCTCAACACGCCTGATAAGAACAGGCAGATCATCTAGAGGGGCCATACGCCTGTCCAAAGACTCAATTTTGTCCTCGACCTCCTTGAGTGAAGTCTGAAAGGTATGCATTCTGCTATATATGTTGTCAAAAATATTGAGCTTCTCAAGCTTCTTCAGAATAAGGCTGAGCGATGAGTTGGAATTCGCCGCTGCGTTGGCCCCAGTAAGGCCAACCATGGGTGCAGAAGGACGAGAGGTATCTTGCAAGTTCGTTGACTCATCAACAGGAAAGACATCATTAAGAATTAAGGACTCATCACTCTTAGAAGCAAAAATAGCCACCTTGCAAGATTCACAGACATTAAAATTATCCTAACTGTCAGTGATCATTTGAAATTTAGCACAGACCAAGTGAAAGTCTCTTACGCACTTTCGACAAGTTATCCTTTTTGATTTTTGCGAAAAGGGTTTATTGCAACCAGGACATTCGCCAAAGGCAGCACCTTCCGCCATTATAAAATAATAAGAAGTAAAAAGCAGTACTTGAAATAAGCAGTGCGTTTAACAAGCAGTACGTTTAATATTATGTGTGTAAAAGCGAGCGCCTAAAAGATGCAACCCAATATACACTTATATAAGCCAGAGCGTCAGTCAATTAGCAGACGAGAACCAAACGCAAAGCAAAGCAAATGAGCCTGGTATATGCAACCATACGATCGTCAGGGCGAGATACAGTAGAACATACGCAGCAGCAAGGCAATGGGTATAGATGCCAGTGTACTAGATAGGTAACCGTCGAGAGAGCAGGCATGCGCAGATCCACAAAGGAACCAAGAGAGAGGTCCAAGAGCCAATGACACACATATATACGGTCCATGACCAATATCAATGCCCGTTGAACACATCCACAGACAAATGTATATGCTCCAAAAAATATAGGCTCAGTGTGATGCAAATGTATAATTGAAAAAGGCACATAACACAGTAAAAGCACTAACGACTAAGGTCAAGTCAGTGTCAGGCTTTATAAAATAAAAGTACGTGTAATTATAATAAAATAATTTTTTGTAATTACAGTGGTAACCAGCACAAAACACTGTAATCGAACAAGCACAATGACACAGCTGCGCATAAAACTCTCTTGTCAAGCAGCAAAGTATATATAAATTGGAGTTGAGTTGTGTTATCCTTGACGGAGCGTGCTTGTCACAATTCCAGTCGAAGCGGTCCTTCACACGGCAGGCTTGGAAAATGGCCGCAGCCACAACGGCTAAGCAATTCACACAAGTTCAAGGCAAAACTCAAGGATCCCTGACTCAAAAAAAGCGAGCCGCACTGTTAATGTCCGCAATAGCCGGAGCCAGCAGGATCCCCGTCTGCCTGAAAAATAAATGTACTCGAAACGAAGTGCGATGCCGGTTAAAAACAACAAATTATGAGGAGCACACAAAAACACGTCTGCTTTACTCACCTGGCAGAGAGAGAGGACGGAGAGCAAGCGAGCCTGAGCACACCGTTGGTGCGTGCGAGTGGAATTATTTGATTTATTATTATCATTATTTATTATTTGATTTTCCATATTGAATATAAATATATATTTTCATGTATAATTTATTTTTCATATTGAAAATAAAATATAAATAAAAATATATATTAATAACTGTCATACCTTCTTATTAATAACTCTGACTTACAGGATAAAATATTTATTTTAAAGTTCATGTGAAATGGAAGAAAATAATCCCTCTCCTTAATTGAAAACTTCAAAATTCAAGTTTATGAAAAATCATGCTAACTCTCCTCTTCATTTACAACAAGAAATATTCTTATGAATTTTTCTCTAAAACATCAGGATTTTCAGAAAAAAAATGACAAAGTTGGGACTTTTCCAAAAATTTTGTAAAATTTACAAAATTTAAGGATCTATAGTTCTTAATCCTTCCAATCTAAATCTTTGAGAATTTTTTTCCATATTTTGAGTAACAAAAAGAATATATCCTCGAAGTTTCAGCGATTTTAATTTTTTTGCCCTTCCAGTTGGTGTGAAATATCCCATACATATATTATAATTGAGGTACGAGATCTGAGCAGCTGGTGCAAGAGATCAGCTGATCCCATTATAACAGGTAGAGTACTTGTGATAAAGGGTTACAAGTAGATTTTATTTAATCTAGTTTATCACCTGTTATAATCTTGCGATAGAAATTTTTTTTTACACTTTTTCATTCTGTTATGATTTTACACTCTAAACTCAAAAAAGTAAAATTTGGAAATTAAAAGTAAAAAAGTATAGTTTTTTCACTTATAAAAGAGTAAATGGAAGAGCTTGCCACTAGTAGAAGTAAATTTGATGAGTTTATAGTTTATAAAGATAAATCTAGCCAGTTTACACTTTTACTAAAAGTAAGAATATATGTTTTTTACTTTATGAAAATTAAATGACTTTAAAAGGTAAATATAATGCTTTTACACTTTTCATAAAGATTAGTAACTATATTCTTTACTTTACAAAGAGTAAAAGATTATGTTACCTTTTCGAAAGAGTATTTGACGTATTAACTCTTTTGACAAAGACTAAAAGGCACATATTTGATCAATATTTACTTTTGCGGTGTTCCACGAAAAAGTAAATTCACTTAAAGATTTAGAAGTCACGTGACTACAAAAAGTATCCGAGTTTATTTATAATAAACGATAAGAATTTTGGTATTATTGAAAAGTTCTTGAGTGCATGTAATAAAAAATAATGATGTACACCTACAGAATTATACTTCTCAATAGTTTGTAAAATTTTAGTTTGTTGAGATTTAATTTTAAATTAAAATATTTGAATAGTGCCATGATTAGTTTCAAAATTATTAATAGCATTTAGAAAACAAGAAAAGGTTTTTATACTTAAAAATTTATTATTTTATTTAATCAGTATGATTCGATGAGAAATAAATAGAATAAGTTCAAAAACGAATAAAAAATAAATAAGATTGTTTAAATATTTTAGAGAAATAACATCAAAGTATTGAACTTTCATGTACAAGCTTCCAAATATGAGGAATTAAAGAATTTAATTTAATTACGTGACTTTATCATTCCGAAATATTGATAAAATTAATCTTTTCAGTCATCAAGGTATTATTTTAATCTTTAAAAAGTAACAAATGTGCCTTTTACTTTTTGTCAAAAGAGTAAATACATCATATTAGTTTTTAGAAAAGTTAACAAATCTTTTATTCTTTGTACAGTAAAAAATATAGATATCGATCTTTATGAAAAGAGTGAAAGCATCATATTTATCTTTTGAAATCATATCATTTTCATAAAGTAAAAAACATACTTCCTTACTTTTAGTAAGAGAGTAAACTATAGTAAACTGGCTAAATTAATCTTTATAAACTATAAATTCATCAAATTTACCTTTACTAGTGATAAAATCTTCAATTTACTCTTTTATAAGTATAAAACCTTTATTTTTTTACTTTTTGTTTCCAATTTTTACTCTTTTGGGTTTACTCTTTGGGGTTCTTTAGTGTAGATTGTGATAAAAAATCGACAAATATTTCAAATGTAAAAAAAATATTTATCGTGAACTATAAAATTTTATATACATAGTCTTCACTTGAAAACAAACATTTTTTTTGACATTTTTCAATACGGTGTAATGCTTACGAGATATAGCGAGCTAAAAAAAAGATAATTTTATCAGAATAATCGTTATAACTTTTTAACGATTTGTCATAGCATAAAAAACTAAAAAGCCTTTAAAAAAGAAATAACACCCTTTAATTTGAGAAGTATAACGTTAACGTAGAATAATTTCGCTAGAATTGATCCAGGATTAAACATAAGCAAAAAATTTTTGAAATTTTGTCTTTCTTTTAGTTTTATAAATATAGTTAAAAAATAGATATTCTTAAATCAAACCATCAGCATTTAAAAGAGCTCTAAAATCCTTCCAGATACACTTTTTAAAAATTTTTTTATAAAAAATTTCCAATAAAATCTAAAATTTTTATAAAATAAATTTTTTTTATAAAAGCTTTCCAACGGAACAGTAAAACTTTTTATATCGTTCCTTGATTGATTAGAATGGGCAACTTTGTGTGAGCGGGAGTGTACGTCTTAAATACAATTTCAAAGTTCTCTATCTGAATTTAGAAACGATGAATCGTTTTGAAATTTTCACCAACTATTTATGATGTTATTCATAGATTGTGATAAAAATTTAAAAGTATTCGTACATTTATGAATTTTTTATGATGTAACTTATGGTAATCGTTGAATGTGATTAAACGCTCTGAAAATTCATTCATAAATTAAATTTTTTTATTTAAAACATGAATATATTTTTGATAGAAATAATCGTTTGAGCAATCAATTAAATAATAAATAAAATTTTTTGGGAGGTGATGAACGCATGTAACTTTCCACCCTATTTTTTTAACGTGCACGGTGGCTGAGGTGACTAGTTTCTTGCGCATGCTGGTTCTAATGATAATAATTTTGCCAAGTTCAAATTCGATTCTCGTCTTTTGTTCTTGTTGTTCTCTTATTGAATATTATATTATTATAATCAATTTTTATTACGGGAATAATATAATTAATAATTTATATAATATATTAAATCCCACTTTATTTCAACATATACATGGCAAATAAAATATGCCACCTTTTTGGTTAAAAAAATGAAGATTTTCAAATGGTCATGTCTCTGCTAATAATTAAGTGATTGAAATAATCCAAAAAGGAAAATAAAAAGTATGACTACCTCTTTAAACTACCGTTGGAAGAATTCAATAATATCTTTTAGCGCATTCACTAAGTCAAGAGGAGTGGAATGTTATTTTGCTATTTATAACACGCCATCTTTTAGCGTTTCTATAAACACTTTGAGATTTAAAAAGGACTCCCCAATCTTCTTGACTTAGTACACGCGTAAAAAGAAATTACTCAATTTTTCAAACAGGAAAGAGAAAGCCATGCTTCATTTCCCACTTTGGATCATTTTAATTTCTTGATTTTTGACCCATTTGAAAATCTTCATTTTTTCGACTAAAAAAAGTGGCGCGTTTTTTGTCGAATGTATAAAAAGAATATGTTTTACAAATAGAGGTATAAAAAAGTTTAAGAGTGAATATTGTTCAGGTTTCCTCCTATGTGCCCGTGGCCGATGGAGGTCCAGGGCTCCACCCAATTTAATTTTATGTATTTTGACCCTCTGAACATAAAAAAGAATAGCGGATCACTTGAATCGTTGCCAATTTTTCGATACCAACAAATTTTGTCAACAAATAAAAAAATTCAATTTTTTGCTCAAATAAAAATTTTTTTTATATTTTTTAGTCAATTGTAAACAAAATATTTTATATTAAGCCCATACCTAAGCTGCTTAGGTTTAGAGATAAAAATTAAGAAAGTTTGAAAAATTGCGATTTTTTGAAAACTTGACTTAGCATTATGGGAACATTTCTAATTCTGTTATTGCCTATCATGGTTTAAACTATTATTTCAAACGTATATTTCAAGATAAAGAAAGATTTGCGAGCTTGCTACTATTTTAAGTAGTTCTGTAAATAAAAAACGAATGCATGTTTTTAGTATTCATGCGTAACGGCTATTTTGTCTGAGTGTTTTGAAGTTTACTACTTACAAGTCGACACTTTCCTCGTCTAGAAAAGTCTGTATTAAACGAATATAAAACCAAACATCAAAATAAAACTTCATTAAACAAAGATAACGACAATGAAAAACAAAAAAAAAGGATCAAATTAACTCTAAAGAGTTGAAAACAAAAGTTATATTAAAAAATAATGACATTATATATCAAACATTTTGTTTCTTTTCTCAATTTTTTAGATAGTTGCAAAAGCCTCAGCAGCTGAACTACAAAAACAAAAAAATATTTTTAAGGAAAAAATAAAAAATTTTGTAGCCTGTGATAACTTACAACTTGATGAATTTAATAATGAATTAAGAGCAGGCCAGATTCGCTGTCCTTGTCTAAATTTATCTATTCAGTCAAGTATATTGCGCTCAACCTTTAATTTGCAGATACATCGATTAATACTTGAGTAAATAACAAAAATCTCAATTAGACAAGGACAGCTAATCTGGCCGGCTCTCAAGTACATTGAGTTTTTTTGGAGCAAAAAATTGAATTTTTTTATTTGTTGACAAAATTTGTTGATATCGAAAAATTAGCAACGATTTAAGTGATACACCCTTGTTTTTCGTGATCAAGGGGTCAATATACATAGAATTTAATTGGATGGATCCGTGGACCTCGATCAGCCACGGGCACACAGGAGGAAACCCGGACTAATATTACATGGCTATAAAGTAAAAGTCTCAACAAGTGGTCCGTTAAACACATGTAATGTATTTTAATTGAATTAAATAACTTGTATCTCGTATTGATAATGTTGATTGAAAGAAACGTATTTGCTCCCAACGCGGTGAGCAAAAACCGATTTTCGGCGCCTGTTTTGAGTGAGAAAAATACTACATTCCCTGACTTAGTGGGAGAATGTGGTATTTTGCTCATTCAAAACAGACACCGAAAATCGGATTCCGCTCACCTTTTTGGAAAAAATTCTATACTCCACTCGTGGCAAAATAAGTTACCTACTCTTCAGGCAAAATAAGTCAGTTACGCTCGAGCTACAAAAAAGACGTGAGGGAATGACCTATTTTGCTGACTAGTAGAGTAATGTACTATTTTTTAATTGACGATTCGAGCAAGTAAACATTTCATTAAGTATTATTAAAGATATAGCCATAATTATTAGCTAGTGAGATGTACCAATACTTGTGCCAGCAAAACAAGCATATCCCATTGTTCTAAAATGTGGGTACTCAAAATTACTATAAATAAGTTAAATTTTACCTAAGAAAAATCATTGCATTTATTAGAAAAATTGAAAAATTATTTATAAGTTATAGTTGTTTTTATTTTCACTCAATCGCGAATAGCAAAATCTTCATTGTTTCTTAAAAACATGACATTTTCTTAATTTATATAAATGCATGACAGTATTTTAAATACATTTAATAGAAAAAGAAAATAGAATATGAATAAATCTAACTTCATTTTGGAATAATAAAATAATAAATAAATCCAAAAAGAATAATTTTACAAATTTAAACGTCATCAAAGCGCGTTTTGAATAAAAATTACATTAAATACCGTTAATATTTAGAAAAAATTGACTTTTCTTATTTTTTTTATTAAATATTTGATTATTATAATATCATCAATATTTATTTACAAAATAAAATAATTAATAGTTCTCTTTAACAAACATCATAATTTTCATTTCTCATGAAACATATAGACGGAGAACCAGAGCCTATAAAACTCTCTGAATTTGCTAAGGCTACATTTTTAACTAATTTCAAAAAAAAGAGGAGGTTCTCATTTTGATTGATTTTCTTTTCATGTTTGTTATCTTAAAACTCCGTCATTTCTTAACCGATCCAAAAAAACCGGAAAATAGAGGATGTCTCCAGAAAGGTCTTATAAGCGTCTTATAAGTACTAGACTAGAACTTGGTAAGTACAAGCAAATTATTTAAAAACAAAAATAATTTCTAAAAAAAAAATTACTGTATCCTTGCATAACTCTGAATAGGATTGATCGATTTGTATAAAAAATACTTTTCATATAAAGGAGGGTGTGTCAAAAAAATATTCAATAAATATTTGAAAAAAAATTTTGAAAGGGAACAAAGGAAGCGATAAACACCTAATGAAACGTTAAAAATTATTAAAAAAATTTTTATACAAATATTTTCTATCATATTTCTTTTATATTTGAGGCAATTTTTTTCGGCTGACATTAAATATTTGATTAGTAGGTCTACCCATATTTGTTCTTTTAGTAAGGAGCTTCACCAAAAAGTAGAACATAAATGATTTTTAACAAAAAAAAACCGACTTTGAAAACATTGCACTAAAAAATAACAAATAATATGTTATCCTCAGAAATTATACGCATACTACGCATCTAACACATGTGCAGCGAACATATTATAGACTATCTAATTATTTGCAAGAGCATGAATAAATTATTTTTTTATTTGACTGCTTACAAAGAAATTAGCTAATTGGTAAGACAATATATACATAAATATATTAGAATTTTTGGAGTCGGTGCCAACCTAAAAAAATTGCCTCAAATCTGAAAAAATATGATAAATATTTTTATAAATAGTTTTCTTATTATTTTTTAACGTTTCACTAGGTATCTATTGTTCACTTAAAATTTTTTTTTTTAAATTTGAGGCATTTTTTTAGGCTGGTTCTGACTCCAAAATTCTAATATTTTTATGTATATATTGTCTTACTTATTAGCTAATTTGTTTGTAAGCAGCCTAATAATATACTACTTTGTTATTGCTCTTGCAAATAATTAGATAATGTAAAATATGTTCGCTACACATATAATAAATGCGTAGCATGCGTATAATTTCTAAGGATAATATATTATTTGTTATTTTTTAGTGCAATGTTTTTTAAGTCGGTTTTTTTGTTAAAAATACGTATCTGTCGAGGTAATGTAATGAATTTACTAAGTCTGAAAATTGGTTTGAAGGTTTTATATTATTTATAAATAGAGGTAATGATAGTCTATACAAAGCGAAATAGGCGGCTCTGTCGGAAAAATTATTTGGGCTCAAAATTTTTTTATCACCTTAATGAGATATCCCCAAATATAGATCAAAAAGTTGCCTGGCGCCAACCTGGTCCGAATCCGTTTGAATAATTTTTTTCTTTTTGTACAATCCACAAAATTGTTTACTAAAGCCAGTTTTTTTTTCTTTTTTTTTTTTAGGTTTTTTGGATTATTTTAAACAAAAATAGTCATATATGAGTTTTCTCGAAAGTTAATAGTTTTTGAGATATACGCGTTTAACAATGGAGAAATCGCAAAAATTTCAAACTAGAAATAATGTATTAATGAATAAAATTTTTGAGGATGTCAAAGTTTTTTAATATTCTTTAAGTATCCATTACCAATAATCTAATGAGTTTTTAGCGATTATTTTAGCGAGACTTTCTGTTCTTTAATTGTTAATTATTTAGATTTTATTGTACTTTAACAACTAACTATTTAATATTTTTCGTTGTCATTTGTTGTTTGCAAAAATATTATATTCACAATATAGATACAATTGATTAAATGAAAAAATGAAGTAAATAGATAAAAAAAGATAAAAATAAAGCATTTATTTTTAATGAATTTATAATTTAGTTCTTATTTGAATCAATACTACATGTAGTCCAGGCGCCCAGTGGGTTACTGTTGCCATTTCAATACTGATGAGCCCATCAAAGCTTTTTTTATATATTTTTGGTTGCTGATTACGAATATGGTGATCTCGATCTGAGTGTTCAAAAATTTGTTACAAACAATATAATTGTTAAAACTGTTATAACTGAAAAACTATCAAAGATCCATAAATCTTCTTAGAATACTTTAGCTATGGGGTTTCTGATCCACCTGCATCTTTGGCCTGCATACATTTCTATGCCAGTCACTTTCTCGCATAGTGGGTCAGAGAATCAGGTGGGTTAAAAATGCGGTGGGCCAAGAACCAATATCGATAAGGCGAGCTAATCGAAACCATTAAGAGGCTGTTGTATTCTCTGTCTTTTTCTAATTACAAAATTATTTTTTTCCCAAAAACTAGCAACTAAAGACAAATAAAGAGATGGTTTCGGTTTGTATAATTGAAATTGATACTTTCTTTTATAAAGATAGGTTAATTTTATCGCTTCAGTTTCGAGAAAACTTAGAATAACTTATATAATTGGAGATTAAAGGCAGAAAATACGATTTTCAAGTTATTCCAGCTTTTCTAGAAAATAAAGCGATAAAATTAATTTATTCTCATCAGACAAAATATTGCTATTTATTATACACATCGAAACCATCTGTTAATTTTTGCCTCCAGTAACTAGTTTTTATATAAAATGAATTTTAAATAAAGTTGGTAAAACAGGTATCTGTGTTAGTATACGGCAGTCTCTTAAGCATTAAAAAAATTTTTTGACTTCGGTCGGTATACACAATATCGACCTTACTCGATAGATTTTAAAACTTGTCCCTTATACTACTACACATTCAAGCATCTAAAGCTTTTTATATTTCATATCTTTAAATGGTATTTGTGATTTATATTTTTCATAGTTCTCTTTTCGCACTATTTTCTTATTCTTCACTTTTTTATCAGGAGGAAGAAGAGAAGTGTACTCTGAAGAATTTTTAATATTGCGACTCGGTTTCTGTCCCATGATGAAATAAATGTGAATCATGACGTGTATGTTTTTTATAGAAAGTGATGGGCGCCCCAACCTTCTCCTCCATCTGTGAACTACAACAAAGAATCATCACTTTTGAACTTCTTACTCCAAGCAAACGAAGTAGGAAGTGCACCCATGACTCATATACCTCTCCGTTAACTCCCACGCACCTAAGCAAAAGAGAACTCGAGACCTCCTTCCTTTTTATCCAAATACTTTAAATACAGCTTCTAATCTTGGATGGCTTCATTTAACTTGAAATAGTTATTCCCAATGGCACGATAGACGCGTCCACGAGCTCTCTCGTTAAATTAATCAAGATCTATATTTCAAAGTCTTTGTTAAGACCCATATGTCAAAGTTAACTTCGTTCTTGTTCATCAGATTCTACGAGAGTAACAGCAGCCAACTCTTTTTAAACAAACGCTCTACCTAGCATTTTTCAAATCTTGTAAGTCCACTGCGTATTTCATCTTGTTAAAAAATGAGTTTTTAGCTCACTCTCGCTTCCTTGTATCTTACTATTCACACCCCTTTAAAAATCATACTATTCTTTACTCGACTGCAAGACAACTCCTTCAGACTAATTTCCTAATCTCATCGCTTACAGCGTTGTATTCTATAATTCGATCATGTAAGATAAGATAGTAAGCTGAAATTCCAGAAAGAAGTTGGAAAGTTCTGTTTGGTCTCGAATTTGAGACAAACATCAACTGGAGCACCCTTCAAAAAATTATTTTGTTTTAAACAATCGATGACTATCAGTGGCATGTGCTTAATATAATCTGTTTTTTTAAACATTGGCTTGGATTCCTTTCCATAGTACGCATTTCAGAAATTAGCGTACATATCGTATAATATTGCATACTGATTATTGAAAATATCAAGATTCATATTTCATAGTTTGAAATTGCGCAAATTGCAGTGATCAAACTGACTAACATTAGCAATTTTTTGTCCTTTTCGATTCGTCTGAAAACCAAAAATGATAAAACGAGATTACTTCTGCTGATTAGATGTTTTGACTGTCCATACATGTCTCGTTGATGCAGATAGTAAAGGATATTCGTATAATTCCCAGGAACGAAAACTCATTAAGATAGGTTTATTCTTTTCGATTTGTTGAAGCATGCAAATTTCACATTCATTGAATAACTGCATGCGAGGCATAAGCTACTTGATCCTTAAAAGATTTATTTTGAAATCTTCGAAAACATTAGAAGTATTAGATATATGTGTTACTATGTTAATATGATTCCTGGATCTTGTGAGAATAAGTTTATGTTTAACATAGACTATGATTTTATGATAATCTTCGGCAAAGCCTAAAAATATACTGAGAGGTATGGAAATATCAAAATAGCTATTGTTATTAATGATCTTTCGAGTTTCCGCTATATCAATCCAACCAACATTTTCAATAATCAAATTTAGACTAGGGTTGAGTGATACCCAACCCTTCATAACGGTGATAAATCCCACATTCGTACAGCAATCGATCTCCACAGCATTAATTGCATAGCGCACTTCCTTGAATAGATGACGGATGCCGTTATTAATTAAGTTTGTTCTTGCTAAAACAATGCCATCTTGTTTAGTTAATTTTCCCACTATGTGTAGAGAACTCCGTAAAGGCAAAAGATCCAAATCTTGATGTTGAATTGATATGCGAATTTCGTCACTATTATTGAAATTTGACGAAGTGTAAAGCTGGTATGCATGCACCGCACAGTGCGCTATTGACTCATCCAATGTTACTCCTGACCTTATTTTTAGGATTTGTTCCATTTCTTTGAAAATAATAAAAAATTAAGCACGCAATTTTCTACCAGGAGCTCTTATTTTTAAGCCTTAGCTTTTCCAAACCTGAATGTTCTGCCGTGTTAATACTTTGACTTGTCGAATGACGACTGACGTTCGACTTCCATCTTGATTTACTTATATACCCTTTGTTAGTTTTATGGTTATAAACCACTCCCTTTTTTTTTACATTCATTTAATATGTAATCTAATTGTAATAGTTTCTCCACGAAAGTTAATTGAATTTCCGTCTTGATCGAGTACACGCACTTGTAAATGATCTATGCTCTTGATGATGACTGGAAGGTAAATGACCTGTGACGGAAATTCAATGATCTTATATCCTGGTGGAACTGCAGGAAAGAATTCATGTATCGTGTGCACTTGTCGACCGTTTATATAGTCACCAAAGACGATTTTGCACTTGACTCGAAAAGCGTTGACCTTCAAGATAGCTGCAGCTAAATCTAAATGATTCGTGATGTCAGCAGGAAGAAAGCTTTGCAAAGTTTTGCAAAGCCTAATAAAGGTTATATCGAATGTTCTGGTCAAAAATCGATCAAACATTTGTATTTTATTTCACTACGAAGTGTATTGTTGTTTGGTTTAATACTGATTGAGATATCTTTCGCTGCCAATGTTTCACTAAAATAGTTCTCTATATCTTCGTTATCATAACTACCAGTCAGTAAAACAATTTTTTTCTGTCCAACGTAGAATGGATTATTACCCTTGTCAACATTAGGTATGGAATTGAATGCCATGAAAGCAACTAAACCAAGAACATAATTCTTGTCAGGTGAGAGTGCAATTGGTAGAAAATACTGTTCTTGCAGTACAGATAATGTGCCTGAAAGACTTAAAGTCAATGAATCTGCTATGATTGTTGAACCTATAATAGACAAATACCCATCACTCTTTTCTTTATATATCAAGAGTGTTATTTAAGAATCTTAGACAAAGATGACCACAGTTAAAAATATCAAAGTCTTGATACCTTTCAGGATTATACTTGATGTTGTCTACTCCCAGATATATTATTAAATCCAAGGGAGGTTGAACATCACTAAAGCTATTGAAATACATAATATCCTTTGCTCGTTTGCGATGTGCTACCCAGTGGGTTCCAGGTCCTTCCGCATGATTAAGAATAACAATATCTGATTCTCTATAGCGTGGTCCACTAATTAGCATAGCATTACTCATGAATACTCCTCGAAAATTTAAGATTCGTAGGATTTTTGCATAATTGATGAGATCAGTATCGGTAAGTGTTCTTTGAGGTGATTTTACTTTAAGCATCTTTTTTTTATAGTATTCTTTGGTTTTAAAGGAAGACCGAGGTCTGCTTTATATGGTTTCAAGAAAAGACCTCTACCAAGAGCTATTTCTTCCATCTTTTATTATGTCTCTTATTTTCTTCTAATTATTGTTTAGCAGTTCTGGAATCGTTTATCGCTTTAGCGATTCCAGCAGCACCCCCAGCTATATTGCCAACAGCACTTGAACCTGCAAAGATCGGTATGAGGAATAGTAAAAAACTTTCCACTTTCTTTCGGACTGGTAAAGTACGTGAAATTTTTACGTTTTGTTTACCACCTCTTTTTTAACAGCATTGCGTGCACCTTTTAGAGCTGACAGAATGGCTTTTCGAGCATATTTAGTAGAAACAACTGATTTAGATGCAGCCTTCACTATAGCATTGAAAATAGTAGAAGGCTTCTTCATGCCCATTCCGAATTTAGACTTTACTTTCATGATGTTGTTAATTGCAAATGAAGCTTCTTTTTTTCCAAAATTAGCGTCTTTTGATGAAATTCTTTAATCAGATTTTCTGCTGAAATTCTATCAATAGCGTTTCTGGCTTCTACGTTTTCACGATTCTGTGAATAAGCAATGTCGTGCTCTTTATAAGCTCTATCGAGAGGATTGATTCCAGAGTCACCTCAAGCTAAACGTTTAGCTAATTTTGTATCGGGTCCACAGCACTGGTAGCCGGGTATATGAAGCTTGATTGAAAGACTATTAAGAAGCTTGTTGACAAAACCACGACCACATCGTTGACGCTGTCTATGTACGATCATGACACTTCAAAGACTCAATGAAAAGTGAGGCATTGGGCATAAAAGCCCTGTATTCATAGCTGATTGCACATTCGAATGTCAGTGCTGTCGTAATGAATTTTGGAGAACAATCCATTAAGCTGTCGATAGAAAATATTGACACTATCGTGGAGCGTGAGAAGAAATTAAACAGACATGGAGACTGACTTCCTAATAGCATTTTAGCTGTATTTTGCGGTCCATTAAATTGTGGTAAAACCAATAGTCGGTCAGCATTAATAACGCATCCAAACGGTCTCAGCTTCGAAAACGTTTACTTATACTCCAAGTCTTTGAATTAACCAAAGTACAAGTTTTTGAAGGACCTCTTAGCCTTTGAAAGGTGTACAATACTTTCCTTCTAGTGAGTATGAATCTCTTGTAGCCCCCGATAATGCGCTTGCAAATTTAGTCATGATTTTCGATGATGTAGCCTGTGAAGAACAGGATAATATCAGAGCTAACTTCTTTATGGGCAGGCACATAGATGTTGATTGTTTTTATCTCCGTCCATCTTATGCTTGTATTCCGAAACATCTAGTCAGAGACAATGTTAATTTGCTGGTAATTTTTCGACAATATGACGTCAATTTAAGACACTTATACGACAATCAGATCAATTCTGAAATGACTTACGCTCAATTCGAAGAATTGTGCTCCAAGTGTTAGACTGATGGCAAATACGGATTTTTGATGATCGACAAAAATACTTCGATCAATTCCGGTAGATATAGAAAAGGCTTTAATTCTTTTTTTAGAAATATAACGCGCACATAATCTTCAGAAAACAATTTATCATTGAATGCTGAAGTATTAACATGGCTGACATTCGACGAAAGAAAGATGTTCTACATCAACTTGTGCAAGCACGTAATGCAGTTAAACGGAGATATAACTTGCTAAAGTTTGGAAAAAAAAATATTTAATGAGCATTTGACGAGACATTCAAACCCATCGTTAATCCTCTTTAGAAATTCGTTGCTACTACTAAGGAAAATAATGATTTTATACGTAAGCAGAATAGCAAAAAATTTTAGAATATTATTAGTCTTTTATCTTCTTTGGAAAAATGAGGGGGATCGTTACCTCGATATAAAATTCCAGGAAGAGATACGAGAATGAATTACATATACTAGGATGATCGAAACGAACTCGTTAATAGACTTCGATCACTTATTGCTGGGAGAGAAACTGGAAAACCTAGCCATACAAATAAAATTTATTCAATTATCGAAGAGTTACACGAAGGTGGCTATATATATTGAGGTGTAGACACCTACACCATGCATTATCAAAATGAGCGTCGATGTATTCAGACGTATTCTTAAACGAAGCCAGGGTAGTCAAGGACCTCCAGGCATTGGCTATTAACTGACAAAAGAAAAAAAGTTCGATGTAGGAAATAAGAGGTTATGTATTGTTGCCATACCACAACAGTCGAATGATGTAGTTAACTTTAATACTCTGCGAAATATGGTTGAATCAGAAGTCTAAAATATATACATGGTCACTGGTAGATTAAGAGATAGTGCTGACATATCAGAATTAGAAATGCGAAAGTTAAAGGATAAATATGATGAGAAAATAAAAAAAATTAATGCTGATGTTGAAGATTTACATGAATTAATTCATTATTGGATCAAACGAATCCAAGCTGCAAAATAAAAGAGTATAAAAGCCAAATTGCCAGAATTATGCAAACATTAAGTCCATGACCATGGAACGCGAAAGACTTGTGGAAGAGCTGTATAAATGGGCCAGGCATCGCTATCTTGGTTGGAAGTTTGATGTGCGAGGTGTAGATGAAACTTGGCAAGCTGATCTGGTAGAGATGCAACCGTATTCTCGAGAGAACAAAGGCTACAAATACATACTTACAGTTATAGATGTTTTTTCCAAATACGCCTGAGCTGTTCCTGTGAAACAGAAAACTGGTGTAGATGTTTCTGCTGCTATAAAGCCTGTATTGACAAAAGTTAGAGTGCCTAACAATCTTCATGCTGATAGAGGCAAGGAGTTTTATAATAGAAATTTTTAATGTGTCATGCAACAATATAAAATCAATCTCTACTTAACTTGTAGTAATCTTAAAGCATCTATTTGCAAACGCTTCAATCGCACTCTCAAAAAAATGTAAACAGTTTAGTTTACGCTGTAACTACGAGTAGATCGATATTCTTCCCAATTTGATCGTTGAGTACAATGATGAGAAGCATCGAACTATTGACATGAAACTGAAAGATATCACAGCTGAAAACGAAGCAGAAGTTCTTCAAAGATTCAAACATGATATTAATTTAACAAGAAAAAAGCCAAAGTTCAAAGTTGGTGACAAAGTACGAGCAAGCAATTTAAAACAATTATCCGAGAAAAGATACAGACCCAACTGTTCGACCAAAGTATTTACAGTGCGCCAGGTCTGCAGAAAAAAAAACGGTTATTTTTTTCTTGCAGGATTACAAAAATTAACCTATAGCCGGAGGTTTTAATAAACAAGAATTACAAAGCGTCGAATATCCAGATTACTATTTTGTAGAGAAGATTCTCAGAAGAGGTGGAAATGAAGTATTCGTGAAGTGGCTTGGTTTTGACAATTCTCAAAATAGTTGGATTAATAAAGCAGATGCCTAATAAATATTTTGTCGGAATGTTATTGTTAATTTATGAAGGATAAATACTCACAAATAATCCAACGTGATTTCGAATATACATTATGTATCAAATACAGCAAAACCGCGTTTAAAGTTTTAAAAATTGGCCTTTGAGTTTTTTAAAACCTATAGGTTAATTTTTGTAATCATGCAAGAAAAAAATAACCGGTTTTTTTTTCTGCAGACCTGGCGCACTGTAAATACTTTGGTCGAACAGTTGGGTCTGTATCTTTTTTCGGATAATTGTTTTAAATTGCTTGCTCGTACTTTGTCACCAACTTTGAACTTTGGCTTTTTTCTTGTTAAATTAATATCATGTTTGAATCTTTGAAGAACTTCTGCTTCGTTTTCAGCTGTGACATCTTTCAGTTTCATGTCAATAGTTCGATGCTTCTCATCATTGTATTCATCGATCAAATTGGGAAGAATATCGATCTACTCGTAGTTACAGCGTAAACTAAATGTACAATTCAAAATTATATGCAATAGTAAAATTCAAAGTTATATGAAAAATCAATTGCTTATTTATTTATACACATTAGGAACAAGAGCTGCAAATTTCCTTGCATATAAGACACTTTATATAAAAAATGAGCGCTAATATACCAACAAATTTTTTCATTAATAGTGAAATAAATACGTATTTCTTACCAATTTGAAAAAACTATTTGGTTTAATTTATAGAAAGTTAAATTTATTAGATGTGAAAATAGTTAATAATATTTATAAATGAATATGATTTTCGTTAAAAATACAGATGTATAGAATGCATGCTCATAAAGACATGTAATTACAAAATGTTAAGGTACGAGTGATTAAACTATTAAATTACTATAATACCTATGCGATGAAAAACTATTAAAAACTCTTTAGTATTACAAATATACAATGTTCACAATAATAGAAACAAATAAAAGTAAATATGTCAGAAGATTTTTTTGCATGAATATAAAATTATAAGAAATATTTGAAGTTACAAATTGAATAAAGAAACGCAGGATTGTATTAAAATGTTTAAAATTTATATTTAAGTTCTAAAGGATAGATATGATAAAAAAATAACAAACTGAATTTATATTCTACTCACCACTTATAAATTCTCTAAAAAGACATTTGCATTAATTGGGAAAGAAAAATACTACCGCGAGAAGGAGGGCGCTTGTTTCGAATAACAAAGATGGCCGGCAAGGGTACACATTTTTGTACGTGTTCTTACAGGAATAATGTTATTTTTAAACAATTAAAAGTTTGTCTTAAATTAAATGCTGTTACTGCCTTTACATACTCTTTGTGAGTTTACAAGTGCAACACCGACTTCTAGAAATATGATAGAAGGTCAAAAAGTGATAAATTCTGGCATGATAATGATGTGCGGTGCAAGTGAGAAAACTCATAAAATCATAAAGTTATATGCTTTATGTCTTCAAACTAGTGCTTTAACTCAAGAACCACATGTAATAACTGGCACGTTAAGTATTACTGATGACAATAATAATAGTGAAGATAAAGAAAATTCTGTGTCTATAAGTAAAATGACATGCTCATGTAAAGCCGGCTCTAGCCAGTCCTGTAAACATGTAGTAGCTGTATTGTTATATTGTAATAGGTAAGTTAGTATTTTCAAAATTACAATTGTATATTATTTATATAGATTAATTTATACATTTTTTATATTATTAATTATTAAATATAGGTTATTTTTTCATTTTATATGCGAGATTTAAATGTTTTGGAGATGATCTCTTCGACTGACAAAAAGTGCCTCTAGAACAAACACAAAGCTCCTGTTTTAGAATAATTTGAAGCTCATCCAACAAAAACATTCTGCTGCGTCAATCAAAACAGATTAGCAGCTTTATCAAATGATGTTCAAGACAATATAAGAAATAGTTTAATTGATTGTTATGCTAAATCAGCTCTCGCTAAACATAGGTAATATCAATATTTCATGCGTACTTTGATTCAATATAAATAAAATAAAAATATTTTATTGAATTTATTTCCTGTACAGAAATGGAAGAAATAATATATCAATAACAGGAGTGTCAAGAACACCTTTCATGGAACTGACAAATATAAAAACTGTATCTGATATGCTAATCAACCAAATAATAGTCAATGTAAAAAAAAACAACTATTTAGATTGTATTGTTGAAAATAGTACACACTCTGAGGAATTAATCTATTTAAAAAATATTAATTTCAATTTAAGTGAATGCTGTCAGAACACTTATAATAGCAAAATAATATGCAATAACGTTTTAATGACAGCTACATTAACAAGAAATTGTAAATCTGAGTGGCAAAAGGAAAGGAAATTAAGGGTAACAGGCAGCAGGTAACTAAACCAATAATAATCATTATATTAATGTAAGATATAAATTATTGTTATTTTTTATATTATAGATGTTATAATTTATATACGTACAAGAAAGAAGATTGGACAGAAAAGGCTTGTAAATACTTTTGGGCAAAAGAATTCAAAAACAAATACACTCGTCATGGCCATCAGTATGAAAGCATTGCTAGGATCAAGTATACCGAAGAATGTAATGTACTCGTGCAAGAATGTGGTTTAATCGTTGCCAAATCTGAGCCGTGGATGGCTTATTCTCCTGATGGTATTGTGATTAAAGACAATAAAGTTTATAAATTATTAGAAGTAAAATGCCCTTTTCAGTTGGAAAATATAGAAGATGATATTTTACTAAAAAAGTGCAAGTTTTTAGTACTTGAAAATAATATTTTAAAGTTAAAAAAGAAACATCAGTACTATGGACAAATTCAATTTGGTATGGCTTTGCTAAATTTAAAAAAATGTGATTTTGTTGTATATTCTAATATTTCTGATTCTATTAAAATCATCAACGCTGATTATGATAAACAATTCATTAAAGATTTATTGCTTAATTTAAAAAAAAAATATTTTACAAAAATGTTACATGTGATATGTGTAAATTCGAGAGTTTAATAATTTCTGATATATTTTATTTAAAAAAAATAGATTTAAAAATGTTATATGTGATATTTGAAAGTTTGAGACTTCTAATTTCATTTTTTATATCTTAAATGATGTAAGTACAAAAAAGTAGTTGATAATTTATTCAGTTATTTGTTATAATATTTAAAGAATTAAATGTTCTATTTATAATGTATGTTTGTATATGATGTAACAATAAAATACATTGAATAGCAAATTATTTTTTCAAATTAATAAATAATTATAATTTTTACAATAATAAATTATATGTTGATAATGGTAATTATTTATTATTATGACATTAAATTTAAAATTTATCATCTGCTAGTATAGGTGTATCCAAGTTTGCCAAGCCACAGCAGATTATAAAAATATCATCAACATAATTAATCATGTGCCAAGGAAAATTATGATTTAAGATTTGGAATTGCTTTATCCTTTGATTCATACGTTCAATATAAACCCTAGCAGAAGCAATATCTCTGTTTTCAATGGCTTCTTGTTCTGATAGTTGCTTACGACTCTTCATAAAGGGAGGTCTTATTAATTGAACTCGTCTCTCCATGCACTCTTCATCGATGAGAAAGCCTCGATCAACCATGATTGCATCTCTTGTGCTTTCTAAATGTTTCAGGATGTCACTATGATTAAAAATTGTCTTATCAGATGCTCTTCCACCAAAAGATTCACTTACAAAAGTTATTAATCCAGCTGGTGTGACTTCAGTAAGAAATTTCACAGTCAAATGACTTTTATAATGAGAATAAAACTTTACTTGGCATTTTAAGCATTTAGGTGTTTGAATTTTTATTTCAGTACAATCAAGTACTGATGTCGTTGTTTTATATTTTTCAAAACACTTTGGCATATTACGCTGAATTTCTTCTTTTGGCACTCTTTTAATTGTTGATTGAAGTATTGTCGAAAGCTTTTTTACTGTTTCATAAAAAATGTTTCTGATAGTCACATCCGTAATTGGTTTGAAAAAGTAGATAATGCAGCAAATGATATGTCTAATTTTAATTTAGCAGTCGTCAAAATAATACTATCACGAGTATTTACTAACCTTTTTCTTGATGGAGGATAAATATTATCCATTATTTTGGTTAATTCATCCAAAATTTTAAAGTTTTTTATGTTACATAATGAAATCAAATCTTTTTCAGATGTGATCATTGATGGCAATGTAACAATGAAATTGTCAATATTTACTTGCACACTTTTATCTTCAGAGTTTTTTTGTTCAATGTCACTAAAATCTGGCATGACATTTTTATCTAACATTGTTAAGTGAGCCACATCACTTTTACCTAAGATAACTGAATATTGTTCTTCTGCTCTTTCAAACATAACATCTGATTCATGTAACACTTCACAGTTATCATCGTGATTTTCCGGTTCAATAACTTCATGACTTTTACATGACTCTTAAATTTTATCATCATCACTATTCAAACTTTTAGTTCTTTTCTCCTTTGTACATTTACTTTTCATATTTTCTTTAATTGAACACCGTTGAACCTTAAAATATAATCATTGATATTTTTATATTCATTCAAAAGATAAAAATAAATATTTGTAATTTTAATACATACAAATCTTTCTTTTCTTTCTCGACTTAATGTTTCTTTTTGCTTAGACTTCTCTGCTTCTTTTACATATCTTGGAACAGCATTTTTTTTTAAAACTCTAAGTTTTGCCTCTACATCTGTAAGCAATAAATAAAATTTGAAAATTTACTATAAAAATATTAATAGAAAAAAAATGAACATTTTATATAAAATTATTAATAGAAATACAATCTTACCAGAAAAATAATAATCATCTGGACTAAAATGTTTTGAGCATATGACGAGTGATTTATTAACCTCTTTCAAATGTAATATTTTTAACCACTCAGCTCTTTTATCTATTATTTCATTTTTCCCAAAATAATTAACTCTTTGTAGTTTTACTCCACTTTTAGGAAGTTTATGAAAACTTAGATTCTTGTTTACATGCATTTTGGAGTCACAACCCTCTACACAACAACATTTAACACAAAAACAACTAAGAACTTTAATATTACTGTACGATATAATAAATATTTATTTTAAAGTAAAATAATAGTTAACTCTCATAAGGAAACGCTACAACTTGTGTACCCTCAGACGCCATAAATTTTAGTTTGTATAATTATCGCAGGTGTCGCATTGCAATTTTAAACTCCCAATAACTTTTACAATATATTTTATTTTTTGTTAAATTGCTATATTTGAGTATATGTAAAATCAAGTAGAGGAATATATTTGTTTAACTACACTTGAAAATGAAAATACGCTGTAATCAAGTAAATATAAGGACGCCTACGCTAGTAAAAAAATAACGAGTAATTTTAACTTAAATAAATACTATCGTTATACAATGGCAAGTATGGAGAAAGTCATTAGTGCATTTAAAAATAGCATATAGACGTAAATAAACAAGATTGAATGTGCATTATATAGTACTGTAAATAATGAAATGAAACAAGAGCAATCTAGATGGAACATTTTTAACTTCCTATCGAACACAGAGTATGTACCCCCAACATATTCTACCTCGGTTGTACGCTATGACCATGGCCCAAATTCGTAGATGTGACTTCAATATTGAGTATAAGCTACGAATATATACGCTTATAGAAGCGTACTTCTAAATGGGAAATTTCGTCCGAAAATGTGTTACCCAGCAACTTGGAGGGCGCCACTATTCCATGTATTTGTATATCTATATATAGCATATTTTTCATATGTATAGATATACAGACAATGTTTAAGTGTTACCCAGGTTTCCGGACGAAAAATTTAACCCAGAAGAATCATTCTATAACCGTCTATCTTCTTTGGTATAAGGGTGAAATAAGGTGGAAGGGAAAATAGGCTACGAAACGTCATAGTACGTCAATTCCGTATCCTTGTATTCCGTCAAATTTTTTCCCTATATTCTCATGGATCGGAATTTAGCTGAAAAACTCCAAAATAACCTACAAATGTATCCGCGAATTTTAAATTAACAACAAAAATTTGTTTAATTAATTTTGCTTTCTCATAGAAAAAGCATTGTATCGATAAAAAAAATTTTTTTCAATTTTTTCATCAATTTGTATATATTTGAACTCGGTGAGTCGAAAAAAGTGGTTTCCAGAAAATGTCTGTATGTATGTGCGCGTGTGTGTGTGTGTGGATGTATGAATTCAGTTAGTAAACTGTATCTCGAGAACTACTCGATGGATTTGCTTCTAATTTTGCATGGAATTTAGTTTTGTGACTAACTTGCTGGGAAGCTATTGATAATTGGTTCTTCTAGCGTAGTTTTCATTTTAAAGTTTAAAAAAAAAAAAAAAAAAATTCGATTTTTCGTTTTTTGGTTTTTTTTTGTTTACTACTCGATGAATTTGCTTCAAAATTTGCATGGAATTTATTTGTGATTGCCCGGATAAAATAAATTTTTAAAAACTGATTTTCTTAGCTTAGTTTTAATTTTAGAGCACTTTGAAAATTTTCTAAAAAATTTTTATTTTTCATTTATTTTTTTTTTGCGTTAACTATACTATAAATTTTCTCCAAAATTTTTATACAACTAATTCGCTATTGTCTGAAAAAAATAAGCTTTTGAAAACTAATTTTCTTAGCGTGGTTACAAGTTTAGAGAATTTTAAAGATATAAAAAAAAATTTCGATTCTTCTTTTCTTATTTTTTTTTATTCTACGTAAAGTACTCGATAGATTTGTTCTAAAAATTGCAGGGAAATTATTTGCGACTGCCAAAAGAAGGGAAATTTTCAAAAATTGATTTTCATAGCGTAGTTTTAATTTTAGAGCATTTTTAAAATTTTGAAAAAGAAATTTTGAAAAAAAAATGTTATTTATTTAACCAGTTAGATCTCGAAAATTACTTGATGGATTTGCTTCAAATTTCGTATACCATCTATGTTTTTGTATAACTAGGCGGGAAGCTATTGAAAAATTGTATTCATAGTGTATTTTTTTTTTATAGAGCCATTTTAAGAATTTGAAAAAATTTTCGATTTTTAATTTTTTTTTTTGTATTTTACGTAAGTTTATTGATGAATTTGCTTTGAGATTTCCATGGGAATAATTTGCATCTGCTAAAAGAAGGATAACTTTTATAAACCGATCTTAGCGTAGTCTTCATTTTAGAAAATTTTATAAATTTTCTTAAAAAATTTTCATATTTCAGTTTTCTTCCATTTTACGTAAAGTACTCGATAGATTTGCTCTAAAATTTGTATACAAGTTATTTGATACTGTCTTTATAAACCAAGTTTGAAAAAAATAATTTTCTTAGTGTAGCTTTTTGATCACTTCTTTTGATTTCTGAGTAACTCTTGAAAATTTATAATAGTACTACTGATTTAGATGTTGACTTGCATTATTACATTCAATTAAGTATTTAAATATAATCATTATTAAATATTATAAATTAAATTGTTTTTTAATAAATGGAAAAAATATTTGAAGAAGAAGAATGAATTTCGTTGTCATTGTTCTTTTAAAGTACAAATTTATTAATAAATATTAATGTTAGAAAATTTTTTTATATTAGAATCACATTTAAATAAATATAAAAAAAATAATGAAACTCAAAGAGCTCTATGAGAAAGCATTCCGCCAAAGCACTTGGCAGCGTTTTTTATTTTACTGAAACGTCGATTTTACGATGTAGGATAGCCAACGATAACTTAAACATATGATAAGAACTTCAGAAATAATATGAAGAAGAAATTGCAATATAGTTTTTAGCCTTTCTAAACGTTCTTGAAGTGTGTTACTCGAAATATTTTTTTTTGAACAAGTTTCTCACAGAATATTTTCTAAGTATTCCTATAACGTAAGTTTTTCACATGCATAACGAACATCTCTATTGTATATTTTTTTGTATACAATGAATGTATGAAACTAAAAATTGAAAACATGAAAAGATATTTTTTGTGCATTAATAAAAATAAAATAAATTGATAAAAATGATCAAAAAGCATATTAAAATATAGATGAAATTCTAACTTCCTGCAGTTTATTATGGTCTGATTAATATGTTTTCTTTAAATCTGTAGTAGCGCGTAAAAAAAATAACAACTTTCATGTCAGTGTTTAAAAAAAGGTAATTTTCATTATTTAAAAAATTTTTGTCCGTCACTTATATTTTTTCTATGGTCGGTGAAAAACTTTCAATCTGAGTTCGGTGTTGAAATATTTTTTAAGACATGTTAAAGAATATAAGAATTTATTTGGAAAGTCTATTTGAGAGGATACCTTATGCTCGTATGTATAGAACGCTATACACACGAGCATATAGCATTATAAATGTCTAAAAAAAGCAATAATTAGATGCACGAAAAATAATTCGAAAATCAAAAAACGGTCCTTTGGAAACGGCTTTATTTCATATATTTATATTAAAATTAAAAATTTTTGCAATAAAAAGAAAGACACCTTATTTTGATTTAGGGGCTCAAAAAAAGCCAAAAACGCTATTTTTACGAATTTTGTGAACTTCAACCTTTAATAACTTTATAAATTTTTAATGTTTTTAAACGTTCAAAATGTTAAATTAAAGGTCTTTTTAAGAGAAATTCAACGCCGTTTGCTGATTGTAAAAATATTCACAATTCGTGATGTTGTGGAAGGATGAAAAGTTGAAAAAAGTCAAAAAAACGCCCGTTGTCTTTAAGGTGATGTAGCAAAGCCCTTTCCATAAATCCAAATGTGCTAATGATTTCTTAAAAGTTTAGTTTAAATCGAAGAATTGTGAGTTCATTTCGGTGCAATATTGGATTAATGAGGAGTATTCGAAAACTAGAGAATAACAGCCAAAAAAGGGCCCATTTTTGGAGTATGTATAGCCATTTCTCGGCATCTATTTAGTCTAGAAGGCTCAAATTCGGCATGGGTTCCTAAGTTTTATCGTAAAAAAAGATGCCATAGTCAATGGAAAATTCTGAAGACCCACTGCGAACACATTAGAAAAAGTATTGAAAAGGCTCATATACATATATATATATATCTCCCTATATTATATAGTTATATGAACCAAAATTCAGTCGGTGCCCCCCCACATCCCTCCACAGCCCCCCACAGCCCCCACATGATTTTTATTAATTAAATAACGTAAATTTACGTTATTTTATGTTATCGATCATTACCCCCCCCCCACGCCCCTCCACTAACCCCCCCTCTTGCCCCCCACAATCCCCCCACAACCCCCCCACAATCCCCCTTACAACCTTTTAGAACCATCAAATACTGGATAATATAGTTTTATATTTTTTTATTATATTCTATTTATGTATAATATTACATAAAAATATAAAAATTTTAATTTTTTTTTTGTTGAAAACTCGAAAGTAGTTGAATAAAATTACAATTTATAATATTTAAAATGAAAAACATGTGCCTCATCAGATATCTTATTACCATTTTTTACATAGTTTATCTGAAATTAATAAATATAAATTTAAATTAATTCTATTACAATTCCTCAACACTATAATTAATTCATTTGTTGAAAACATAATGATTTTTAATAATTTGTTCATATTATAAATATTTTATTGTATTAAAATAAAAATAAGCATATAGTGTTGAGGATTCAGATTTCCACACCATCTTACATTATAAACCTTCAATAGTATTGATTTATACAACTTTTAAAATTAATTGATATTAATATTTATGTTTAAATTTATATAACTTTCAAGATTAATAACTATTTATATTTGTTTTACAAAGGTGTAGATCAAACGGATGATAATATTCATTTGAATTATTCAATAGAAATGTTAAATAACATAAGAGAAGGATTACCTCCACAGGAACTGAAATTAAAAGTAAATACCATAATTATGTTAATTCGAAATTTAAGTATAAAAAATGGATTATGTAATGAAACGCGATTAAAAATAACTAAATTATTCAAATATAACATAGAAGCACAAATAACTCTTTCACGTTGTAAAAATGTAAATAAAATATATATTCAAAATGAATCGAAAAACAGAGATATTGTACCTAACATAGTTTGGAAAGAAATATTAAAAAAATAATTTTATTATAATTTAACAAAAATTTAATGTTATTTAAATAAATTTTTTATAAATTATTTTATTAATTAAACTTTATTTTTTTCAGGTTGTATTTATATTAATTATAAACATTAAAAATAAAAAAAAAATGGAATGGAATCCAATTAATAATGTTGAAATTGACAATGTTAATGATCACCAAATGATTGAATGAAATCCATTTTGATGGAAAATTTAAATGATCAAATTGAAGAACATTTAAATTTTTAAGAAGAATATGAATATTATTTAGAAAGTCTAGATAATAATAGTTCAATAAACAATACAATAATTTCTGAATTAAATAACATTATTATTTCATATATAGAGGAAAATAATGAACAATTTGAATTTAAAAATTGGAATGAAGTACCAGAGTATTATAAATATTATGCGAATGAAATTATAAAATATAAAATAAATATACGCGAACCAATAGCAGAATATTACTTTAATCAAAGTCATGAAATTTATTCTAAATATTTATTAAGATTAGCTAACATTATTAATAAAATATGAAAAATTAAAATAAATCATAAATATTTCAATATATAATAATAAATTTAAAAAAAATTTTTAAACATTATCAATATTATTAAAAATAAAAAAAAAATAAAATATTTAAAAATTAACTAAAATATTTAAAAGTTATGATTATTTAAAATTTATAAATCGAAATTTTAATAAATAAATAATTTAACTACTAACAACAATAAATAAAAAAAACATATTCATAACTTTTATACAGGTAAATGTAATATAAGTAAGTATAAAATAATTTAAAATTATTTTATTTATTTATTTGTTATATAAATAACTAAATTTTAAATAAAATATGATATAATGATCATGTAATAATTTCATTTACAATATCATAATAAATTTATAAATTTTAGTATGAATTTTTGATATATCTCATAAAATGTTTAAAATGAGAAAAAAGATATAAAAAAGTAATTATAACAAAATAATCCTATAAATCTTATAAAACTCAAAATCATTACGATATATCAAATAATATACTAAATTATCAACGAAACTAAAAAAAAAAATGATTCAAAAATTTAAAAATGATTTAAATGTTTAATATATAATTATATTTATAGCACAACTGGGGGTTGTGAGCAGTGCGAGCAGGGGGTACCCCTAGTATATATATATATATATATATATATATATATATATATATATATATATATATTAGGGGATTCCCCCTGCTCGCGCTGCTCGCCAACCTCCGTGCATATTTACACTAATGAAAATATCAGTCAGTAATAAAATTGGTAGTGTTTTGACAAAAAAAAGACATTTCAAGAGACATTTATACGTTATTTTGAGGGGTGACTTGTGATTTTTTGAGGAGGAGAGAAAGAAAATAAGGGGTAGTAGTGGAGGGGTAGTGGTGAGAAGGGTGGTAGTAGTGGTATAGAGAATAAGTAACAAATACATTGGTAAAATAAGATATATTTAGCTAAATTATCTGAGGGGTGTATGAGTGATGTACGAGGGGTAGCAAAAGGAGTGACTTGGGTAAAGAAGGGTGACTTGGGTAGTGAGGGGTGTCTTTATTTTCAAAAAAGATCATTTCTAGACAGATTTTTACGTCATTTTGAGGGATGAATTGTGATGTTTTAAGCATACAAAATAGGAGGAAGAATAATGAGGGGTAGGAGAGGGGTTTTTTTTTACTTATATAACTATATAATATAGGGAGATATATATATATATATATATATATATATATATATATATATATATATATATATATAGTCACTTGACATTTGAAAATTCCAGTATATGTCTTTCTTTATATGTTACGAAAAGTTTGAGTTTATTAGCAGCCCTCTGCATTTCTTCTAAAAACTTTTCGTCTCTTTCAAAGACTTTGGATATTTTCTTAGGTAAGAAAAATTGCATTTAATCACCCAATTCTGCCACAATCTTTGTTCCACATCGAGTATTCACATGTCTTAATTTTGTAACCATATACTGGTTATTGTTAGTCAGTACAGTCAAATTTTTCGTTGGAAGAAATTCTTTTCTAGTGATTGTATTCAATTTAACAATGTCCATTGTATTCTATAACAGAAATAAAAAAATTCTGAGTTAAAACTAATAAAGCTTTAAATTTAGAGACTATTGATACTGTATTGAAACTGTATTAATACTATATTAAGACTGTATTGATAATGCATTAATACTGCATTGATACTGTATTGATACTATATTGATATTGTATCGATTCTGTATTGGTACTATATTGATACTGTATTAACACTGTATTAATACTGTATCAATACTGTATCAATACTGTATCAATACTATATCAATACTATATTAAGACAGTATCTATATAATATTGATACTGTATTAATACTATATTGATACTGTATTTTTACTATGTAAATACCGTATTAATACTATATTAATACTCTATTGGTACTGTATCATTACCATATAGATACTGTATTAATATTATATTGATACTCTATTGATAGTGTATTGATACTGTATTGTTACTGAATTAATACTATATTAAAACAGTATTGATACTGTGTTTGCTGCTGTATTGATACTACATTGATACTGTATCGACACTATACAGTGTAACGGCTCATATTAATTTGATATAAATTAATTTAGTTTAATTGGTCAAAAGAGTGACGATATGTAAATAAAAAATAAGAATAATTTGAAAGTTTAAAGTAGAGTATCTAGATTACCGATCTAGGTCGGTAATCTAAATAACTCAAAATACATATAGATACATATAAGAAAATAAAAGGAGAAATGGAATGTTCTGTTTCTTTTAAAAAGAATATTACTACTCTTTTATTGTTAATTATAAAATATAAACAAAACAGAACATTGCATTCTTATCAAAGAAAAAAGATTATTAGATAAAAGAAAAAATTAAAAGAGATTTTATGATTTAAATCATTTGCATGAAAAAATTAAATGAATTGTTTTTAACAAAATAATTAATAAACTGAAGTTAGAATTATGTTAGTAAACAAATATGTTAATTATTAAAAATTATAGGAAATAGAAAGTTTTCTTCGAAAGCATTCTACTCCTTATTTAAAAAACGAATGTTCCATATATCTTAATACTATAAATATTAAATTGGTAATAATAAATAAAATAAGATATAGTTGTAATGATTAAAGGAACATTCCTTTTTTAAAATAATTACCTTTGATGATTGGGAGAGAAATATAATGTTATTTTCATCAATATTTCAAATTAAATTAAAGAAATAATAAATCAAAGTTATAGAACATTCTATTTCTCTTATAGAACATCATCGAAGGTATATCAAATGGTATAAAAAGGCCTGCGACGAACCAAGAGATTCATTCGATCTTATACCAGCAAAGGCATAAGACCTTTAGCAATCTGTAAGAAAAGTTATGTAATGTTATTAAATATATAACATATAAATTCTTTCAAGTAATAAAAGACAAGATTCAAATTTAAATGAATTATATTACAATTCATTTAGTATAGAGTAAATCATCTCATTTCATATATCATTTGTCATAAAATAAATAAATAAATTAATCATCGCACATTGAAAAGTATTGCACTTGGATATGTCGTCGATAATAATTTATTTAATCATATGTCATTGAATAAAAAGTGTTAATTATCGCACATTTAAGAGTAATGCACTCAAAGATGTCGTCGATTTAAACACTTTTTCGCATTTTTCATATAATAAAAAAGTTTATTATCGCACTCTTTAGAGTATTGCACTCAACGGAGTCGTCGATAATAACTTTTATCATTCTACCCTCTCCTCCACACTTAAAGAAAATTATAAATTATCGCATCTCCAAGAGTATTGCACTGGAGGAGATCGTCGATAAATATAATTTTCTTTTATAATATTGTTGTGTGCACCTTGTATATGCATGTATAGATTAAAATAATGAAGTAAATTTAAATTTGGTAATTAAAATATTACCTGGCGACCGTGAATAAAGTCAAGCCCGCTTCAACAGGGTGTCCAATTTTAAAGAAATCACCGAGATATTTTCGACAGTTGGCGTTGTATAAAGAAATTGTTTAGACAAAAGTTATTTGGAACAATGGGGGCTATCTTTCTATGAAATCAGTATTGACCTTGAGATTTATTTTAAAGGTCATTTTAAGGTCAAAGTGATTTTTTGAATTGGAACCTCTATTTTTGATCCCGAATTCGGAAAGAACAAGAAATTCTACGTTCAGGTACGGTATTAGGTGTGGGGTGCGGTTGACCCCTCCAAGGTCATGTAGAGGTCAAATTTATTATTTTCTTCATCTATGCACACGAATGATCGGGCAAGGGTGAGGTTAATAATAATAATAATAATAACAATAACCCAATAACCCGATAACGCAAATAACCAAAACCCAATAATCCAAATAAATAAAAGTTCGTTTATCTGAACATTTGCTCATTACGTGTGTCCATACCACAATTAGGTACGTGAATCAATCTAACCAATCGAGGCAATCGTTTCTCGAATAATCCGACATATTTGATCCTTTTAAGTCGCTAGACACTAAGAAATTTTCACGTGAACTATCCTGAGAAGGGCTGTTCACGAGTCACCTCTATCATAAATAATACTAAAGAAGTGTTATTTAACGATTTAGATGAAACTTTGTATGCTTGTCCGGAATCACACCAGAAAAAAGAATAAAAATAATTTGTTTTCCCACAAGATGGAAAATAATTCTTCTCATGAAGGCTTCGAATACATAAATTTGGCTTTGAAAATCAAAATGGAGTTCAAACTCAATTTTACTGTTTGACCCCTACTATTACCTACAACTTAAGACAATTTTGTTGAACTTTTTTTCCGAATCCGAAATAAAAAAAATTAGGTGTTTAAAAAAAACAGTGGACCTTTTTTATTTATTTTGATTATTGGGTTATTGGGTTTTGATTATTTGGATCATTGGGTTATTGTTATTATTATTATTATTAACCTCACCCTTGCCCGATCATTCGTGTGCATAGGTGATGAAAATAATAAATATGACCCCTACATGATCTTGGAGGGGTAAACCGCACCCCACACATAATACCTTATCTGAACGAAGAATTTCTTGTTCTTTCCGAATTCGGGATCAAAAATAGAGGTTCCAATTCAAAAAATCACTTTGACCTTCAAATGACCTTTAAAATAAATCTCAAGGTCAAAACTGATTTCATAGAAAGATAGTCCCCATTGTCTCGAATAACTTTTGTCTGAACAATTTTTTTATACAACGCCAACTGTCGAAAATATCTCGGTGATTTCTTTAAAATGGGACACCTTGTATTGATATTGTATTGATGCTGTATTAATACTGCATAAATACTGTATTAATACTGTATTAATTCTATATTAATACTATATGAATACTGTATTGATACTATATTAATATTGTATTAATACTATTTTAATACTGTATTGATACTGCCTTGATGCGATGTTAATACTTTATTCAAATACTACTAAATCACTTTGAAAAAATATTATTATCTAACTAAATTATCAAAAAAAAAAATTATACTCACCACAATTGACGAAACGTTCAAACCTTGAATCTTTTGCAACTGCTTGCTTCTTTGTTGGTTGACTGATAAGCTCTCTTAAGTATTTATTTTCTTAAGGAGGTGAACTGAATAACACTCGGCCCTTCAGACAGTTGCTCATATAGGGCTCTCCCCACCTCAGCAGTAGCGAATCCTCTCACCTCAGGTCTCGGTGGTTCGGTAGTGACTACTTTACTACAAGTCTCGGCAGCTCAGCAGCAGCTATCTCTAGTTTCGAATCTTGCGGCTCAATAGCAGCTTCCCTCTTCGATTTTTGATTGTGCAACATCATGATTTATTGGTCTTGCTAGGTAGAAACCCTATAAAAGCTGTCGTTTTTTCCTGAAGATACCTCTTATTGTCATGCGCACTGAGAGCGATTTATTCTCTTTTTTAGTACACAGTTAGTGATTACGAGACCTGATGTTTCGCTGCTTGCGAACTAAAGGTTCTTTAGTCTCCAGACAATCATCAAAAGTAATAGTTGCCTAAACCACCAAACTACTCCTTTCACTTTCTTTACTACTTTTTCATTTTGGATTCTAACGCTGTACATCTTACTCTTTAGTCTAACGAATTCCAATATGATGCTTCTGTTGCATTCGTCCTTTATTAGGCCAATAATTTTCTTATTGGCTAGAAAAATGTTAAACGGACTAGGCTGCAGGTACTCTGAAGTGTCGAATTCATGGATGTCCAGTTTCATAATCTTGTACATATGGATATTACTGACCTTAAAACTATAATTTTCAAATATTTTAATAAATGTACTTAAAAATAGAATTGTTAAATGCAATAAGATTCCAGTTTTTATTCTTAAATATACTATAAAAAACATTTAAATTAAATTCTTAACTTTCTATATTAATTATTAAATATAACATAGTTATATATCAATTTTCAGATCTCTATCTCTTTTAGTTTTTGAGATATAAAAAATGGTCAATAGTAATATTTATCGATTGAGTTAAAAATTCTGAAACAGACATTAATGCACTCAAAATAATGTTTTGATTGTTTTTATGAATACATTTGATTATAAAATAGTTTTGAGCCATAACATTTATAAGAAGTATACTTATATATATACACATGTATTCCGTTGTTATGGAAATAATAAATAATAAATAAATAAACTTTCAGTATGTAACAACTGTCACTTGAATAAACATCACTTTTAAATAATTGTCTTTGTGATTTATTGATTTATTACAATTATCAGAAGTGGGATTGAATCGACCATTTATTTTTCTTTTACGAAAAATAATTATGTGTTTAAAGTCATAAGCTGTACTTTGTGAAAATATAAAAAAAAAAAAAATAAATTCTAATAATTTAATCATGGTTGAAGCTCAAGACTTAACCGTGTCAGAGTTAAAAGAAATATTACGAGATAAAGAACTAATACTTACAGGCAATAAAGCCGAATTGATTTTACGTATAGAGGAGGCAAATCCTGAAGGAGATTGGATTAGAGAATATTGTAAAGCTCATAACCCTTTATTACAAGAAGCATTAGAAGAAACTCGTCAGTTGAGAAATGAAAGAGAAGGAATGAACAAACAAATCGCGGAATTGATGAGTAAAATTAAATCATTGGAGAGACAAGCTCGAAGTCAAGGAAGTGGTGAAAACAGCAACAGTGATGAAAACAGCAACAGTGGTGAAATCAGCAACATTGATGAGACTTCATCATTTCGGTTATTGCGGTCTAATGTTGAAGGAAATCTGGATGATAGTAGTCGAGGAGCCAGGTTAACAACGTTTCGAGACAACATGCCAGAGACAAGAAAATGAATTAAAAACAGTGAAAGCAGTTGGAGAATTATTAAGTATATTCGATGGTAATAATGATAATTTTGATAGTTGGGAGCGTCAGGTTAGGTTGTTGATAAATATGTATAACCTATCTGATAAAGCTTCGAAAGTATTGATTTGTAGTAAATTAAAAGGTAAAGCTTTGATATGGTTTCATTCAAAACCAGAATATTTACAATTATCAACTAATGATTTACTTAACGCTTTAAAAAAAATGTTTTATAGACGAATTGATAAAATTAAACTTAGAAAACAGTTTGAAAGTCGTGTTTGGCAAAAAAATGAAAATTTCAGCGAATACGTGCATGATAAAATAATTTTAGCTAATAAAGTACCAATTGATGAAAGTGAGATTGTTGATTATATAATAGAAGGCATACCTGATGAAAATTTAAAAGATCAAGCACGTATGCAGAAATTTTCAACTGAAGAAGATTTATTAAATGCATTTGAAAAAATTTCATTGAAAAATAAAAAAATTAATTATTTTGAAAAAAGTAAAGAAAGTCAACATAAAATTAATTTTAATATTGAAAAAAATGAAAAACCTGAAATTAAACCAAAAAGATGCTACAATTGTGGTGGATATTCGCATTTATCAAATGAATGTAAAAAAGAAAAACGTTTGAAAGGTTCTTGTTTCAAATGTGTGTCTCTTGATCATATTATACGAGATTGTCCTTTAATGAATAAATATACTAAAGAAAAAGAAATTTTAATGATAAATAATGAGATTGTTGAAGATGATTATAATAAAATAATTGAATTTGAATTTGAAAGTGATGGTAATATTTTTTCTATGAAACTTATGGGTCTCTTGGATAGTGGCAGTTCTATAACCTACATTAAAGAGAAATATATTAATCCAATATTAATTCAACCAATTGAGGAAAGTGAAATAAAATATGCTGGAATAAATAATTCAAAATTAAAAATTATTAGAAAGGTAGATGTTATGTGTTGTATGAAAAATGTAAAAAGGAAATTGTCAATATTCATTGTAACAAATGATACTATGAGTTCTTCAGTGATTCTTGGAAGAGATTTTTTCAAAAAATTAAATTTTAAAATTATTGAAGATAATAATAATGTTCAAGAATTGATAGAGATTTTTAATATTGACATAGATAATACTAAAGATAATGTAGCGGATACTTTAGTTATTAATTCTAAAATACCTTATGAAGAACAAAACGAATTAAAAGAAATATTTCATTCTTATTATGTTGATCCAGAAAGACCAGAGAAACCAAAAGTTAATGTAGAGCTAGATATAAAGCTAAAAAATAATGACATTTTTTTTTCAAACCACGTAGACTTTCTTACTGTGAGAAAAAAGAAGTTAAAAATATCGTTGAGGATTTGTTAAAAAGAAATATTATTAGACCTAGTGAATCAGAATATTGTTCTCAAATTGTTTTAAGAGGCGGTCGGAACCATTTGCCGCTTGGTGGCGCTGCGGTCAGGTGAGAGAAAAATATAAAATATTTTTTATATAGCAATTTAAAATTTACTGAAACAATAATATACTTTTAATCTTGTCATTTCCTCTAGCCATATATATGTAGAATAATTATTAATATTAATTTTGTTTGAAAAGTCTAAAATATTGTTATAAAGCGAAAAATGCGGCGCGAGGTAGAGCCGACGTAAACATTAGCATACATCATTCTTTAGTATTGCTTTCTCTGTCGCACTAAGGGAAGGTGCTTGCATCGCATTTTTCGCTTTATAACAATATTTTAGACTTTTCAAACAAGATAAGTATTAATAATTATTCTACATATAGATGGCTAGAGGAAATGACAACATTAAAAGTATATTGTCGTCTCAGAAAATTGTAAATAGCTGTATAAAAAATATTTAATAGATTTCTCTCACCTGACCGCAGCGCCACCCTATATGTAGCGGCGAATAGACCCGACCGCCTCTTAACTACCAAGAAAAATGGACAAAAGAGAATGTGCGTCGATTATAGAGCTCTAAATAAAATAATTGAAAAAAATAATTATCCTTTACCCTTGATTGAAGACCAAATTGATATGCTTAAAGAAAAAAAATATTTCAGCTTAATTGATCTAAAGGATGGATTTTTTCATATTGAAATAGCCGAAGAATCTGTTAAATACACCTCTATTATTACACCATTTGGACAATATGAATATTTATACATGCCTTTTGGAATAAAAACTGGCCCTTCAATATTTCAAAAATTTGTCAACACAGCTCTGAAAGATTTCATTGCTTCAGGGGATATTGTAATATATATGGGCGACATTCTTGTAGCAACCGTAACTATTGAAGATCATTTGAAGATTTTAAGAAAGTTATTTGAAGTTATGGTGGAAAATAAGCTGGAAATTAAAATTGAAAAATGTAAATTTTTATTTGATGTAATTGAATATTTAGGTTATGAGATTTCAGAACAGGGTGTTAAACCTACTAAAAGAGGGATTGAAGCTGTGTTAAACTGTGGCGTTCCTAGAAATGTGCATGAAGTACAAAGATTTATAGGATTATGTGCTTATTTTAGAAAATTCATTGAAAATTTTTCAATTATTGCCAAACCATTATATGATCTTACAAAAAAGAATGTTGAATTCAAGTTTGGAGAAGAAGAATTGAAAGCGATGGAAATTTTAAAGGACAAACTAGTAAAAGCTCCTATTTTAGCTATCTACGATCCGTACGCCGAAACAGAGCTTCATTGTGATGCAAGCTCTCAAGGCTTTGGAGCTATTTTAGTTCAAAAAGGGAAAGATCTAAAATTTCACCCAGTTATGTATTTCTCGAAACGTACTTCTGAAAGAGAGAGCCACTTAAATAGTTTCGAATTAGAAATGCTAGCAATAGTTTATGCTCTTAGAAGATTTCGAATTTATTTACAAGGAATACGATTTAAAATACTTACAGATTGTAACTCTTTAAATCTGGCATTTAAAAAAAAAGATATTCATCCTAGCATTTCTAAATGGATATTAGAAATTCAAAATTACGATTATGTGACTGAACATCGTGAAGGTAAACGTATGGCTCACGTTTATTTTCTGAGTAGAGTAAACATTAATGTTGTTGAAAATACTTCGTTTGAATCGAATTTAATGGTAGCTCAAAACAGAGATGAAAATATCGTAAACATAAGAAGAAAATTAGAAGAATCAGAGTGTAAATTTTTTGAAATGTATAATGGCGTTATTTACAGAAAATTAAATGATTTGCTTTTATTTTATGTGCCTAAAGAAATGGAAAAAAAATGTGATTTTCAAGTACCACGATGAATTTGGACATATGGGTACAGAAAAAACTTTTGAATTAATTAAAAAGAATTATTAGTTTCCTAACATGAAAGAGAAAATTGTTGAACACATACAAAACTGTTTTAAATGCATTGCTTATAATCCCCCTTGTGGAAAAGTAGAAGGTTTAATAAATGTAATACCTAAAGGTAATAAACCATTTCAAACAATTTATATTGATTATATGTCAATTTTAGATGCAAGGGTACCAACTAAAAAACATTTGTTTGTGATAGTAGATTGTTTTACAAAATTTACAAAACTGTATTCTACTAAATCAAATACTTCAGCTGAAGCAATTATATGTCTTAAAAGCTATTTCAATTATTATGGTTTACCTCAGATTATTATTTCTGATAGAGAAAGTTGCTTTACTTCAGAAGAATTTAATAATTTTACCAAAATGTGATATAAAACTTATAAAGATAGCAACAGGATCACCACAAGCCAATGGCCAAGTTGAAAGAGTCAACAGAACTATCAGCCCAATGTTAGGTAAACTATCTGATCATGAAGTTGGAAAAAAATGGCCGAATGTAATTTCAGAAATTGAATTTGCTCTCAATAATAGTATCAATAAGACTACTGGTGGAAGTCCATGTATGCTTTTATTTGGAATCAATCAAAGGGGAAAAGTTTGTGATTGTATTAAAGAGTATTTAGATGAAAATGTCAATGCAAATATTCGATATTTAGACTATATTAGAGCAAAGGCGGAAAATCAAACTAAAAAGTCTCAAAAATACTATAAAAAATATGCCGATAAAAAAAGAAAAGAAGCTCATATTTATTCAGAAGGTGATTATGTAATGATTAAAAATTTCGATTTATCTCCTGGATACTCACCAAAATTAATACCACGATTTAAAGGACCTTATGAAATAGCTAAAGTATTAAGAAATAATAGATATATTATTAAAGATATTGAAGGATTTCAGATAACACAGAGAAAATATCAAGGTGTTTGGGAGGCTGCAAACATGAAACTTTGGCGTAATAATGTACCAAACAATAATGGGTCCGAGGACGGACAGATGTCAGGATTGGCCGAATTATAAGAAGTATACTTATATATATACACATGTATTCCGTTGTTATGGAAATAATAAATAATAAATAGTTAAACTTTCAGTATGTAACAACTGTCACTTGAATAAACATCACTTTTAAATAATTGTCTTTGTGATTTATTGATTTATTACACATTTAATTATTTTTTCATTCTTAAGAACATTTTACAACTACTCAATCTTATAAATTATTAATTACAGTATTTATGAATTATACAAGTATAAGTGTATGTATCTTTATAAGAGCATGAAGTATGTGGAATAGAAATAAAGTACTTAGAGTTTTATAATACCTTTTATTTTCACCAATTAAGTACAACAAACCATCATGTCAATTCCTTAATCTCTATCTCTTTTAGTTTTAGAGATAAGACATGAGGCTGATAGCTCTCTGCGTAACTCTATTTTTAAATATTTATATATTAATAAATTAAAATAAAATATTTTTTTTCATTACTTCAAAACATATTCTTATTGTTCTTATGAATATATTTAAAAAAAAGAATAGTTGAATGTATTATAATTCTACTTTTTATGCTTATGTTAATGTAATATAAATTAGTTCAATAAATAACTTTTACAAGAAATTGGATCTTTCAATTCAGCACTGACAATAGCAGCCATGTTTTTTTTAACCGCATACTATTTGCAAAAGCAATCACGTTTTTTCAATGGCCCAGAACTAAAAACAGTAGCTGTGATTTTTAACCACATAGCGCTAAACTCTACTTCTTAATTTTTTATTTTTTCATATTCGATATTATATTAAAGTTTTAAATATGTTTGATTTTATTTTCTTATTCATTATATTTATTTTTGTATTGTTATTCATTATATTTATTATTATATTTTTGTATTGTGGTCTTATGAAATGTCCTTGTAAACGATGTTTTTGGTAGAGACCATTTCATCTGTAACTTTTCTTGATTTTTCTGTTAATAATATTCTCAATTTTTTTTATTAGTCGTTCTTGAAAGTGCCACGTATAACTGCCCATGACTAAATATTGATGTTGGTAAATACACTCCTACTGTTTTAAATGATTGTTGTTGCGACTTATTAATAATCATTGCATGAACAAGATTTACAGGAAATTTTTTTCTGGTCATCTGGAATGGCAGTTCATCATTTGCTGATAAGGTCATACGTGGTAGGAATCTAGTGCTCCCTTTTTCACTCCCTGTTAATATTTGTACGATAATAGTAAAATGTTCTATTTTCGCTAATCGGGTAGCGTTACAAAGTCCTTCATTCAAATTAACATTTCTTAGAAGCATTACTATAGCTCCCTTTTTTAATTGTAATCTATGTGGAGGTAAACTGTTGGGCGTTAAAGAATTTAAAAATTCTGTTGGCGAAATTGCGTCTGAAGTTCCATCGTTTACATCTTTTGCAGAGTCGTTTTTCGGTGCTAATATAATATTTTCGTAATAATCACAATTTTCAATATTTATATTATGCCCGTCAATTTCATCAATTTTCTACTATCCATGTTCTATTTCCATGTTTTACTATTGGTAATGTTTGTCTAAAAGCACCTGATATGATAAATGCTTTCTTTCCAAACAAGTAATTATTATCACATACATCTTTGAAACATGCAGTCGACGGCTTCAAAAGCGAATTTTGATGTCATTGTGATTTCATCCAAGATAACAATTGATACATTTTTCATTTTTTTACCTATTTCGCTGTTTGCACTAATATTATATACTGTGTCTGCAGTTGTGTTCAACGGTAATTTAAATGCTGTATGTACTGTCACACTGTCTTGAGATAAATTAGCCACCATACCTGTCCATGATACAACTTAATAGTTGATTCCATGAATTTTGAGATAAGTTTTAATTATATTTTATTATTTAATTGCATTTAATAAGTAGCTTTTACCACTTCCACCTGGACCGTCTATATATATATATATATGTATACTTTTCAGTGCAGTCTGTCTTTAATAAATTTATTACTGTATTAAAAATAACCGTTTGAATATTTGTTAGATTATCAATAATTGACCGAATATTATTAACATTATTTACTATACTGTATTCAATTTCGTTATTTTTAATATAGTGTTTTAAAGGAGGTAAATAAAAGTCACTTCATTAGAATCCATTATTGCTTAAAATATCATTAATTATGCCTAATGCATATTCTTCACCTATTTGTTGATTTATTTTTGGTAATATGATAAAAATAGATTTTATATTTTTCATATAATTCTCGGGCATGAATTGGATTGCGAATGTACCTAAATAATTGACAAAGAGCTTTTGCAAATCGAGATTCACATGATTCTTCTAAACATTTATCCCATTCATCATCTATTTTAACTAAATTTGTTGCTTTTACTGCTTTAAAGAATGTTGGGTATGTAATTCCATTAAAAGTTTCTAAGCTTTCAAAAGATTTCGTAGCTTTAACGAGAAGCAGAAGTATTCTTAAAAAGAATCTTTCTCTTTGTTTTGGATTAACTTAGTACATTCTAGTTAAAATAGGTTTCATAGTTTTTATTTTTTTCGTCCATGTTTTATGTACTCAATTAGAAACATAATGTTGCGGTGTATCAGAATAAAAGCAATTATGTGTCTCTGGGTGACTTTTATTAAGTTCGAACCACGCTGTTAGTGTTGTATTTACATTTTCCTTATCAATTTCGTGTTTGGACCATCTTTAAAATACACATATTGTTCATTTTCATTATGAACAGCTTATCTATAAATTGTATGTGAAAGTTCACTAATATCATATTTCAATATGCAATGCATAGCTTATGGCGAGAAATCGTATCTTGTGTTTATATATTGTATAATTTCATCATAAAACATACCCAAATCATTCGTTTAATCCGTTTCATCATTAGTGTTTCTTTCAGTATTTATTTCACTTGCTTTCATTTCTATAAATGCACAATTATGTTCTTTGAAGTAGTATTTAAATAAGTATTTCATAACTCCTATTGTTGAACATAATTCAATAATAATATGACAGTTAAATTTAGTAATAAATACGGGTTTTAAAAAACCACAAATCTATTGTCTATTCACTTGTTTTTTGTGTATAATATTTCATTTTTATCATTTCTTCGTCGATAAATAGGATAACCATTTGTCATTATTGTAGTTTCATTAAATCGTTTAGGAAAATTCTCCATACACCTTCCTGACTCTTTATTCATACAAGATGAGTTTTCATTCTGATCTCCACAAGGGCCATGGATCATGAATTGTTTAACTATTTCATATAATCTAGGATTCTCATTTTTATTTCAAATTTCAACTACTATAAATTTATCAACGCCATCACTATTGTAAATTCATCATATTCACTTGAAAATATTAGCATATGTGCATGCGGTAATCCTCTCTTTTGAAATTCTACTACGTATGAATATGCAATGCATTTTCCCAAAATATGTTTTTTAATAATTTCCTCGATTAATATTTTTAATTTTTGATAAAATACTTTAATAACAATATCTGGTCTATCTATTACTTCTTCACTTTGTCCTATATTATTTGTAATTTCTTCCGATTTCGGATTGCATGTCATAGTAATGGAAAAATCTGGTTTTTCAATGCTTTGTACTAATATCATGGAATCAAGAAAATTTCGATGTAAGGAACGCGGACTTCCTGTAAAAGTTGATGGTAACATAAAACATTTTTCCAATTCTTAAACTATCATTGATTTCGTTTTTTTTATTTTTCGAGAAATCCATTACGCCTTGATAAAGTTCTGTTCTTAAAGAATCTTGATTTTTCTTTATAAAATATAATTTTGAATTTTTCATCTGAACCCATGAATTCAAGTGGATATATAATCATAAGGTCTACGTGTTTACTTAGATATAAGATTCTTATTGGTTTTTCTGCTTTGGAATAAATACATGTCTCTTTCAATAGGTAATTCATTTCCTACAAAAACTACTGCTACTTCATTACATTTAGCTTCATTATATCGATGCTTATCAAAGTTATCGTTTCGTCTTATAAACATTTTAACATCCCTAGGTATAGATCCATTTCTAATAAAACGATTATTTTCTTTAATTTCTACTTCGTGCATCATTTTATAAGCTGCTGCGTAAAAATTATTTCCCCTAATTATAATATCTAATATATTCAATAATTCAATAGAACAATTTAAATCGTTTTCTATGCGGCATCAATTTGCTTCTTCGTTATCAAATATGTATAATTGTCCATACTTCATTGATTCATTTTCATTTGCATGTAATACATATGTATTATGGTATATTTGTCCACAAATATGTATACTTTGAGAACCTTTATTCAATAATTTATCAAATTTTGCACCAAAACTAGCAAATGCTAAGCCGTTATTATATGATCTTATGCATTTTTAAAATTATTACTTATCATTAATTTCCCGGAAGTGATTTCTGAATCTCTTCAGGATATTCTGGGTCTTTTTCTAATGTTAAATTTCCTTGCTTACAACATGATGTTAATTTCTTATTGCTAGACATTTTGAATGCAAAATGTCTAGCACCACAAAAATCACAAATAAAATTCAAATCACCTATATTATTTTCCATGATATTTTCCATTTTTATTATTGTTGGTCAATGTATTTTTAGCTATTTGGTAATAATTTATATCATTTTGATTTTCTTTTGTTTTGAATTTATCTTTGCTTTTTCATAATAATTTTTATTTTTTTCTAAAGTAATTAAATTATCATTTTTTTTTTTAATTTTTTTTTCATAAGATTCATTATTATTATATTTATAATAAGATTCGTCATGAATGCCTCTATCATAGTTATGATTTCGTTGATGTGTTAAATTATTATTTTTGTTTGAGGATTCTTAATTGTTTTTTATAAATTCATTTTGGTTAGAAATTGGACTTTTTTGTTGCAACATATTAATCATTTTTAATTTTTCAATTGCAACTTTTATAATTTTTTTTAATTTTTATCTCTCTTAAAATTATTTTCAAGTTTCGTAATTATATTAATGTCTTGAAAATTAATTTGATTTTCCATGTTGCGTTATATTTAAATTTTTCAATTTCTCAATCGAAACTTTTGTTAATTTTAATAATTTTTCATCATTAAATTTATTTTTAAATGTCAGAATTAGTTCTTGTTCAATATCATTAACAGATTCTTCAATTTTATTGTATCTAATTTTTTTACTATTACTTTTTGATATTTTTTTTTTAGTTTGTTTAGATTTTCTTTTATCACTGTTTTGGTAAATTTTCCGTAGATAAGTTTATATTTGGTTTATTATTTGTTGCCTCTAAACATTTTATGTTATCTAATAAATGTAATGGTTGTAGTGCTAATTCTTGTAACTTTTTTTCTTCATAATATTTCAAATTTATATTTTGAAAATATAATTTTATCGTTGACAATTCCTTGTGATGTACAATTTGCTGAGTTCTGTATATCGCTTTATAATTGATATTAGTAGAATTGTTCTTTACTAATGAAAACATGACAATTGAATTTGTTTCATACATAGTTAGCAAATGTCCACGCCATTTTTAGATGTCAAATTCTATTCCAAAAGGACACAAATGACTACAATGCAGTTGCAAACGTTACTGAAAAAATGCCACAATCAAAAAGATTAATCTGAAATTGAACTTTTTCAAAACATATTTGTAAGTTTTCACGAATTGGAAATAGTTTATGAAAGTAAATTTTTTGTTCATCATTTAATCTATTACTATTTAAACTATCATAAACATGGATTACATTTCGTGAATAATAGATACAAATCCCGTGAACAAAATGCCGATTCCCGGAGAAAAATATTTGTATGTAATCTTGATTTAATGGAACTGGATTAATATTTTCGGGCCTTTGTAGAAATATTGTTGGTTGCTTTGAAAAATTTGTATGATTATTCAAAATTTGATTAAATTTTCGAATGTATTTATCAATTAAAATACTCAATTTTCTAGCATATCCATCTTCACTTATTATAATTAATTTTTCTTCTTTGGTTAAATTCATTCTATAAAAATAATAATTTTATGTATACTTCTGAATTAAAATTATTTAATATAAGAATTTTATAAAAAAAAAACATAAACATCATAAAAACAAAGTTCATTGTTCATCATTGAACATTGTTCATTTGAAGTTTTAAACTTAAGTTTTTTTGTTAGTTTGTTCATTTTGTTTTGTCCATTTTTTTGTTTTTATATAAACATTTCTTCTAAAAACCATTTTTCATAGAATTGAGTATTTATAGAATCAATTTATCATAAAACATCTGACAAAAATCTTTTCTTCGCTGAAATTTCTTTTTGATTTTAATCTATACGAGCTAAATTGACCTCGCTTCTAACGTCGCTCGGTTAAATTTTCATATAATTTATTAATATATATGAATTAGCCAATTTCAAAGTCCAAAAAGTTGCCTTAATTTATAAATTTTTATATTGCAGTTCTGTTTGAAATTTAGTATTTATATATTTAAAAAAAAGGATTAATTAAAGTTCCAATATGCATCAAAATTGTTTGAATACAAATCATATCAACATGATGAATGAAAAATTTTTTTTACTCAATTTTATTTAAATTAATCGAAAAATATGATAGAAATTCATTCTTTTTAATCATGTGTTTCAGACAGAGGGACAGAGATGAAAAAACGTAGACGTAGGAACGGAGAAGTAGAGACCAAGACAGAGATGGAGACGGAGAGACAGAGAGAAGAAGACAGTAAGACGGAATCAGATAGTCATATTTGGAAAGACAAAAACGGAGAGACGGAGATGAAGAGACACAGACAGAGGGACGGAGAGACGAAAACAAAGAGACAGAGACAGAAAAACAAAGACGAAACAAAGGAGTCTTAGGAACGGAGACGGAGAGACATAGACGGAGAGACATAGATGGGGGGACGGAGACAGAGAGACAGAGATGGAGAGGCAGAGACGGAGAGACATAGACATAGGGACGGAGATAGGGAGACGGAGGGACAAAGAGAATGAAATAGAGACACAGAGACGGAGTAACGGCGATTGAGAGACGGAGAGACGAAGACAAAAAGATGAAGATGGAGAGGCAAATGTTCTGCATGCGTAAGTGCACATGTGTATATGTGTATGTGTATGTGTGTATGTATTTATGTGTATGAGTCTATGTGTTTATGTGACATGTATATGTTGAAATGTACATGGGAATATACATATATATATATGTGTATGTGTGTATATGTATGTGTGTAAGTGTATGTATGTATGCATACATGTGGACATGCGTATGTGTATGTGTATGTGTGCATTTGTGTACATTAATATAATGGTAGTAATATAAGATTATATATAAGTAATTTAATAATGTAATAACGGAGACGGAGAGACGGAGAGACGCAAAGACAAAGACGGAGAGACGGAGACGGAGATGGAGAGACGGGGACAGAGTGACAGATATTGTGTATGTGTGTATGTGTATATGTGTATATGTGTAAGGATACGTGTATATGTGTGTATATGTAAGTGTGTATGTGTGTATATGTAAGTGTGTATGTGTATATATGTATATGTAAGTGTGTATGTGTATATATGTATATATAAGTGTGTATGTGTATATATGTATATGTAAGTGTCTATGTGTATGCTAAAGGTGCACGTGTGTATGTGTATGTATGTATGTGACAATAATGCAAAAGATATTTACGTAAGAAAGAAAAAAGTCCTAATTCTTTGCTTTAATATAATGGTAGTAATTTTTTTAAAATTATTTTTTGGAACTGCAGCCAAGCTAATTTTAACAACATATTATAGAAGTTTTTAAATTATGCCGTAAATAATTATGTAGTTTCTTAAGTATAGACTTTGCTAGGTTTATTTGTTGTCAATCAATATCGCGGCGATATTTTTCTATGTAAAAGCTATAGCGTTTATTAATAAATAAATTCTATTTTCTCATTAGACTGTGTTAAAAATGATAATTCATTACGTACAACAATGAATTCGTTGCCTGTGGTAACCAACAATAAATTTATTAGAATAGTAATTTATTATTATTATTATTATTATTATTATTATTATTATTATTATTATTATTATTATTATTATTATTATTATTATTATTATTATTATTATTTATTATTATTATTTTTTAGCGCAAAAGCAAACTTATATAGCACGGAACAACGACCAAGTCAACATTTTGCTAAAAAATTTAACTTTATGCGAATCAAATGCGAATAAATTATATAAATGTAAATAAGATAAATGTTAAGAGCATGACGAAGCTATCCGCCTTCTAATAATATTTCCAATCCTAACTTATGAATAAACGATGCGTTTAATCGAGTTTTTTTGCTACAAAGAAAAAATTTGTAAGATTAAACTCTGTGCGGACAACTCAAGAAATCCACCAAAATATTATACATACAAAGTTATCATAAAAACTTTCGATGTATCGTATTTTAAGGTTAGGTTTGTCGAGTTTGATATCTAATTTCCAATCCAAGCTCATGAAAAAATAACAAGTCTAAATGATTTTTTATTTTAACAAAAATTATTGTATTAATATAGCTTTAGTGCAGACAAGTCATTATATTTGTTTAATTTATAAATTTAAAAAGATATTGATAAAATAAAAAAAAGAAAACTCGATAGCTGCAGCTCTGACATTCCGTTAAGACAAATGTTAATGTAAAAGATATGAATATTAATATATTTATATTAGTTAAGTAAATGAAGAGAGAAAGCTGAATATTATCAATTAATCGTAATTGTAATCATATTAATAGAATATTAATAAAAATATTATTTTTTTATTATTGTAATGTAATATCAGACTTACATGTAATTGAGAAAAGAAGTTTTGTATTATCTATTATTTATAATTATAATCATGCAGTATTAATTAGTCATAATTATAATCACAATAATGAAATGTAAACAAAAATGATAAATTTTCATTATAACAACAGAATATTAAAGTAAGAGGAAGGTGTGAGATGGAGCCGAGGGGGGCACATAATTCAGAGGTGGTGGGTGTAAGGTTTTAGGGGGTTAGGCAAAGAAGGGCCTTTTTTGTTTTGAATAATGTGAATAACAATTTAGAAGAATTAGAGGTCGTCAGTGGCTCATTCGGTAGAGCGATGGATTCGTAATCTCGAGGCTCCAAGTTCGATTCCCGCTCTCGGCTGAATGATACAAGCATCATTGTACGTTACATCTGCTTTGTTCACAAACACACTGCACGATTGCATGACATGCAGCGACGTTAAATAAAAAAAAGAAGAAGAATTACAATGTAATTGCTTTAATCCTGATCTTACAAATATATATATATATATATATATTTACTAGGGGGGTACCACCCTGCTCGCTCTTCTCGCCAACCCACAATTATCATGTTGCATATACATATATATCTTACCAATTATAAAAAACATTATATTAGCTTAAGCAATATTTTGTTCTATATATAACAAAAAAAATTAATGATTTTTTTTTAAATTTTAAATTATTTTATTATAAATGTTTTTAATAAATACGTAAAGCTTATATATTATACATTAATTAAAAATACTATGTTACATAATACAAATTTTTTTAATATCAGTATTCCAACTGCGGATAGTTTAAGGTCACGTAAGTAATAAAATAATAAAAAAATACACTTTATCACATACAATTCAAAAAAATAGATAAATATTGTAATTAAACATTCAAATTATCAAATAATTATAATATTATATCATTTTAATCAATTAAGGGCACAAAACACCTTTTCCCTCTGCTTGTAAAAAAAATATGTATTAATTAGATTATTAATTTAGAGTATCCCCTCTCCGCCTGTAAGTATTCACTGACACGCTGCTTCGGCTCTGTCTTTTTGTCTTTTAATACTTTTTATTTCACTCTGTCGAGTGAATCTTTTTACAGAGAATCGTCCAGCTGGGGGTCCTCAAGGCTTGGCTTGACTTGCTTGCACCTGTGCATCTGCATCTCTCGGACCCTGGACGTTTTTCTGTCTTCGTGCAATACTCTACCAGCATTTTCATTTTTTGTTGCTTGTGCTGCTGTTGCTGACGGTTGCGGAATGGCTGGAGCATTGCTGGTTTGTTGTTTTGCCTGTGAAGTGGGGTGTTGAGTGGTGGTGCAGTGGGGGGATGCAGTTGCATCTTTATGGTTTATGCATGTATTGCATATAGGTTATGCATTTGCTACATAACCTACAATAATTTTGGCGCCAAATTTACTATCTCTTAGGTGAATCTTTTAAGTGCGTCATTAGTGGCTCCATCTATGGGTTACCTTGTTTACTGTCTTATCTACTCTATGGATAAGTGACAGGTAATTACCATACATAAGGCGCGTTTCCATCTGGCCTTTTGATTTTATATATTTGACGCGCGAATTTTAAACAGCTTATTATGCTGCTTTTCTTTTAATATATAACTTATTTCTTTTATATTTAATTTTAAATGTGATATACTTGGGCGGAGAGTTTCACAGGCCATCTTTATTTTTGTTTTGCTTTTATTGCTATTTTTATTTCTCTGACGCTGCTCTTGCTGCTATCTTTTATTTCTTTTCTATTACATTTATTCTCTCACTTCTCTTGACATCTTATACAGCTTAAACCATGTCACAAATTACCATCAAGAACTGCTGCGCCATCTGCGGTTTTCCCGCTGATAATATAAGAGGGTCGAAAAAATTAATACAGTGTTTTACATGCCGGCAGCGCTGCCATGTAAAATGTATGAAGCGCGTGCCTCATGATAACGATGGTAATCCGAAATATGATTGTGAGAAATGTATAGCTGGCCGACCTATCGCTTCTCCCACTGCCCCACTCACTGGCACTGGCGCTGAACCACGCGGTGCCACTATGCGAGGTGCTCCTATAGCCCGGCCTATCGTTGCTTCTACTCCATCACGAGGATACTCACCTGTCGCACCGATTAAGAAAGCTCAAGATCACTCTGTGATTAAGAAGAGGACCAATTCGCGCTGTTCTGCGGTAGCTGGAGGGGAACATAGCATAAGTATCAATTTAATTAATGAAAAATTTAGAGGTGGTGCTGCATTGGTCACCCCGGATAACAATATTAGTAGGGGTAAAAATGGTGGTCTTCAGCAGAGTAATGATGGAGCTGATTCTTCCTCAGTAAAGGCAGCTGTGTCTGCTTTGGAGAGCGCGCTATCCTGCAGGCTCGATCTGATTCAAAATGATCTTAATCGACTTGAGAGCCATATTATAAATACTGACAAGGGTCTGCAGGATATCGTGACTAAAATGGAGAGTCAAAATGAAATTATTAGGAATTTACATGCTGGGCAGACGCAGCTGCTAGAGGAGAATCGTAAACTCAGGGGTATGATAGGTACTTTAGAGAAGGAGTTGTTGTCTGCTCTAAATGGCATGTATGAAAAGTTTTTCAAATCTCTCACGACTAATTTTAATAATATGCAAGCATTTTTAGGTAATGAATTCAATGGAGTGGACAGCAACTTTTCTCAACTTATGACCGGGGTGGCTGAGGTGGTGCAGACCGTTAGTGATCTCACGGCTCAGGACGAACACTTAATCAACACCAACACCAACACTGATATGCCTGTAAATTCGAATATAACACAATCATTTGAACGTAAAGAAAGTAGCTCTCTTAACACATGCACTGAAGCACCTGTTGATTCAAACGATGAACAATTAGTAAAAGCACATACAGATAGTAGCGGAGAGGCATCCTGTCATACTGTGAAGAGGTGTGGTTCTGGGAATAGTGTCTTGGTGATATCCAGCGGACTGGACTGCTCTGCGGCTAATGTTGGGCTGGAGGATTATGCTTGCGCTGTTCTGGGAACCATACTTCCGACTTTTGAACGTTCAAATATTGTATCTGTTACTGAGATCTCTAATTCTGAAAATAAAAATAAGGGCAGGATGTCTGCTGGGCCTGAGATCGTTGGCGGTCCGAGTATTGCGTTCTCATTGTTGGTTAGATTTTCTGGAGATGACTTGGCGCAGAAGGTATTTATGGCTAGGCGTAGATTAACGGGTTTTTCGACAGCGGATCTGGATCCCTCCCTCCTCGGCAGTTTTTCTACCACCAAGCACCATTCTCAAATATATATAAATGAGTATCTTGAAAAAGATAAATATATTAAATTTAAAAATCTTAAAAAGTATGCTAAAGGAAAAGGTTGCAAGTTTGTTTGGCATAGAAGTGGTAAATTTATGGTGAGGAGGGAGAGAGGGGAGAGAGCGCACAAATTTGAAAGTGAACATGATTTGAATGAAATATTAGATAAATCTAAATGTATTGTACAGAAAAATGTTAAAGTAACTGATTTTGAGAAACACGATGAAGCTCTAACAAATAATGGAACTACTGATAATGATAAATGTAAACCTCATAATAGTGGGATGAGCTCGAATCAGGAATTAATTAAAAATCATGCAATATCCTTAGATAGAGCCTCTCCCCAATGACTGCGCTGGTCCTCTTCGGAAAGTCGAATAGGGAGGAGGGGTGAACTGCGCGCGTGCTTTCTGAATGTGACCTCTTTGAGAGCTCATATTGGGCAGGTGCGTGAACTTTTAAGTGGCTATCATTCTTACGACATATTTGGAGTTGCTGAGACCTGGCTGGGTTCGTCTGTATCGGATGACGTCATTCGAGTCGGGGGGTACAAAGTGTTTAGACAGGACAGAAACTTGCGTGGTGGAGGAGTTGCCTTGTATATTAAGGATAATCTAAAATGCACTATTTTGGCCACTTCGGAGACGCAAACTAGTAATAGTAGCGGTAAGCCGGAGGTGCCTGAATATATTTTCTGTTCTGTGCAAGTTGGCGGCTCCGAGCCCGTGCTGGTTTCTGTAATTTATCGTCCTCCTGCTGTTTCGTTTACTAGTAACTCTAATTTGTTGATTGATTTGAGAAATTTTTGTTGGGACTATTCCCATAAAATTATAATGGGGGACTTGAATGCCGATCTCCTTAAAGAGAGCAGTGATGCTAAGTTTCTTAGTAAGCTGTCGGCTGAGCTTTCGTTACAGTTGGTCCAGCACGGTGCTACGCATCATACTCCTACGTCTCACACGTGGATTGACCTGATCTTTGTTGATGACAAGGACGTGGTGCTTGATGCACGGAACCTACCGGCGAGCTTTCACAGTCGGCATAATTTAATTGACGTCTGTTTGCCTTGCAACACTATAACTTTTGATCAAAAACCTATCATGTATAGGAACTATAAAAATATTTGTCCAACTGCATTGGGAGAGAAACTTGCTGGCTGTGATTGGTCGCCGCTTATGACTGACGCGGTTGACCCTGAATCTGCACTTGGTTGTCTCTGTGACAATCTCACTGCTGCAATCGAGAATTTGGCGCCGTTGAAAGCGCTCAAGCCTAATAAGAATAAGTTTCCATGGGTAGATGAAGAATTGTCGCGGATGCGGCGTAAGAGAGATGCTACATATCGTAGATACAAACGGACAGAGGACAAGCAGTATCTCCTTGAATTTCTGCGGTTGCGTAGGGTGGTAGACGAACGCACGGACCATGCTAAGACTGCTTATATTCACAATAGACTGTTTGATGCTCTTGCGGGTGGTAATGTCTAGAAGGAGTTGAGAGACCTGGGACTGCTATCCGGACCTCAAGGGGATTTGAATGGATTCACTCCGGATGAGCTTAATGCGCACTTTGCTGGGGTGTCAGTCTCGCCACAGGAGGATAGTGAAGAGCGATTGAGAATTCTTTCTCAATGCAATGAAAGTGGGTTTACCTTTAAACCAATTAGTTTTAATGATGTTGTTCTTGCAATTTCACATTTTTCCTCACAGGCTTGTGGTGAGGATGGCATTCCGCAAAGCGTGATAGTTAAAGCTTTACCATTTATTGGTGAACATCTTGTGACTCTGTTCAACTCCTCTTTCGCACGGGGGGTCTTCCCTTGCCGTTGGAAGCAAGCACGTATTATACCATTGAAAAAGTGTGCTGCACCTAAGCAACCAAAAGATTTTAGGCCTATAGCCATCTTATGTTTTCTTTCAAAGGTTCTTGAGAAGATCGCCCATGACCAACTGCAGGAGTACATTACATCCAAAAAATTGCTCGATCCTATGCAGACGGGCTTCAGGAAAAACCATTCTACGTAGACTGCTGTACTTAAGCTTACGGACGATATAAGGTCACGTCTAGACAGGAAACTTGTCACGTCACTGCTACTTTTTGACTTTAGTAAGGCATTCGACACGATCTCTCCCTCCAAACTTCTTGCGAGGCTTAGATCGATGGGGTTCTCCAGGGCCGCACTCGGATGGATTAACTCCTATTTATCAGGTAGGAAACAAATGGTTTCCACACATTTGAAGGAGGAATCGAATTGGCTAACAACCAATCTAGGAGTACCTCAGGGTTCGGTGCTGGGGCCTCTGTTGTTTTGCCTTTACATAAATGACGTACGTGACGCACTAGACTCTGGTTGCGTCGGGCATCTGCTGTATGCGGATGATCTTCAAATTTATACACAGGTCCCTTATGATGATGTGGACGAGGGGATTTGTATTTTACAGAGGGCGGCCAGGGCGGTGTCGGGATGGGCTGCTGGTGTTTCTCTCACTTTGAATGCTAGTAAAACAAAGGCGATCGTCTTTGGAAGTAATCGTTTTATTAAAAATTTTTATTTGGGTGAGCCAAGGACGATTGACCTAGGGAGCGGTATCGGTATTCCTTTCTCTGACACCGTTACGAGCCTTGGTGTTGTACTCGACTCTAAACTGTCGTGGGAACCGCATATTAATATGCTGACTAAAAAATTCAATAGAGTGATTTATAGCCTGCGGTTTTTCCGTCGGTACACCACTGAGGCTCTGCGTAAGCAGCTCGCAACCGCCCTGCTGTTTCCACATCTTGATTATTGCTCAGTGGTTTTGCTCGATGCTTCGCAGGAGTTACGAAGACGGCTACAGACAATGCAAAATTCATGTGTGAGATATGTATTAGGCGTGAGAATGGGTGATCACATCTCTCCCCATAGACATGCTTTGGGTTGGCTACGTACTGATTCGAGGAGACAGTATTTTATGGCTGTACTTATGTACAAAATCGTACGTATGAATACTCCCAAATATCTAGTGGGTCTCTTCACTAGATATATACCCAGAGCGACCACTAGGGGTGAGATTAAAGATCTTGTGGTGCCCTTCATGCGCACTGAGACTGGAAGAAATTCCTTTCAAGTTCAAGGTGCGCATTTTTGGAACTCCCTACCTGCTGATATTAAAAATCTTCCATCAATCGGCAGGTTTAAAGCCGCTCTGAGGAGGTTTTTACTCGACCTTGATTAAACAGTAGTATTTTCGGACTATATCATATGTGTTAATTCATTATGTGATGTACCCTTTATAGATTTAAGGCATGATTGTATTTATTGGCGTGTATGTAGGATGTGTGTGCATAGAGTGAATGATTATATTTTTATCAGATTGACTTGTATATTACTGTACATTCAACTTGCTGTGATTTTAACTTACTGTATACTGCTGATATTTCGACTGCGCTCTTTACACGCTTGATTTTATGTAATTATTTTGACTGATAGATATTGAGACTGATTTTTAACTATATTATTTATCCTTTTTGCGTGTATTTATTCGTGTTATCTGTGATATCGCTTTTATTTAATTTATTGACTTACTATTACAGTATTACTATCTCTATTATGTTTTATGACTGTGATATCATACTGTACTATTTTGATTTTATATGTACAAGGCTATTTAAAGTATTTTTATGTATTTTTTCAACTTTATTTGTAATTTTTCACGTTTTTTTGTAATTATAATACAAAATAAACAATATCTAATCTAATCTAATCTAATTAGATTTAATTAAATTTTTTGTAAATGGAAATAGTATTTAAAAGAAGACTAAAATACCTTTATTTTAAGCTTTTATAAGCTCATTTTGCTTTATCTGTTGTGCCATAATCATTCGATGAATTCTTGTTCTTATAATGACTCCACCGTAAGATTTGAGCTGAACCGCTGGATGGATCTGACTTTTCCAAACTGATTTAACTTCAATATTAGCATCATTCTCGCGTGAATAAGGGAATTCCTGAAACGCAAAAAATTTTTTACTTTTCAACCAAAAATATTAATTTATTAAATAAATTTTTATTTTTTTTACCTTATTTTTGGATTTTTTAATAACTTCCTGTCATTCGATTTCAAAACCCTCCATTCACGCGAAAATGATGCTAATACTGAAGTTAAATCAGTTTGAAAAAGTCAAATCCATCAATTTTTCAATATATGAAAAAAACAGCTTTAAAGTTTTTAATTATTATATCTTAAAATTATCAATGCTATACTTATCTTTAATAAAATAATTCTTTTCTGGTATTTCTTATTTATATTAGCTAACAATATAAAAAAGAGATACCAGACAAGAGAACCTTGTTATCGACTGGATAAAGCTGAAATGCAAAAAGATATGTTATTAAAATAATCAATAAAAATAATCTTCCTTATTATAAGATATTTTGTCAGTACTCACCCTTATTCACCAATGAAACTATGTATTTGTTGTAAGAATCAACAAATACATAGTTACTTGTTACTCTGATGGTTTTTAGAATTACTCGTACTAACCTTGAATCGGCTGGAAACTAAGAAATAATATCACAGGCCCACAAAATACAAAAAAATGTCTGAACTTTTGACCGAACATACATATTCTCATGTATTTTTCGACGCTGAATCCGAATCTGTAATAAAAATATAGGGTTTTCCTACCTTTTCTCAGAGTTTTATTGAAAAAACCTCATTTTTTACGGTTTTTTTGCGGTTTTTCGAGTCTAGAAAAAACAAATCATGAGATACGGTTAATTGGACTTCAAAATCGAATTCTACGGGAAAAAATACACGGGAAACCATACCTTCAAATTTTTTTAACGCGATTCTAGTCCTCTGTATGGGGCTGAAAAGATGAGGAAATCGGTAAAAGTCGAAATTTTGCCTAAAATGGATTTAAACAATATTAAAATTTAATCATGCGTCTTTTGAAGAGTCGATAAACATTGGAAATACTATCCTGGGGGTTTTTCAGATTGCTGATCATGAATTTGAAGTCAGATTGTGTAAAAACTACTTCTAGAGGGCGGTGACAAGAACTGTATATGGTAAATTTATCGATTTTTAAAAATTTTACGTCTGAAATACTCATTTTAGAGTCTTTCACAGCATTGACTGTAAATTCAAGATATTAACTTAGCCTATTGTGTACGTTAAACTTAACATTTTGTCTATGTTTGCTCTCTCTCTCTCTCTCTCTCTCTTCCGATGTTTTTTTTAAATTGGCTTACGCTTACGTACACGTTTCTCTTCGAATGACCGATGTAGTGGATTTCTGACACGTTTTTGTCCTTTTTTCGCAGCTGTTTCTCTTTTTATCATCCAGCAGTAATCTGCTAACATGTTGATACCCCAGTTTCCTTGAAATCTACGTTCAAACTCCTTTAAATCTTGGTGAAATCGTTCACCATGCTCTTCACTAAAGTCTCCGTTATTTTCAGGAAACTGATCAACGTGTGAATCAAGAAAATGAAGTTTTAAGTTCATTAGACAACCCAATTTTTCAAAATTACGTACCATTCTTTTCACAATAGCTTTATAATTCGTGTCTTTGGCATTACCCAAAAATTTCGTCGATATCTCTTTAAAACTTAACCATGCTGCCTTTTCAACATCAGTCATGCTTTGTTCAAAGTTTTCGTCTCTAAATAAAGTTCGGATTTCAGGACCATCAAAAATACCTTCATTTAATTTAGCATCAGATTTATGGGGAAATACTTTGCTTATATATTGGAAGCATTGACCGTCCTTGTCCAAAGCTTTAACTAATTGCTTTATCAATCCAAGCTTTATATGCAGAGGCGGTATCAAAATTTTCGAAGGATTAACGAGTGGATCTTTTATAACATTCTGTTTTCCAGGTTCAAACGATTCTCTTGATGGCCAAATTTTCTTTTTATAGTGTTTTTCTCTATCTCTGCTATCAAACATGCATAAATAACATGGGTACTTCGTAAATCCAGATTGTTGTCCAAGTATCATAGATAAAATCTTTAAATCGCCACATATTTGCCATTTATGTTCTCTATATTTTATTTTCGTTAAAAGTAGTTCAAGATTGGAATACTCTTCTTTAAGTACTGTTGAATGTGCTAATGGTATAGGAGCATATTTATTTGTGATATTGAGGAGTACTGCTTTAAGGCTGCGCTTTGATGAATCAATGAATAGTCGCCAATTTTCAGGTTTGTATATGTTGGGTTTCAATTCATCAATAAGACCTTTCACGTCCGTGCAATAAACCATATTAGAATCATTCTTGAAATAATTTCTAAAGCGCTCTTCTCGATTACGATATGCACATACTTTAGTACCCTTTGTCAACATATTTCGTCTCTTAAACTCTGAAGCCATAAACTCTGATTGTTCCTTAGATAAACCACTCTTTCTAAATAAATCGTTCAGACTTTTTTGATCAAACTTTTCAACAGTTCGTTCTTCACCCTTAGGAATATACTCTTCATCACTATCCAGAGAATGTTCTTCAGGTGAACTTAGATCTTCTTCATTTGATGAGCTTCCGTCTGCGGCAATCAGATTTTCAGTTGTTTCATCTGTCGAGTTTTCATCGACATTTAGATTCCCTAAGCCTGTTGTAAAACTATCTCTCGAATCTTTATTTTCAAAAATATCTATAAAATTCTTGGATGGAAATTCTATACAAGAAGTATTAGGATATACTATTCTTTTTTTCTGTATCTTGTCTAAACCTTGTATCTTTGTTAAACAAAAATAGCAATCATTTTCATCTTTTGGTTCCTTCCACTTTGTAGGTATAGTAAATTTTAATTTGGACCTAGCCTGACTGGTGTTGTATCGATTCATCATGGCATAACATGAAGCACATATATAATGAGAAATCTCTGTACTATACTGTTGAGAAATCTCAATATCAAAACATTTTTGATAGATGAAATTAATATTATCTGTGATTTTTCTTTTGTTTCGTTGTCCAATATATTCTGAACATACATAACAGAAATTATCTTGAGATCCATTACACGTATGGTTAAAACTGTTATTGGATGTACCAGCGCAGTTTAAAAAAGGTTGAAAATTTGAATTAGCCATATTGTTGAATTAAACCCCACACACTAGGAATCCTGTTCCGATCGCAGGTGAGTCCGCCGTCCTAGGGGTGATAACTCTCATACCTCCCCAGGCCTAAGTATGAGAGCTTTCCGACTTTGACGAGGACAATGTCAACTCGTCGTCGGACACACTACGGCATCATTCTCACATCCTAGTGTCCCCCTGCAGGACAGCGCGCCTTCGCTGGGTTCGTTACTGCAAAGTATTGAGTACACCGAATCATTCTACACATCCCATTTTCAGGGCAGTTGTCATCGTGACCAATACTTCGCAGCAGCAGGTTTTTTTTAGGTACCCTTATAGAGTACTGTATATATATATATATATATATATATATATATATATATATATAGCTTTGGAAAAAGATCATAAGTCCCATTCGTTTATAAACAATGCTTTAAGATCAATGACAGTGTACAACAGTGATTAACTGAACGGAGCTTTAAAATGAAACCGAATTCATTTCTAAACAACAGTACCCAGTTTTACAACAGAATGAGTATAAATAAAAAATTGACAGATCAAATTGTCTCTGACACAAACACACCAAATGAAGAAGATCTAAGTTCACCTGAAGAACATTCTCTGGATAGTGATGAAGAGTATATTCCTAAGGGTGAAGAACGAACTGTTGAAAAGTTTGATAAAAAAAGTCTGAACGATTTATTTAGAAAGAGTGGTTTATCTAAGGAACAATCAGAGTTTATGGCTTCAGAGTTTAAGAGACGAAATATGTTGACAAAGGGTACTAAAGTATGTGCATATCGTAATCGAGAAGAGCGCTTTAGAAATTATTTCAAGAATGATTCTAATATGGTTTATTGCACGGACGTGAAAGGTCTTATTGATGAATTGAAACCCAACATATACAAACCTGAAAATTGGCGACTATTCATTGATTCATCAAAGCGCAGCCTTAAAGCAGTACTCCTCAATATCACAAATAAATATGCTCCTATACCATTAGCACATTCAACAGTACTTAAAGAAGAGTATTCCAATCTTGAACTACTTTTAACGAAAATAAAATATAGAGAACATAAATGGCAAATATGTGGCGATTTAAAGATTTTATCTATGATACTTGGACAACAATCTGGATTTACGAAGTACCCATGTTATTTATGCATGTTTGATAGCAGAGATAGAGAAAAACACTATAAAAAGAAAATTTGGCCATCAAGAGAATCGTTTGAACCTGGAAAACAGAATGTTATAAAAGATCCACTCGTTAATCCTTCGAAAATTTTGATACCGCCTCTGCATATAAAGCTTGGATTGATAAAGCAATTAGTTAAAGCTTTGGACAAGGACGGTCAATGCTTCCAATATATAAGCAAAGTATTTCCCCATAAATCTGATGCTAAATTAAATGAAGGTATTTTTGATGGTCCTGAAATCCGAACTTTATTTAGAGACGAAAACTTTGAACAAAGCATGACTGATGTTGAAAAGGCAGCATGGTTAAGTTTTAAAGAGATATCGACGAAATTTTTGGGTAATGCCAAAGACACGAATTATAAAGCTATTGTGAAAAGAATGGTACGTAATTTTGAAAAAATTGGGTTGTCTAATGAACTTAAAACTTCATTTTCTTGATTCACACGTTGATCAGTTTCCTGAAAATAACGGAGACTTTAGTGAAGAGCATGGTGAACGATTTCACCAAGATTTAAAGGAGTTTGAACGTAGATTTCAAGGAAACTGGGGTATCAACATGTTAGCAGATTACTGCTGGATGATAAAAAGAGAAACAGCTGCGAAAAAGGACAAAAACGTGTCAGAAATCCACTACATCGGTCATTCGAAGAGAAACGTGTACGTAAGCGTAAGCCAATTTAAAAAAAACATCGGAGAGAGAGAGAGAGAGAGAGAGAGACAAACATAGACAAAATGTTAAGTTTAACGTACACAATAGGCTAAGTTAATATCTTGAATTTACAGTCAATGCTGTGAAAGACTCTAAAATGAGTATTTCAGACGTAAAATTTTTAAAAAATCGATAAATTTACCATATACAGTTCTTGTCACCGCCCTCTAGAAGTAGTTTTTACACAATCTGACTTCAAATTCATGATCAGCAATCTGAAAAACCCCCAGGATAGTATTTCCAATGTTTATCGACTCTTCAAAAGACGCATGATTAAATTTTAATATTGTTTAAATCCATTTTAGGCAAAATTTCGACTTTTACCGATTTCCTCATCTTTTCAGCCCCATACAGAGGACTAGAATCGCGTTAAAAAAATTTGAAGGTATGGTTTCCCGTGTATTTTTTCCCGTAGAATTCGATTTTGAAGTCCAATTAACCGTATCTCATGATTTGTTTTTTCTAGACTCGAAAAACCGCAAAAAAACCGTAAAAAATGAGGTTTTTTCAATAAAACTCTGAGAAAAGGTAGGAAAACCCTATATTTTTATTACAGATTCGGATTCAGCGTCGAAAAATACATGAGAATATGTATGTTCGGTCAAAAGTTCAGACATTTTTTTTCATTTTGTGGGCCTGTGTATTTAATATGGAGCAATCATTTTATATTTTATAATTCAAATTCAAAATTAAGAAATAAAATCTAGATTTAAAATTTATATTTTGATTAATATTAATATTTATAAATAGAATTTATATCTAAATATGTAATAGTAATTAGAATATACACTTACATGAATTTAATATGCACCCGGTGTATAGAAATTCATCACACCTATTTGTACTTTTCTTTTCAGAGTATGTGCTTCTTTCGAATGAGACTAACTTGATCACGCTACATTGAATTATCTTCTATCATTCAAAGTCCTGACCCACTCAACAAATACATTTCCAAGTTCGATGTTCAATTTCTCCAACATCTTGAGAAAGTTATATCAAGATCAGCACTATTTGGGGAAGTCGATTCAAGTTATTTTTTAACAGCTTTAGATGTAGAACCTTTTGCCACTTGTTCGTATACTTTTGTTATTTAACAACTTATAGTACTGAACTCTGACTGGACAACTGGCTTTGATAAATCTATTAAACTACAAAAACTAGACAAACTTGCAAGTCCATGGCTAAGTACACGAACAGCAAGAACATTATATCTGTTAACTTTATACGTATTGTCCATAGCACTTTCTCTCTTGTTAGAGTTTACAGTTGCTTATTCATCACAAAAATCACAAATCATATTAATTTTGAATCCTTATCCTCCAAAAGAGGTTTCAATAAATTTCATCTTATGATGGCACACACTACAACACAATTTTTCCAACATAGAAGATAGAACGTTGGTATCAACATTTCTATCGTTTGCCCTGGAACTTGAAAATTCTATTCTTTTCAGTTTAGAAAAAGAAGTAGAGGGTCTACTTCTCTTAGCTTCAGAAGAATTTTTTTCACTTTTACTAAGAAATTTCCTTGGCCTCTTTTTAGATCTTTCTGTAGATCGTTTTCTATCTTGATGTTGGTTATGAAATCTGCCTCTGGTATCTCTTTCATTATTTTACATTTTTGAGGTTCGTAATCTTAATGTCAATTTAAGCTTTTTACACTTCAAATACACTTTCTATTAATACTACTTTATATTAATAAAACGGAATAAAATATGGATGTGAAACTTTTCAGAACTCAAATCAAGATAAATATTCTGTTAAAATTGAAAAAATAAACTCTTTTTATCAATTAAACCTAAAAAAAATCAATAAAAATTAAAAAAATTCAATCTAATATAATTCTTAACATTTTTTTAATTTGTAAAAATTATATCATTATAGACTTAATAAATAAAAACAAAATTGAATTTCTTAAAAAAAACTTTTTGGAGATTAATTAATGATTTATGAATTATTGAATCAAGTAATAAAAAAATAAGTTCTCATAGTGTTTTAATAAGATTAGCTAAAAATTTGAGAAAAATCTGAAAATAGCAAAATTAACAAAAAAATCAATTAAAAGTTTATTCTACTAATTTATTTATAAAAACGAAACTAAATGAGATAGAGTAAAAAAACTTGTTGGAGCTTATTTTACAGTAAATTTCCTATAAAAAAAACAATAAACCCAAATTCGATGGTGGGACAGAAAAAAAGGTGTTTTGTGCCCTTAATCATTAATTTTCATTAATTATATACCGCATTAAAAATTTTCCTACTGCAAATTGTTCAATCTTTCACGTGTATAAGGACGCCATTTTGAATTTTGTGAGTTGAGACAAGACTGCTGTTTTAATATTTTTTTTAACTTGTTTTTTTTTCTGCTTAGCAATAATGCGGAAATGCGCGAAAATATTTTAATTAATAAAGTGATTTTTTTTCTGTATATTATAAATATTGCCTTTTTCGTAATACAAAGAGTACAAAATTATCATAGTTTGGATGCTATCCGTGGTTGGATCATTGACCTTATATTTAATTTAATTTTTAAAAATGTAATTTCATATTTAATTGTTTATCGATATAAAAGTCAAGATATATAGTCTTGAGTAACGACTTTCCACACCACCTTACATTTCATACTAGTTATTATGATGAATTGCATTCATATATTTAATTTGATTGTATAAATTTTTTAATATTTAAATATAGATTTTAATTTAACTAATATATTTTAACTGTGTGAAATATGAAGGTGACGTTGTTAACCGTTAGAACTGTATTTATTAATTTGTTAAGTTTAATTTATTAAACTTTATTTAATAAACTTGATTTATTAATATTTATAAATTTTGAATTATTATTATGACTTATTTTTGTAATTTAGGACGTTGGTTCTTTAGGATAGGTATCCAAGAATAAAAGAATATTTATTTATATATATATATGTGTTGAATTGAACTTATCTTTATTTCTCCTTTAGTACAATAATTTTAGGCGAAGCGTAGCCTTAGACGGTAAGTATGAAATTAAGCTTGTGAGCTAAAGACTCTTGGGGTTTTATACTATTGGTAAAAGACAGTTGCATTCTTTCATATGTATGATATTATATATACTTTTATAATTTCGGGGAAAAGATTGATTGAATTTTGCATGTGATGCAGTTTAGAGTTCGATCGTCTCTTGTGCGTCGCATTCTTGTGTGTCGCATACTCGCGAATGTATAACGTTATTGTTTGCTATCGCAGTCTCAAGGTAGAAGACTTGACATATGATGCGTACGGAGTTCAATCACCCTCGAGTGAAATGTGCAAGATGAATATAAGTATAAATGTGCTATGAATGTTTGTCTTTGTTTACAACGTTACGGTGCGTTAGATTTTTTGATTAGTGGAAACCCTCGCGAGGAGCCCTAAAAACCACTTTATTTTATAGATTATATTACATAGATTAGTTATATATTTAAATTATAATTAATTTTTTTTATTGAATATAAATGAAAAAATAGTGATATTGTACAATATATAAGTGAAAAAATAACTTATTATTAATTAAATAATATTAATGATCAAAGTTATAATAAATTTAAAACTATACGAAAATTTTTAAATAATTATTTTATATGAAAATTTTGTTAGTATTATATTTGATATATCATAATGTTTATTTATGTCTTAAGATTTATAGGATTATTTTGATATAATTTCTTTTCGATATCTTTTTGACTTATTTTTACATTTTTTAAGATATATCAACATTTTATACTAAAATTCAAAAATTTGTTTACTTTAATATTCAAAAATAAGTGACGTAATCATTATTAATATTCATGAGATCATTGAATCATTATATTATCTCAATGATTCTAATTTGAATATATATGGCTGATTCCATTCAGATTCATGCAGGCCGTCACTGATCGAATTTTATTTTTTCTTCAAAGTATTAAAAATACCTTCTATTATGTATATGAAGATAAAATTTACCTCATAGAACGCTCAAAAAAATTTTTTTTCTTCACTACAGCAATTTTAGTGTTGGATGTAAAAACGAAAATTCAAAAATTGAAAATGAACCTCTACTTTTAAATGACTACAGCTCCGTCAATTTTTAATCTTTTTGGGCGTTATTTAAACGAAAGTGTGCGGAATCCTGTCTAGTTTTAAATGCAATCTCGATTTTTGTAATACAATTTGATCTCACTGAGTTATTTACGAAAAACCGAAAAAAAGCGATTTTTTTCAAACACGATTTTCTCAAAAACTATATTTTTTTTTTTTGAAATTTTTATATGATTTTATACATGAAAAATACTAACTTTTAGGGTAGGTGAGAATATGCGATTTTGCCTTATTTTTTTTTAACAGATTTTTAAACGTTTTTTTTATATTGATACAATGACGCATCGTACTATTTTTCCAACTTTACGTGTTCCTACAACTATTTTTATGCTTTTATTTATTAATATATCAAAAATATCAACAATAATCTTTAAAATAAACCCCGGATCGAATATTTTGATCAATTAGAACCAAAGTTATAACGATTTAAAGTTTAAAAAAAAATGCTGAAACTTTAAATAAATATATTTACTTTGAATTTTGAATTTTGAAAAGGTAAATTTTTTAAACACTAAAATATATTATTTGGTCATTTTCAATGAACAAATAATATGCGATACAATTAAGAAATTAACACTAATGATTTGAGAACTAATGTGAATAAAAAAATCCGAATTTGAATAAAACTTTTAAATTTACTTCTTGCCACTCATGTCTCGAAGTTTTGGCAGTGTAACTTTGGTTTCGTTCACTTTTCCAACAGTGAATCTTTTGAATACCTTTAATTTCTTTTGGATTTTCTAACCATTACATTTTTTTTGTCTGTCGAAAAACTTCTAACTCATCCTTGCGGATAACAAGAATGTTAATCGACGGAGTATATTTTGATACGTGAGTGGCGAAATTTTCAGCGTTTCTAATAAAATCTGCACTCTTCTTGGACAGATTATGCGTGGTAGCATAATATATAACTAAACCACCAATACCGTCACAAGCGCCTTTACCATGACCTGTTGCAGAAAAAAGCCATTTTCTGTTTACTTTTGAGTTTTGAAACTCATAGAATTGATATCTATTTTTAAAATGACTGGCAGCTCCATCGGAAATGGTTATGATTTCATCAAAATCTTGCACAATATGTTTTTGTTTTAAGTTGTCGATGATTAAATTTATAGCCATTAGGGCATGAGACGAATCATGTTTAATATCGTCAGAGACGGTGACATAACTGACTATTTTATCATTTCCAAAATAGCATACTGACGTAAATATTGATATTTGGTTTTTACTCCAATGGTAGCTTTGAATTTCATTTTGAAGCAGAACTGTCCAATTTTCTGCAAAATCGACATGAATAACTAATTGGAAGTCATTATTTTTCGCTAAAAGTTTAACCTCTTCAATTGCTATACGTTGAATTTCTTTGACCAATTTATGAGCTCTTACAGTAAGAGCACGCTCTCCTAACTCTATTAAGAAATTTTCAATTGTGCTAGTTTTATTCAGTAAATTTGATTTTTCCCAAACACCATAAATTATTTCTTCATATAAATCTTCTTCTGTCAAAGAAATTACTTGTAAATCAATAGAATCTCTAATGGGACATTCTTTACATTCTCTTAGTACACATTTCATATCATCTTTTGAACAAAAAAGTGAAGAACATATTTTCAATTCCAAATCTGCAATGTCTTGTTTATTCTCTTTTTTATAATTATTCAAGGCATCTAATATAAGTTTAAGATTCTCGCAGTAAACGCAAAGACACGAATCGGTGGGTGGATGTGGTATAACCCACTTCGGACTTAAAGCGTAGAATGTTGATTTACCAATTTTTGTTTTCATTTCAGGATTTTTGTCTTTAAATAATTGATATATTTCTTTTAGACTTCGCATAAGAAAGCGTTTGACTTTTTTAGTTTTTATACCATTTTCTTTGATAGATACTGTGTCGCTTTTATTTGCACTTTGACGAGAACAATTAAAATCATCGTTCAGATAATAATCCTTTACTTTCATTACAATTTCACTATCCAAAGAATGGCCACAATAGATCACAGACTGCTTGTAAATTTTTTTATTATTTACCAATGATCGTGCTTGATCAATCATATAAATAGTTACATTTGGTAAAACTGACAATAAATAATCTTTGGAAATATCACTTGGTATAATACTCAACAATTGCACTTTTTCAAGAAAATTTGAACAATTATCTAATGCAATTTTAATAGTCTCAAGCCATTTATCATTTGTTTTACATTCATTATTTTCATTCGATGCGGGCAAATCCGTTATATCGTAGACTTTCACCATTTTACTTGCTATTTGTGAATCAAATGCATCATTCATTTGTTTTCTTTTTCGGAGAGCATAAGATTTTTGCATCTTGATATTGATACTTTGAGGCATTTTAATTGGTGAAATGTTTGATTCCAAATCACTTGAATTCTTGTTGAGCTGTTCTATCACAGCCTCACTATGAATAAAATCTTCCGAAGATTGTTGACTGCTTGAAGTCACTGAAATAGGCGTATTTTTCACTTCATCTAATAATATTTTGTAACATGAAGGGTATACTTTATCTTCTCTAGAGAAAGAAGTATTTGGATATAATCGCTTCAAAGACTCCGTTAGATCACCTGATTCTCTAAGCGGACTTTTGGAGCAATCATAAACAACTTTTTCGTGCCTTTCTTTTAAATCCTTGCACTTTATTTTAACAATCAGTGATGCCATTATTGATATTCTGTTCAATGACAGATCAAAAAAAATAATTTTTCTTAAACATCTTTATTTTTTATCTTTCTTTTCTTATATTTTCAAACACGTCAAGTCGTTAATGAGAATGCAAAGAACGAGTCATCAACAAAAATACCATACAAAATGAATTAAAATTTTAGGCGCGAAATTCAAACTGATAAAAAAATTATATTCTTCAACAAAAAAAATTTTAATAAAATAATGTACCATAAAAAGAGGATAAATGATTATGTATACTTTTATCCAAATAACTTTTTTTTTAAATTAAAAAATTTATATCCTCAGATTTTAATCTTTAACGAAAATTGCGTTTCCTCAATGTAAATATCATATTTATTTAAAGTTTCAGCATTTTTTTTTAAACTTTAAATCGTCATAACTTTGGTTCTAATTGATTAAAATATTCGATCTGGGGTTCATTTTCAAGATTATTGTTGATATTTTTGATATATTAATAAATAAGAGCATAAAAATAGTTGTAAGAACACGTAAAGTTGGAAAAATAGTACGATGCGCCATGGTATCAATGTTTTAAAATCGAAAATATAAAAAAAACGTTTAAAAATCTGTTAAAAAAAATAAGGCCAAATCGCATATTCTCACCTACCCTAAAAGTTAGTATTTTTTATGTATAAAATCATATAAAAATTTCAAAAAAAAAAAAAAATATAGTTTTTGAGAAAATCGTGTTTAAAAAAAATCGTTTTTTTCGGTTTTTCGTAAATAACTCAGTGAGATCAAATTGTATTACAAAAATCGAGATTGCATTTAAAACTAGACAGAATTTCGCACACTTTTGTTAAAAGAACGCCCAAAAAGGTTAAAAATTGACGGAGCTATAGTCATTTAAAAGTAGAGGTTCATTTTCAATTTTTGAATTTTCGTTTTTACATCCAACACTAAAATTGCTGTAGTAAAGAAAAAAAAATTTTTTGAGCTTTCTAGGAGGTACATTTTATCTTCATATAGATAATAGAAGGTATTTTTATTACTTTGAATAAAAAAAAAAATTCGATCAATGACGGCCTGCATGAATCTGAATGGAATCAGTCATATAAAATAAAATAATTTTGAAATATTAAACTTACTTCGTACAATACTTACTTTTATAATTTTTTAATCTAATATTTTTTTTAATAATATTAGCTAATCGTAATAAATATCTAGAATAAATTTGATAATTTTGATTAATATAATATTCTGTTATTGGTTTACATATTTGAATTTTATATTCTATAATTTTATCAACGTAACATTTATAATATTCTGGTACCTTATTCCAATTATTGTATTCAACTTTTTCTTCATTCTCGCCAATATATGAATTAATAATATCATTTCATCGAGAAATTTCTGTATCTTCTGACATATTATCACTTAGGCTTTCTAAATAATATTCATATTCTTCTTCATAATTTAAGTAGTCTTCAATTTGATTATTTGAATAATCTATTGTTTGTTGATCGATAACATCATTTACTTCAAGATGATTTCCTTTAATTGAATTCCATTCTATCATTTTCGTTTATATTGTTTATTTATATATTTTAATTTTTATTATTAATTTTTATAGTAATATTGTAATTTTAATATTTATTAATTTTATTATTAGTTTAATAATTAATATAAATGTAACCTGTAAAAAATAAAAATTAAATTATTATATAATTTGTTAAAAATAATTAATGCAGAAATTTAATATTGATAAATTTTCAAAATTTTATGTTAAATTATAATAAAATTATTTTTCTAATATTTCTTGACACACTATATTTGGTATAGTATCATTATTTTCTGATTCATTTTGAATAAATATTTCATTTGCATTTTAACATCGCGAAAGAGCAACGTATGATTGACCATGAGAAAATAAAGGTTTAACATATATACCAACATTTTCAAAACTTTGTCCTTGAAATTTATTTATAGTTATTGCAAACGCTAGAACAATAGGAACATTTATGTGAATATTGTGGGGAAGGTTAGATTCTTTAAAAAAACATAAAAAGATTCATGATACTGTAAGTAATACATAACAAAAATTATTAACAGTAATATTATTTATATTTTCATAAATACATAATGTTTAATCTTATTCATTAATAATATTTTTATAAATTTTAGTTAAAACATACTTATATTATATAAATAAGTATAAACAATTATTAAAATCAAATATATATCATTAAAAATATTAATGATGTATATATATATATATATATATATATATATAACGGTAGTTTCCGGGTTTCGAGTTTCCGAGCTAAGCTTCCGGGATTTAAAGTTTCCGGGCTAAGAGGATTCGAATTTTGATCAAGTTTCCGGGCTAAGAGGATTCGAATTTTGATCAAGTTTCCGGGCTAAGAGGATTCGAATTTTGATCAAGTTTCCGGGCTAAGCTTCCGGGATATGAAGTTTCCGGGTTAGGAGGATTCGGAATCTGGTCAAGTTTCTCTACTATCATTCAAATTTTTTTTGACGCCTACACTAAAAAAATTGCAGGTGACTCTGATGAAAAGAATAACTCTATTTATAACGTCATTGACAACGTAAATCATAACGTATAAAAATTACGTAAAAATAACGTCGTAGCAACGTAATAAAATAAAGTTAAAAAGAACGTTATTTTTAGGTACGACCGCTATACGAAAGTGCCTTATATTTTCGACATCGCGAAAAATGTAACCCTTTAAACTATGTTATTTTATGATAAAAAACTTATTTCAGTAGCAAAATAAGACTGAGGGGCGATTCAACCTATGCTACATATGTATGTATCACGGTGATATGTATGCACGTTCGAACGTAAGTTGGTAGCACTGCTAAGACAAGTCGTCGCGCGCATTGAATCGTCTGTCGAACCGTCAAGACCTCAAGTCTCCGTTTCCATGTAGATACAATTTTTGCGCGCGACGACTTGTCTTAGCAGTGCTACCAACTTACGTTCGAACGTACATACATATCACCGTGATACATACATATGTAGCATAGGTTGAATCGCCCCTCTGTTACGAGGCTTCCTTAAAATGTATGTATGGATGTATGTGTGTGAGAAATCAAGTTTATGAATTTTCTCAACGAGTTTTTATCCGATCTGAATAATTCAAAAGGGGACTTATTTTAAATAATAACACGAGTAAACGTTCCTATTTTGAAAAAGCCGTTGGAAGCGTTTTTAAACAAGTGCCTTTTTAATGGTCAAAAAAATTGATTTTTGGTAATAACTTGAAAAATACGATTTTTTTTTTAAAGTATATAGAATAAAAGTTGCAATATTATCCTTGGCTCACCCGAATAAAAATTTTTAATAAAACGATTACTTCCAAAGACGATCGCCTTTATTTTACTAGCATTCAAAGTAAGAGAAATACCAGCATCCCACCAGCGACACCGCCCTGCCCTTATGAAAATAACCTGTAGAATAATTTGTAGAAAAATCTGCAGGAAAATCTGTAGAATATCTACAGAAAACCTACAGAAAATCTACAGAAAAATCTAACTTAACACCGCAGGATTTTCTGTAGGGAAGATTATGAGGAAATATACAGGTGGAACGTAGATAAATTTGTAGAAAAATCTGCAGGATGCTTACAATTATTACTTGCAGCTAAAACTGTAAAAAAGTTTACAGAGATTCTACAGGTCTCTTACAAAGTAATATATAGGATTTGTGTAGGATTTCCTGATAAATTTTTATAGGGTTTTCGCCTACATTATTTCCTAAAGTATTTTCTACAGTTTTCTGTAAACCACCACGTAAGATTTAGTACAAGAAATATTTGAGAATTTCTTACAGAATTACCTGAAGGAATTTTCTCATTTTCCTAAATTTTTTCCAATTATATTCTTTATAAAAAAACATTCCACTATAAAAATGTCTGCATAATTTTCTACAGAATTTCCTTCAGACTTTCTAATAGAAAATTTCAAAGAATTTTCTGCAAGATTACTAATAGGAAATCTTCCTTTATTTATTTTTGATCCATAAAAGAATTTTCAAGAAATTTTATAAAATATTATGTAAAATATCATGAATAAAACTTTATTATTATTAAATTATTTGGTGTTCTTTATTTAAGTATAATAAATAATTACGAGTTAATAACTTGATAATTATTTTTCTATCATAGGAAAAGACCAAAAACGAGGTTGACCTCATAGTGTGAGCCCTTCGAAGATTGAAGAGCTCACGGTTCAACACGTGCTCTGGTCGACCAGTGCTCTGGTCTTATATACCTGCGGCTTGAAAATTTTCACAAGCGATCTCAAAACTTAGGGATACGCCATCTAGTGACTTAAAATTAAATCGACGTAATCGATCTTGTATCGTATATCCTACGAAATTTTCTTAAGATTTTGCTGCAGAATTTTTTACTGATTTTCCTGCAGATTTTTCTATATTATTTCAATTTAATTTTAAGTCACTAGGTGTCGTTTCTCTAAGTTTTGTGATCGCTTATACAAATTTTCAAGCTGCAGGTATATAAGACCAGAGCACTTAGTGTTGAATCGTGAGCTTTTCGAAGGGCTCACACTTTGAGGTTAACCTCGTTTTTGGTCTTTTCCTATGATAGAAAAATAATTATCAAGTTATTAACTCGTAATTATTTATTATATTTAAATAAAGAATACCAAATAATTTAATAATAATAAAGTTTTATTCAGGATATTTTACATAATATTTTATAGAATTTCTCGAAAATTCTTTAATGGATCAAAAATAAATAAAGCAAGATTTCTTATTGGTAATCCTGCAGGAAATTCTTAAAATTTTCTGTTGGAAAGTCTGTAGAAAATTCTGTGGAAAATTATGCAGAAATTTTTTTGGTGGAATATTTTTTTATAAAGAATATAGTTGGAAAAAATTTAGGAAAATGAGAAAATTCCTTCAGGTAATTCTGTAGGTAATTCTCAAATATTTTCTGTACAAAATCTTACGTGGTGATTTACAGAAAACTGTAGAAAATACTTTAGGAAATAATGTAGGCGAAAACCCTATAAAAATTTATCAGGAAACCCTACACAAATCCTGTATATTACTCTGTAAGAGACCTGTAGAATCTCTGTAAACTTTTCTACAGTTTTAGCTGCAAGTAATAATTGTAAGCATCCTGCAGATTTTTCTACAAATTTATCTGCGTTTCACCTGTAGATTTCTTCATAATCTTCCCTACAGACAATCCTGCGGTGTTAAGTTAGATTTATCTGTAGATTTCGTGTAGGTTTTCTGTAGATATTCTACAGATTTTCCTGCAGATTTTTCTACAAATTATTCTACAGGTTATTTTTATAAGGGTGGCCGCCCTCTGCAAAATACGAATCCCCTCATCCTTATCGTCATAAAGAACCTGTGTATAAATTTGAAGATCATCCGCATACAGCAGATGCCCGACGCAACCAGAGTCCAGTGCGTCACGTGCGTCATTTATGTAAATACAAAACAACAGGGGCCCCAGCACCGAACCCTGAGGTACTCCTAGATTGGTTATTAGCCAATTCGATTCCTCCTTTAAATGCGTGGAAACCATTTGTTTCCTACCTGATAAATAGGAGTTAATCAATCTGAGTACGGCCCCGGAGAACCCCATCTATTTAAGCCTCGCAAGAAGTTTGGAGGGAGAGATCGTGTCGAATGCCTTACTAAAGTCAAAAAGTAGTAGTAACGTGACAAGTTTCCTGTCTAGACCGAACCATATATCGTCTGTAAGCTTGAGTACAGCAGTCTGCGTAGAATGGTTTTTCCTGAAGCCCGTCTGCATAGGATCGAGCAATTTTTTGGATGTAATGTACTCCTGCAGTTGGTCATTGGCGATCTTCTCAAGAACCTTCGAAAGAAAACATAAGATGGCTATAGGCCTAAAATCTTTTGGCTGCTTTGGTGCAGCACACTTTTCAATGGTATAATACGTACTTGCTTCCAATGGCAAGGGAAGATCCCCCGTGCAAAAGAGGAATTAAACAGAGTCACAAGATGTTTACCAATAAATGATAAAGCGTTAACTATCACACTTTGCGGAATGCCACCCTCACCACGAGCCTGTAAGGATAAATGTGAAATCGCAAAAACAACATCATTAAAACTAATTGGTTTAAAGGTAAACCCACTTTCATTGCATTGAGAAAGAATTCTCAATCGCTCTTCACTATCCTCTTGCGGCGAGACTGACACCCCAGCAAAGTGTGCATTAAGCTCATCTGGAGTGAATCCATTCAAATCCCCTTGAGGTCCGCATAGCAGTCCCAGGTCTCTCAACTCATTCTTCTCTCAAGACATTACAACCCGCAAGAGCACCAAACAGCCTATTGTAAAAAATACGATAGAAATACGAATATAAGCAGTTTAAGCATGGTCCGCCCGTTCGTCTATCACCCTACGCAACCGCGGAATCTTTCCATCCTTGGAAACTTATTCTTATTAGAATGCTTTTGAACGCTTTTAACGGCGCCAAATTCTCGATTGCAGTAGTGAGATTGTCACAGAGGCAACCAAGTGCAGATTCAGGGTCAACTGTGTCAGTCATAAGTGGCGACCAATCACAGCCAGCAAGTTTCTCTCCCTATGCAGTTGGACAAATATTTTTGTAGTTTCTATACATGATAGGTTTTTGATCCAGAGTTATAGTATTGCAAGGCAAACATACGTCAATCAAATTATGCCGACTGTGAAAGCTCGGCGGTAAGTTCCGCGCATCAAGCACCACGTCGTTGTCATCGACAAAGATCAGGTCAATCCACGTGGGAGACGTCGGAGTATGATGCGTAGTACCGTGCTAGACCAACTGTAACGAAAGATCAGCCGACAGCTTTCTAAGAAACTTGGTATCACTGCTCTCTTTAAGGAGATCGGTATTTAAGTCCCCCATCATAATTTTATGGGAATAGTCCGAACAAAAATTTCTTAAATCATTTAACAAGTTAGAGTTTCTAATAAACGAAACAGCAGGAGGATGATAAATAACAAAAACTAGCATGGGCTCGGACAACTTGCACATAACAGAAAATATATAGCTCGCCAACTTGCACATAACAGAAAATATATTGAGGCACCTCCGGCTCACTGCTACTATTACTAGTTTGCGTCTCCGAAGTAGCCAAAGTAGTACATTTTAGATTATCTTTAATATACAAAGCAACTCCTCCACCACACAAGTTTCTGTCTCGTCTAAACACTTTGTACCCCCTGACCTGAATGACGTCATCTGATACAGATGGGCATAGCCAAGTCTCAGCGACTTTAAATATGTCGTAAGAATAATAACCACTTAGAAGTTCACGCGCTTGCCCAACATGAGCTCTCAAAGAGGTCACATTCAGGAAGCACGCGCGCAGTTCACCCCTCCTCCCTGTTCGACTCTCCGAAGAGGACCAGCGCAGTCATTGCGGAGAAGTTCTAAAGATATTGCATGATTTTTAATCAATTCATGATTCGAGCTCATCTCACTATTTTAGGTTTAAATTTATCATTCTTATATAATATTTAAAAGATGTATCTTATTTTTTTCTATAAATTCTATTTTATATACTTTTTTAAAATTCGTTTTTTTTAAGTTATCACTAAAAAATCATTTTTTCAACCTCCAAAGGGATAACTGTTTTCAAACCGCTCGAACGATTTTTTTTTAAACTGCCAACATTTATTTGTATTATTGTTTTAAATCATCCCCCGTCGGGATGATTCAGATCAAATAAAAACTTTATAGAAGACTTTACCTTTAAGCTACTGAACTATAAAATAATATTTCATCCCAGGCGGATGCATTCGGGTTTTTACGTGCAGAGAGTTCTCAATTGATAAATAGGTTAGATGCACGCTATGAGCTCTTAGGCTGCAATAGCAGTCATTACTACCCAGGAGTATAAAAGCTTCTGGGTTGCATTGAACTCATTATAGCCCAGCAGCAACTTTTCTCGATCGTATTTCGACTTAAATCAGAAACAAAAGAATCAATAGTGCAAAACTGCAAGTTCAGTTGTATTCGGTATTCAAGCTACAGCTTGAGCTGCAGAATTTTATTACTTTAAAAAATGGATATTTATAAAAAAAAATAAAATTATAAAATTGCAATAATATTAACTATAAATGATTTTAATAATGTTAATTTTATTATTTATTGTCGATGTTATTATTTCTTTCTAATTTTATTATTTCTTGTTAATTATTTATTGTTAATTTTTTCATTTATTATGAAAAATTAATAAATTCTAATAAAAAAAATACCATATAATTTTAATTTTATTATATAAATATAAAATTATTTGTAAAAAAACATCTGCACCTAAAAACCCTCATGCGTCCTTGCCTGTGATCAAAAATTTTTTAAGCACCCTGGGCGAGCCTTGTGCGATGACGGCCTTTGGACGATATTTACATCGTTCTCAGATCGTAATCGCGCAAGGCTCGCCCAAGGTACATAAATAACTATTAAACTTTTCTATAGTCTGGTTATCTGAAAGTATATGGTCCTGGTGTCGTTGAAAGTCGATATTGATAGTCAAGTTCTCCTTGCGAATGGAAAGGTGAATAAAAATTATGATTTGGAGAATGGCTTTGTCATTTTATTTTCTAGTGTATAGTAACTTTTTCTAAAGTGATGTTAAAACAGTTAAAGTCATATGTTATATAAATGTATGTTACATGTTTATTTGTGTCACTGTAATCTTTTCATAGGATGTGTAATTGCAGCAATTTTATATGATGAATAGTTGCTATAAAGTTTTAATTCAAATACAACATTTTGAGAAATCATTAAGAATAACAAAATTTAATTTATAATTACGGCTCATGTATCTTAGTATTAAAAAAAAAGAATAATCAAGGTTACGTCGTCGTAATCCCATTTTGATTTTTTTAATTTTCAAAATGGATTTTAAATTAATTATACATCTGTGAGATGGATTACTTTCTCTATGCATTATTATTTATATTTTTAATCATTCAGGATAAATGTGCTTATCGTTGTCGTAAACTTAATATCGTGATTGTTATTTCTGAATTTAATTATATTGTTAGAATCTAGTACTATTTGTGAACATTATTATAACGCAAGTTTGGTTTCTGGATCAACCAGATATCATACATAAGTGCGGGCTTTCTGTTCTTAAAGCTGGAAATTAAAAAATATGAAGATCCAGAAATAACAGTAATATACCGAAATCTTTCACCAGAAATAACAGTTGCATAACAAATGAAATTCCCGGGAATAACAATTACATAAAAATATATATGTTTATGTAATTGTTATTTCCGGTAATTTCAATTGTTATGTTACTGTTATTTCCGGTAACCGATTTTAGTATGCAACTGTTATCTCCGGGACTTCATATTTTTTCATTCACAGCTTTAACAAGAGAAGCACTCACTCACATATGATATCTAGTTGATCCAAGAACTATACTTCCACTACAATAAAGTTCATAAATAGTACTAGAATTAAATAATATAATGAACTGCAGAAATAACAATCACGAAAGCAACTTTACAACGACAATAAGCGCATTTAATAGTAATGCATAGAAAAGTGTTTTATGCCACAAATGTATATTTGAATTTAAAATAAATTTTGATACAAACAGTAACCAAAATGGGATTATGACGACAGTAATCTCAATTATCCTTTTTTCTACATATTGAATACTTATAAATTAAATTTTGTTATTCGTAATGATTTCGCACACTGTTGTATTTGAATCAGAACTTCATGGCAACTATACATAATATAAAATACTTGCATTTATAAATTCTATAAAAGGATTATAGTGACACTGCAAAATTAAAAGTGTAAAATACATTTATATAATATATGACTTAAACTCTTATAACATAACTTTAGGTAAAAGTACTACACATATTTATTAGTAAGAAGTATTATCAAATCATTTCCTGAATCATGATTTTCATCCTCCTTTTACTTTAAAAAGGGAACTTGACTATCACTCTGGGTGTTTGACAACACCAAGACCATATACTTTCTATAAATCAGGTTATATCTAGGGCTTCGCAAGAGTTGAGACAAAACAATATTACTATTTATATCCTATTGATATTAAAAAATCTTGGAAAAAACCATATTGTTTTGGTCTTGACCGAACAAAATATTGTATTGACAAGACTTTGTTTTGAAATATTGATTTTTTAACAAGTATTTATATTTTATGCGTTCCCAAGAAGCGATTCTTACAGCAAGTAAATGTCGTATTTAAATGCTCTATAAAAGTTTTGAAATCCCATAAACATCTTTTGTTTGTATGAAATAATGCATAAATTCATAAGTAACTTAACTTATATAAAAAATGTGGCAGTTATTTAGAAGCTTTGCTTCTCAAATATATATAGAGACTAGAAAGCGTGGTTCTTCCGAAAATTATTATTTTTCTTATTGGAATTAGTTATTTTTCATTTGATTAATTATTAATAAAAAAAATTGTAATAAATGAAGTTTATTAATGTACACGTGATTATTGTCACGTGCATGATAAACAGAGAAACATAGATAGATACCGTGAAGGACGTAATTTCTGATCACTTAGGAGGTATTTCTGATCACATATTTACATGTAAAAAAGTAAAAGTATATTTCTTTTTCACACAAACGAAGCATTTCTTACGCTCAATCTATTTTTTCTCATAAATTAAAAAAAAGTTTTTCCTACTAAAATCTTATAGATTATGATTTATAATAAATAATGATCAGAAATTACGCCATGATCAGGAATTACGTCCTTTACGGTATTATAGGTATTATAGCATCTCTTTTTCTTTTTTTCTGTTGCTTAGTAGTTTATCACGCACAAGTAATGTACGCATAGACAAAATATAAGAAAAAAAAAGAGAGAGTAAAGAATATACATACAATATATATATATATATATATATATATATATATATATATATATTAGTAAGTATTGTGGTAATTTAAATAAAAATCTTCTAATTCATATAAATTGTATTAAAATTATTGATGTACGTTTTCTTTTATTATGAAATTTCAAAAAATCGAATCAAGAATTATTATCAAGATCAATAATCTTGAGCAATTAATCTTGGTATTGTCTTTGTTGTTAGTTGTTAAATTTTGTCTTGAAATCGAAACAAAACAAGACAATATCAAGATAATTATTGATGTCTTGCGAAGCCCTAGTTATATCATTGCATAAAAAATTTTATATTATGCAAAAAAAAATAACGCCCCATATCGCAAATGAAAAATCAAATCAGATAATATTTAAGAATGACAGAAACCAAAAAGGAATAAAACGACAGTAATCTTGATTATTCTGTTCTTCTCAAACCTATGATTCATGACCCTTAAGCATTGGTTTAATATTGTAATTTTTGATGAATTCGCACATTTCTGTACTTAAATCGATATGTCATAAGAAGCCATCGCTAGAATAAGATTGTTTCGTATATTCTATGAACGGATTACCACGACAGTCCTTAAATAAACATTTTACGTAATTTTATATAACTCAATGTGCTTAAACATCACTATAGACTAAAGTTTAATATATTACAAAATAATATTAAAAAGATATTTTTCGAATCATGATTCTCATTCATCTTTAACATTGCAAGAAGAACTTAACTATCCGTATGGGTTTTTTACGACACCAAGACTATATAGTCTCTGGTGGCAAGGCTGAAAAAGTGTCTAAGCGGTTTAATATTATGTAAAAGAAGCAGCGCTTTGTTTCGACAATGAGTAATTAAATCTCAAATAATATTTCAAAATAATAAAAATTCAGGAGGGATTACGGCGTCAATAATCTTGATTATCAATTTTTTTTCAAAGGTATGATTCATGACCTGTAAGCAATAATGCGATTTTTTTATTATTAATGAATTGTTATACTATTCTGATTGTTACGAAATGTCATTTGCAATCATTAATTGAATACGATTGTTACTTTCATACATTCTAAGAATAGAATACCCCGATAGTCGATAAATTAAAAGGGTTTGTACTTTTCTAAAACTTAATCTGCATAAACGTCACTTTAGATTGAAGTTTTATTACATTACGAAATAATATTACAGTTTTAATGTCTGAGTCAGGATTTTCATCACCTTTTAAATTTCAAGAAGAACTTGAATATCAATATAGGTTTTTGACGACGCCAAGACCATAAACTCTCTGGTGGCTAAGCTAAGGAAGTGCTTGAGCTATTTCATATTATGCATAAGTAGTAGCACTTTGTTTCACGAATTTATAATTAAATCTCAAATGATATTTGAAGATGATAAAAATTAAGATGGGATAACGGCGACAATAATCTCGATTATTACTATTTTTTATTCATCCACATTTTATCTTGCAAGAATAACTTCACTATCTATGTGGGTCTTTGACGACATCAAGTCCATAAACCCCATAATTACTAGGCTATGTATATTTCTGAGGTGATACATATTATGCGTAAGTAGTAGCGCTTTGTTTCGCGAATAAATAATCAAATCTCAAATGATATTCAAAAATGATAGAAATAAAGAAGGGATTACATTTACACTAATCTCGATTATCCTTTTTTATAATGGTATGATTTATGACCTATTAGCATTAGTGTGAATATTGGAATTTTTAATAATTTGTCATTCTTTTGTAATTCAATCAAAAAGTCATGAGCAACTATCAATTGAATACGATTGTGGCCTCCATACTTTTTCTGAACGGATTACCCCGACAGTCCATAAATAAACATGTTTTGTATTTTTCTACAACTTACTCTGCTTGAACGTCACTTTAGGTTGAAGTTTGATTAAATTACAAAATGGTATTACAGTTTTAGTTCGTAAGCCATGGTTTTTAACCATCTTTTACACTGCAAGAAGTTGACTATCCATATAGGTTTTTGACGATACGAAGACCATATACTCTCTGGTAGCTAGACTAAGGAAGAAGCTGAGCTATTTCATATTATGCATTAGAAGTAGTGCTTTACTTTGCCAATGCATAATCAAAGCTCAAATAGTATATCGAAATGATAAAAATTAAAAAGAGATTACAGTGACAATAATTTTGATTACCCTTTTTTTCTCAAAGTTATGATTCATGACCTGTAAGCATTAGTGCGATTCTGTAATTTTTAATGATATAGCATACTATTGTGATTGAATCAAAATGTTAGAAGCAACTATGGATTGAGTGAAATTTCTGCTTTGATACGTTCTACAAACGGATTACCCTATCAGTCCATAAATACACATGTTTTGTACTTTTTAAAAACTTGATCTGCTTCATTGTCACTTAAAGTTAATGTTTGATTATATCACGAGATGATATTACAGTGTTGATTAGTAAGTTATGGTTTTTATCCACCTTTACATTGCAAAGAGAATTTGACTATCAATATGGCTTTTTGACGACACCTAGTCTATGTACTCTCTGGCGGTTAGGCTAAGGAAGTGCCTCAGCTATTTCATATTCTACATAATAAGTAGCGCTTTGTTTCGCTCATGCATAATCAAATATAAAATAATATTCAAAAATGATAAAAATTAAGAAGGGATTGAAGCGACAAACATCTCGATTAGTACTATTTTTTTCAAGAGTATAATTCATGACCTCTAAGCATTAGTGTATATTTTGTAAATTTAAATTAATTAGCTTACATTCGTGTTCAAATCGAAACGTCATAAGCAACCATTGCTAGAATAAGATTGTTTGTTTCGTACATTCTAGAAACGGATTACCCCAACAGTTCATAAGGAAATATGTTCTGTACTTTTCTATAACTATATCTGCTTATTCGTCACATTAGGTTAAAGTTTGATTGTATAACGAAATGATATTACAGTTTTGATTCCTAAGTCATAGTTTTCATTCATATTTTAGATTGCAAGAAAAACTTGACTGAGAATATAGGTTTTTGATGACACCAAGACTTTATGCTCTCTGGTAGCTGGGCTAAGAAAGTGCCTTAACTATTTCATATTATGTATAAGTAGTAGCGATTTGTTTCGCCAATGTATAATCAAATCTCAAATAACATTAGAAAATTACAAAAATTAAAAAGCGATTACGGCGACAATAATCTCGATTATCCTTTTTTATTAGGATTTGATTTATGATCTATTAGCATTAGTGTGAATTTTGTAATTTTGAATAATTTTGCACACTTTTGTATTTAAATCCAAATATCATAGGTAACCATAGCTTAAATAAAATAGCTGGTTTCGTACATTCAACAAATGGATTATCCTAACAGTCCATAAATAAACTTGTTTTGTACTTTCCTATAACTATATATGCTTAAGCGTCACGTTCGGCTGAAGTTTGATTGTATCATGAAATGATATTACAGTTTGGATTTCTGACTCATAGTTTTCATTCATATTTTAATTGACAAAAAGAACTCGACTAAGAATATAGGTTTTTGACGACACCAAGACTTTATGCTCTCTGGTCGCTGGGCTAAGGAAGTGCTTCAGCTATTTCATATTATGCATTAGTAGTAGTACTTTGTTTCGTAAATGTATAATCAAATCTCAAATGACATTTGAAAATTATAAAAATTAAGAAGCGATTACGGCGACAATAATCACGATTATCTTTTTTTTTAAAGGTATGATTTATGACCTATTGGCATTAGTGTGAATTTTGTAATTATGAATGAATTTGCACACTTTCGTATTTAAATCCAAATATCATAGGTAACGATAGCTTAAATAAAATGGTTGGTTTCGTACATTCAACAAACGGATTACCCTAACAGTCCATAATTAAACATGTTTTCTACCAGAGATAAGTAGAGATTGCCAATGCCGTGTTAATAAAACGTGCCGAATTCGATCATGACGATCCTTGCGGCGATTCCGGAACTATACGCGCAAAGCCCCTCCACGTCTACACGCGCGTAGAGAAGCAAGCGAGAGGGGAGGAGACAAACACACGAAACACGCGGCTTCCAGTGGCGTAGGTAAACTTACGGCAAACCCGCTTTAGCTTGTTTTCGCCGCGATACTTTATAGCTTTATTTCAATGCGATTAACCGTCCCGAAAATTTGTTGATTTATTTTTATTTAAAACAGATACATATTTTATAATAAAAATCATTAAAGTAATCAAACAAATAAATAATAATAAATAAAATCTTATGGGGGGCGATGAACATACGTAACTTTTTACTCTGTTGAACTAATGTATGCGGTGGCTGTGGTCACTAAGTTTTTACGCACCTCGCCGTTATTCTAATTTTGCCAAGTTCAAACCCGATGTTCCTCCTATTTTTTTTTTTATGTTTTATTTTTGAATATTATATATTTTTATAATCAATTTTTATAGCGGAAAAAATAAAATTTAAAATTTATTTAAGACCTTAAATTCTATTTTATTTCAAAAATATAAAAAAATATATTTACAGATAGGGATAGAAAAAAATTTTATTGTCAATATTACATGGATATATAACTTATATCAATATGAAATAAAAACGTAGGTAGTTCTGTAATTTTTTCCTGCTAAATAAAAAATATTAAAGATTGAAAAAATTATTATAAATTATAGTTGTTTTTTATTCTCACTCAATTGCGAATAATAAAACCTTTTTTGTTCTTTAAAAAAAAGGTTAAAAAAATACATTTTTAACTCATTTAATAAAAATAGAAAATAAATATGAATAAATCTAATTTCATTTGAGAAAAGTAAAATAATAAATGAATCTGAAAAAATAAATAATTTCACGAATGTAAACTTTATTAAAGCGCATTTTAAATAAAAATTACATTGAATATCATTAATATTTTAAAAATTGGACTTTTTCTTCTTTCTTTTATTAAATATCATATTTTTATAATATCATTGATTTTTATTTCCAAAATAAAAAAATTGATGATTCTCTTTAACGAACGTAATAATTTTCAGTTTTGACTAAACAAAATTTTGACTAAATTTTGAATAGTTGAATTATTTTTGTCCGTTAAAAAGTGACATTTTCTAAAGTTATATAGGGGCATGATAACATTCTTTTTAATTAAGTTTTAAAAAATAACATTTTATTTCAACAGTTACAAACTTTAAAAGACGAAAAATCTCAATTTTTCACAAAATACATAAACGCTTTTTAAATTTATGTTACACAGAGATTAATTATTTAAGAAAAATTGAAAATTCTTTCAGAAAAATAATTATTTTGCATCTTATCTGACTGCTCGTTCCGTTAATTACTATTTTGTACTAAAATTACTTTAAAAATTGAAAATGTCATGCAAATTAGTACTTTAATAATAAAGAGCTGAACGGTTCTTCAAGCTGAAATTATATGAATTTTAAATAAACACACAATACTGATTTTATTAATTAACAGTTTATTGAGACCCAAAGTGGTCATTCTTTAGATGAGATTATCTTAAAGAAATGATCGGCGAGGCTATTTGAAAATTTACAGTAATAACATATGAAATAAAAACTCATTTAAAGTTTCAAAAGATTATCCGCCTTTTTAATAAACAACAAATTATAGCTGATGGAGGAGCTATCTGACTAGTAACAAAATGTATATGATTTTTAAATCTTTAAAACTTAAGAATGACAGATGAAGGGAAACATCTCTTCCAATTAAAAAATATTAAAAAATTATTAAATATATCTTTAAAAATCAATTCCGAATTGTTTATTATATGTTTAAATCGTTTATTATGGTTATGTAAATTAAATATTTTTATTATTTTTTTTATTAATTTAACAAAAATTTAACTTAAAATGAATAAAAAAATAGTAAAAGAATAAATAAAAGAATTAAGGAATGTTTTAGGAAGAATTAAGCATATTTTTTAAAAAGTGTTGTCAACTTCATCAAAGCGCATAAAATAAAAATTACGCTAAATACCATTGGTGTTAAAAAAATATTTATTAAAATAATGGTTTAATTTTTATAATTACAAAAAAATGTAATTATAATACTGCTTATAAATTTGCTATGTGTTATCGAACTAAATGAAAATCTAAAAAAAAACCTGTTGCAAAAAAACTATCGTATATTTAGAAAGAAATGTCGTAAGAAAATCCAAAAAAGTAGGTATTTTAAAGTATTCACTAAAAAGAATGCATTACAATTTTTTCAAAGCTTCTTATAATATTATAAAGTTAACTGAAAAATAAAATGTATTCGTTTAATTTTTTAAAGATGGATTTGTTTAGTTACTTTTCAAATATGATTTAATAAAATTTGAAAATAATATATTTGATAGTATTGCATTGTTTTGTGTAATTTGTGAAAATTATTTTCATTGGAAATCGTATCACATAAGTACGTAAACTTAACGTAAAATTTTTGTATGCTTTGAAACAAAAAAAATTTTCGTCAAATTTACATTAAATATATGTACTTCATTATTCAAATTGTCTCATTACATAGAATTATACATTTCATTATTAACAAAATTTATATTCTTTATAAATTTTTTTATTGAAATTTTCATTTTAAAATTTACCTAAAAACTTTTTTGAAGTAGCCGAATTTTAATCCAAGCTGACGATATGTAAAAAAATAATTTACTGATAATTTTATTATTAAAACAGTTTTAAATGTATGTGGTAAACGTTATTTTGTCGTATTTTTTTAAATAAAATGTTAATTATATTGATATTGCACCTAAATATTTACTAAATTTGAAATTTTTCCAATACTATAAATTTTTTCTAACAAATATACAAATATAATACAAAAAAAAATTTTGAAATTTTAAACTGAAAGTTCATTCAAAGTACTTGTAATAATTAATTAGGCAATTATATCTTGAGTATAAATATTTTTTTCATATTTAAATAACTAATGATCAAAGCCTACTCATAAGGAGAAATCATCTCCACCTTCAAGAAACAAATTCGGTTAAAACTACAAGATATGATTGAGTGATGAAAAAAATTAACCCGTATTTTTTCTTTTGCTTAAATAGATTTCAGAGACAAAGATATACACATTTTTCAATAATATAATGAAAAGAAGTTGTCGTAAGAACTTAAATGATCGGATAACTAAAAATCTTACAGAAAAATGTATAAAATATTAAAAAAGTACAAATTAAATACTTTAATTTAAGCCTTATTAGCTTAAAAAAGCTTAATGTGATTAAAAAGTTATGCTTAATTGAAAATTATTACATATTAGTTAATAGTTTTAGCATATAATATATGATAAATTTTTTACTCTATTTCACTTGTATATTTTGATCGTTTGTAATTCGTAACTTTTGAACTACATAACCTTTTTTGATGCAATATAGCTTAAATTAATATATTTAAGTACTTTCTTTGATCTATCACACATTTTGTAGTAAGAATTTTAGCTGTTTGGCTATTCAAATTCCGATAAGCGTTTCTTTTCACTATATTTTTTATGAAATATCGGTATTTTTATATCCGGAACCTTTTTTCATTTAATTTTTTTCATAAAAAATCAGATTCTTTAGTTTCAACCAAATTCGTTTTCCGAAGATAGGGACCTTTCTTCTCCTCGTTCATTTGAAAATTTTTCATTCAAATTAAATTTCGTAATTCTTTTTGTAAGATTTTTGTGAACTTAATTTAAACTCTATATAATGTTTATTCAAAACATATTATCCCTTTCGTTAAAAAATGCCAAATTCTGAATTTTATTCAAGAACATTTATTTTTTTATGCTATTTTAGATTTATTATTAATGTCTTAAACATTTTTATTTTATTATTATGTTTTAATACTTTCTATTTAACATTTTCTATTATGAAACATGTTTCTCATAAGGTTTTAAACAATTTTCAAATTACATACTCTCTTTAAGTATATTATTAATTTATTTATGTTTAGAATTTAATTAATATTTTATAAATTCTTTTTAAATGTTATGCATAAATTTATTTGATCTATTTATAAATTATATTTATAAACGTTATATAACTATATTATATTTATAAACGTATTATCTTCAAAATATATAAAATACAATGTTTTTATTACTTCATAAAAATCAAAATAAATGAGCTTTGGCTACAATTCTAAAAGAAAATCTGTCAGAATAATCAATTCCACAAATTACTTATATGAAATGGATCTATAAAATAAAGAAGAATTTAAAAAGAGAAGATAAAATAAATATCAAATAAAAATTTTCATTACATTCAAATTAAGAAAATAATCTATATTTAAAAAAAAAGTTTTAAAAATTTTTATTGTTAATATTTATTATTAAAAAAATTTTTTTATTTAAAATTTTTTTTGTATTCAAATTCTGCATTTAACAGCGTTTGGGGATATGAAAAAAGCTTTAATTTTTTAATACTTGTGATGCAAAGAACAATAAGTCTGAATTAAAAATTTTATTTTTAAAAAAGCGTTAATTAGCACATGCTTAGAAAATGCTTGCAGTTGACAGTTATTTTATTTTAAACGGCTGTATTGTAGGTCAATATTTTTTGTCAAAAATATTTCTTATTGTATTGTATCAAATTTTATTTTTAAGCATATTATTAATTTTTTTTAATAAAAAAAGGCAAAGCATAAGATTTTAACTTGGAAAAATTTTTAATTGTTGCAACGTACCCTAAAATTTAGGCAACACAGCTATTGTACGTTTTTTCTTTAAACCAAATAACATATTTTTATCGCTTTCTTGCCCCAAACTTAATTTTTTTAATTATCTAAACGGTTTTGATTATTAAATAACAAAATTAGTAAAAGTAGCATTTTAAGGACGAACACGTTGCATGCTGCACATCGTTTTTATGATTAAATTTTCTTTATTTGAATAATTTATTTCTTCATTTTTTTGGAATATTGTATTTAAATACATTATTTATGATATAATAAAGTATTCATGCATTTTATTACATTCATCCTAAATAACAGTAAAAAATATATTTTAAAAAGATAAAATAAACGTCAAAACATAAAAAAATGTATATTTAATAAATAAACTGCTATTTTTAAACATTAAAAACATAGATACAATTTTCGCCTAATTAATTATAAAACTGAAAAAAATTTTAAATGTTTTTCATATGATGGTTCAAAGTTTTGAATCATTGTAATAAATACAAAAAAAAAATTGAAATCTATTTTTTTAATTTTTGGAAATTTTAAAATTCAATGTAAAATTTTTAAAAATAAAATAGAATTTAAAGTCATTTTTATTTAAAACACGCACTCCGTGAAATTTGCAAGGTTTCGTAAAGTTTCATTTTTCCCAAATCAAATTATCGACATTATAAATTTATATTCAGTTAATTCAATAAAAAGACAATTAAAACCTGATATTAAGATATTTCCTGTTATACTAAGAAATTATATTAAAAAGGATATACTGATATTAATGTACTTTTAATAAAAGCATTTCTTCATTTTTTTATGTGTCTAAAATAAAATGATGTTTATCAACATTTTATGTCGAATTTTTATTAAATAAATTGAAAATAATGTTATCAAGCTCCTATATAAGTTTAGAAAATGCCAGTTTTTAAGAGACTAAAAGAATTAAGCTATTTAAAATGTAATGAAAATTTTATTTAATCTGTCTTGTGAGAACATAAATTATTATATTTGTTAAAACAATTTTTTTGTTTTGGAAATAAAAATCAATGATATTATAAAAATATGATATTTAATAAAAGAAAGAAGAAAAAGTCCAATTTTTAAAATATTAATGATATTCAATGTAATTTTTATTTAAAATGCGCTTTAATAAAGTTTACATTCGTGAAATTATTTATTTTTTCAGATTCATTTATTATTTTACTTTTCTCAAATGAAATTAGATTTATTCATATTTATTTTCTATTTTTATTAAATGAGTTAAAAATGTATTTTTTTAACCTTTTTTTTAAAGAACAAAAAAGGTTTTATTATTCGCAATTGAGTGAGAATAAAAACAACTATAATTTATAATAATTTTTTTCAATCTTTAATATTTTTTATTTAGCAGGAAAAAATTACAGAACTACCTACGTTTTTATTTCATATTGATATAAGTTATATATCCATGTAATATTGACAATAAAATTTTTTTCTATCCCTATCTGTAAATATATTTTTTTATATTTTTGAAATAAAATAGAATTTAAGGTCTTAAATAAATTTTAAATTTTATTTTTTCCGCTATAAAAATTGATTATAAAAATATATAATATTCAAAAATAAAACATAAAAAAAAAAATAGGAGGAACATCGGGTTTGAACTTGGCAAAATTAGAATAACGGCGAGGTGCGTAAAAACTTAGTGACCACAGCCACCGCATACATTAGTTCAACAGAGTAAAAAGTTACGTATGTTCATCGCCCCCCATAAGATTTTATTTATTATTATTTATTTGTTTGATTACTTTAATGATTTTTATTATAAAATATGTATCTGTTTTAAATAAAAATAAATCAACAAATTTTCGGGACGGTTAATCGCATTGAAATAAAGCTATAAAGTATCGCGGCGAAAACAAGCTAAAGCGAGTTTGCCGTAAGTTTACCTACGCCACTGGAAGCCGCGTGTTTCGTGTGTTTGTCTCCTCCCCTCTCGCTTGCTTCTCTACGCGCGTGTAGACGTGGAGGGGCTTTGCGCGTATAGTTCGGGCATTTGTCCATGTGGCGGCAGTAGTTTACATTGAATTTTAACGGGCACGCTCTCGCCTATGCTCATCGGCGATCTCTACTAATCTCTGTTTCTACTCTTCTTTAACTATATCTGCTTAACCTTTTAAGGACGGGACTGGTCGATATTTCGACCACTCAAGCATCATAATATTTTTGAGTGATTTTGAGGATAATATTATGTTAAAACATTCAATAATATTATGATACTTGAGTGGTCGAAATATCGACCAGTCCCGTCCTTCAAAGGTTAAACGTCACTTCAAATTAAAGTTTGATGACATAGTGAAATGATATTACAGTTTTAATTTGTAAGTCATGGTTCTAACCACCTTCAACATTGCAAAAAAAAACTTGACTATCCTTATGGGTTTTCGACGACACCAAGCCCATATACTCCCTGGTTGCTAGGCTGACTAAGTGACTGTGGTATTTCATATTATACATAAAAAGGAGCCCTTCGTTAAGCAAATGCATAAAAAATTCTTAAATTATGTTTGAAAATGACAAAAATGAAGAAGATTGCCCGAACAATAATTTCGATGGTTAATTTTTTTTCCAAAGGTATGATTCATAACCTGTAAGCATTAGTGCGATTTTGGAATTCCGAATGATTTGTCATTCTTTTGTAATTCAATCAAAAAGTGATGAGCAACTATAAATTGAATACGATTGTGGCTTTCATACTCTTTCCGAACGGATTACCCTGACAGTCCATAAATAAACATGATTTGTATTTTTCTATAACTTACTCTGCTTAAACGTCACTTTAGGTTAAAGTTTACAAAATGGTATTACAGTTTTGGTTCGTAAGTCATAGTTTTCATCCATCTTGTACACTGCAAGAAGTTGACTATCTATATGGGTTTTTGACGATACAAAGACCATATACTTTCTGGTGGCTAGAATGAGGAAGAAGCTGAGCTATTTTATATTATGCATGAGAAGTAGTGCTTTATTTTGCCAATCCATAATCAAAGCTCAAATAGTATATCGAAATGATAAAAATTAAGAAGAGATTACAGCGACAATAATTTTGATTACCCTTTTTTTCTCAAAGTTATGATTCATGACCTGTAAGCATTAGTGCGATTCTGTAATTTTTAATGATATGGTATAATATTGTGATTAAATCAAAATGTTAGAGGCAACTATGGATTGAGTGGAATTTCTGCTTTTGTATGTTCTACGGACGGATTCCCCTATCAGTCCATAAATACACATGTTTCGTACTTTTTAAAAACTTGATCTGCTTTATTGTCACTTAAAGTTGATGTTTGATTTCATTACGAGATAATTATACATTGATATTACAGGGTTGATTGGTAAGTCATGGTAGTTGCACACTTTCGTATTTAAATCAAAATGTCCTAGGTCACCATAGCTTAAATAAGATTGTTGATTATGTCCATCATACAGACAGATTTACCTGACAGTCCATAAATAAACATGTTTTGTACTTTTCTATAACTATATCTGCTTAAACGTCACTTTAGGTTAAAGTTTGATTGCATCATGAAATGATATTACAATTTCACTCCTGAGTCATGGTTTTTATTTATATTTTAGATTGCAAGAAGAACTTGACTGAGAATATAGGTTTTTGACGAGACTAAGACTTTATGCTCTCTGGTAGCTGAGCTAAGGAAGTGCCTGAGCTATTTTATATTATGCATAAGTAGTAGCGCTTTGTTTCGCCAATATATAATCAAATCTCAAATGACATTCAAAAATTACAAAAATTAAGAAGCGATTACAACGACATTATACTCGATTATCCTTTTTTTTAAGAGTATGATTTATGACCTATTAGCATTAGTGAGAATTTTGTAATTTTAAATAAATTTGCACACTTTTGTATTTAAATCCAAATATCATAGGTAACCATAGCTTAAATAAGGAGGTTGGTTTCGTGCATTCAATGTACGGATTAACCTGACAGTCGATAATTAAACATGTTTTGTACTTTTATTTAACTTTATCTGCTTAATCGTCACATTAAATTGAAGTTTGATGACATAGTGAAATGATATTACAGTTTTAATTTGGAAGTCACGGTTCTAACCACCTTTGACGTTGCAAAAAGAACTTGAGTATCCTTATGGGTTTTTGACGACACCAAGCCCATATACTTCCTGGTCGCTAGGCTAAAAAGTCGCCTGCGGTATTTCATATTATGCATGAGAAGTAGCATTTCGTTTAGCGAATGCATAATAAATAATTAAATTATGTTCGAAAATGACAAAATTGAAGAAGATTGCGGGGACAATAATTTCGAAAGTTAATTTTTTCTCCAAAGGTATGATTTATGACCTGTAAGCATTAGTGTATTTTTGTAATTTCGAATGATTTGGCATATTATTGCAATTCAATCGATAAGTTATGAGCAACTATCGATTGAATACTATCGTGGCCTTTATACTTTTTCCGAATGGATTACCCCGACAGTCCATAAATAAACATGTTTTGTATTTTTCTATAACTTACTCTGCTTAAACGTCACTTTAAGTTCAAGTTTGATTAAATTACAAAATGGTATTACAGTTTTAGTTTGTTAGTCATTGTTTTTATCCGTCTTTTACACTGCAAGAAGAAGTTGACTATCTATATGGGTTTTTGACGATACGAAGCCTATATACTCTCTGATGGCTAGACTTAGGATGTAGCTGAGCTATTTAATATTATGCATAAGAAGTAGCGCTTTGTTTCGCCAATGCATAATTAAGGGGATGTAAAATACCGACATCACAGTTTTCCAAATTATTGGTTCTTAATCAAAGATTTTTAAAAATATCTCTATATTACAGTCTTCCATTTCTACTAATAAAGAGCCTAACATTATTATCTGGGGACACACACATCACCATCAATAATAAAAACAATAAATCCACCGAATCCGCCAGATTTCTAGGAGTTATCTTCGACTTTCAACTCAAGTTTGAGCAACAGGTCAAGACCATCGCCATTAAGTGTCAAAGAGCTCATCGAATTCTTAAATACCTATGCGGAACGTGGTGGGGTGCTCATCTCCAAACTTTATTAGTTCTTTACAAGAACTTCGTTCGAGCCACTATGGACTATGGATTTTTTATTTATTATCCAAAATCGAAGGCTATGGCACAAACCATTGAAAAAATTCAGTATTCTTCTCTTAGGACCGTAATGGGATATCGTACATCTACACCCATAAACGTTATCCTAGCTGAAACCAAGCTCACTTCTATGAGGGATCGGGCCTTATATTCAGGCTACAACTATGTCACCAAAGCTCTCTCCAATAGATCTAATCCTGCATCCAAAAATATAAATCTATATTACATAAAAAACAGAAAAAGTAAACGCAAAAAAAGAGAATTATCTCTCAATGCATTTCCAAAGTTCTCACAAAAACCAACAAGACATTATATATAAGCCACCTCAATGAAATATATGCACATCCCTTCAAAGCTATGTACCATCAACCAAATACAGATTTTAGTAGCCATGAAAAGGCCGATAAATTAGCTAAAATGGCCACGAGCAGACCATCTGAAAACAACGAAGTGCCCTATACAGACTTTAGACAAACATGGAAAAAATTTGCCCATGACAACACATGCAAATCCAACATGGAAGATGGAATTTTAAAAGGAATTAAATACTTCAATAATTTCAACAATAATTCCAAACATCCTTGGTTCAAAGACAAAAATCTTCCCAGGCATGCAATAGTAACCATAAATCATCTTAGAGCTGATCATTACAGCTCTGCTTCATCGATGGCCAGGAAAAATATCGTTTTCTCCCCTGCATGCACCTGCGGCCACGATTATCAAGATATAGAACACCTACTATGGGAATGCCCGCTCTACAGGGATCAACGCTACGACATGTTTAAAAGTTTCAAAGACGCTAAAATTATTGTTAATTGTGATATGACTCATATTTTAAAGAACTTAAATTTAAATATTATTAGAATAGTTATAAATTTTCTTAAAAAGTGTAACTTAAATCTTTAGTCATATATTTGTAATCTTTAGTTATATATTTGTAATCTTTAGTTATATATTTGTAATCTTTAGTTATATATTTGTAATCTTTAGTTATATATTTGTAATCTTTAGTTATATATTTGTAATCTTTAGTGATATATTTGTAATCTTTAGTTATATATTTGTAATCTTTAGTTATATATTTGTAATCATTAGTTATATATTTGTAATCTTTAGTTATATATTTGTAATCTTTAGTTATATATTTGTAATCTTTAGTTATATATTTGTAATCTTTAGTTATATATTTGTAATCTTTAGTTATATATTTGTAATCTTTAGTTATATATTTGTAATCTTTAGTTATATATTTGTAATCTTTAGTTATATATTTGTAATCTTTAGTTATATATTTGTAATCTTTAAGGAAAAAATTTTTTTGTAATATAAAATATATAACTGTATGTACGAATTGTATATGGCCGTATAGACCTTAACTAAAGGTCTGGGTACGCCTTTATAATCAAAAAAAAAAAAGAGCCTAATATAGAGATATTTCTGAAAATTTTTGAATAAAGATAAAATATTTGGAAAACTGTGTTGTCGGTAACTATGTAGAAATCATATACCCTATTACATTCCCTTAAATTTCAAATACTATTTTGAAATGATAAAAATTAAGAAAGAATTATAACGACAATAATTTTGATTTCTCTTTTTTTTTAAAGTTATGATTTACAACTTGTAAGCATTTGTGCGATTCTGTAATTTTCAATGATATGGCATACTATTGTGATTAAATCAAAATTCCAGAAGCAACTATAGATTGAGTTAAATTGCTGCTTTTGTACATTCTACGAACGGATTACCCCGACAGTCCATAAATACACAAGTTTTGTACTTTTTTAAAACTTAATCTTCTTTCACGGTACTTTAAGCTGAAGTTATATTACGAGATGATATTACAGTGTTGATTCATAAGTCATGGTTTTTATTCACCTTTTACATTGCAAAGAGAACTTGGCTGTTAATATGGGTTTTCAACGACACCAAGTCTGTTTACTCTCTGGTGGCTAGGCTAAGAAAGTGCCTCAGCTATTTTATATTATACTAAAAGTAGCGCGTTGTCTCGCTTATGCATAATCAAATATAAAATAATATTTAAAAATGATATAAATTAAGAAGGGATTACGGCGACAAACATCTCGACTATTACTATTTTGTTTTTAAAGGTTTGATCTATGACCTGTGAGCATTAGTGTGAATTCTGTAATTTTAAATGAATTTGCACACTTTCGTACTCAAATTAAAATTTTATATGTAACCATTGCTAGAATAAGATTGTTGATTTCGTACATTCTACGAACGGATTACTTTGGCAGTCCATAAATAAACATTTTTTGGACTCTTCTATAACTATATCTGCTTAAACGTCACGTTAGGTTGAAGTTCGATGACAAAGCGGAATGTTATTACAGTTATGATTTGTCAGTCATGGTTTTAACCATCTTTAACCTTTAGGGGACGGGAAAGCCACTATAGTGGTTCGACGATGGATATACACTTTACATATGAGTTTTTCTCAATATTAGAGACTTATATTATGTTTTTTATAGAAAATACTGAGAAATTGAGAATTCCAAATTCCCCGTCCTCTAAAGGTTAACATTGCAAGAATAATTGGACTATTAATATGCTTTTTAGACGACATTTAAGACAATAAACTTGCGGGTGGCAAGGCTAAGGAAGTTCCTAAGCTATTTCATATTATGCATAATGAGTAGATCTTCGTTTCGGGAATAATAAACAAATCTCAAATAATATTTCAAAATGATGAAATTTAAAAATGGAAATCAGTGACAATGACCTTGATTATAGTTTTTTTCTCAAAGATATGATTTATGACGAGTAAGCATTAGTGCGATTTGTTAATTTTTAGCGATTTGACATGCTATTGTAATGAATTAAAGAAATGTATTATTACTAAAAAGAAGTATCATAAACTATTTAAATTCACTATTATCTTGAATTACTATAAGTTGTTTAGAATTGAAAGATTTAAAAGTAAATGTCTTATACGTAGAGACGAGAAGAATTTAATTTTCAAAATAGAAAAGTCAATTAGCAAAGACCCTAATACGTTTTTTAAATACGTAAACTTCTTAGACAAATCACATTGGTATCCACGAACAATGTATCTTGATAATACATCGGGCAATGATGGCGCTAGTATTGTCAATTTGTTTGCTGATGAATTCCAAAGTATATATAAGCGAATAAAATTGAACAATTGTAATATTGATTTGATTACTAGCCATTTTTTCTCGTATTTAGAATTTACAACGAGCAAGATAAAAAATTGTATTGATTCATTAGATGTGCGCTCAGCAGGTCTAGATGGAATATATCCGTTGATTATAAAGTTTATCTCGGAAATGTTAGTATTGCTCAGTAAATTCTTTAGCTTATCAATAACGCGGGGTTACTACCAAGATCTTTGGAAGTTATCATTTATAACACCACTCTTTAAAAATTGTGTTATTGCTAATGTTAATAACTATAGCAATAACACCATCTGTAATATAATATAATCAGAGCACGGTAATAAAAATATGTATTTATATCGTAAGCAGACGACATGACGGTAAATGATGCATCAAACAACCTTTATAAATTTAACCAATAAATTAATAATTCTTTAATTTTCATTAAGGAAATTTGTTTTATCCGTAAAAAATATGTTTTACTTTAAATAAAAAATTCATAAAACCTTTAAAGTATTATGAAATTTGTCCAACTAAACAAAATGTCTCTGCAGTTACCTTAAAGGCTGGATAACTGGCGTACTGACCCTAGACCGGTAAATAAGTACAATGTATTTGAGGAAGTATTTGACAAATTGATGTACAGTAAACATAGCTCATATATTGGTGAATTCATTACTGATAAACAACATCGCTTTACTAAGAGAAAATCTACGGTATCTAATCTTTGTATATATATGTAAATGATATCATTGATAGCTTTAGAGAGGGTTTAGCAGTTGATGCATTTTATGCAGACTTAAGTAGAGTCTTCGATATGCTATACATTAATTTATTATTAGGTAAGTCATCTAAGCATGGTATAGGAGGATGTGTCTTGGAGTGGTTTAAATCATATTTAAACCCTTAACTGGCTATGTAACCTATATGCACAAAAAAATGTCGTGCCAGAACTGGCTGTGTATCATATATGTACATATTTGGATAGCTTTTTTTGACACGAAAAGTTATAAAAGCCTTAGCAGTTAAGGGGTTAAATGGGAGTTGTGAAAAGGTGAAAATAAAATCTTTTGTATTTAGAGAAATCTTTGTCAGGTCGGGAGTAGGCCAAGGTACGCACTTAGGTCCTATTCTATTCTTGATTTTTATTAATGATGTGGTTAAGCATATGAAACATTGTAAGCTATTGTTCTTTGCTGATGACACTAAGATTTATCATGTAATTAGAACTGTTGCTGACTCAATTGAGTTGCAAGAATATATTTTGGCGTTTGTATCATGGTGTATTTGATAATAGTTTGCGATGTAACTCAGCAAAATATTCTGTTATATCTTTGTCCAGAAATCTTAGGATAGTGCATGATTATTTTATGGAAGGTTTAGCTCTGGCTACGATAAATGAGGTCAAGGATCTGGGGGTGTTTTTTCATAGGAATTTATCCTTCAACAAGCACATCGATTACTTGGTTACTAAGGTCTCCAGGATTGTTGGTTTTTTATGAAGATTTTCTTCGCAACTTACTCACCCAGAGTCCTTTAGCACTCAATATTATGTGTACATTTACTCAACATTGTGCTATGCCCCAGTAATTTGGTGGCAGTATTTATAATGTAAGATTGATCAGTTAAAATAAATTGAAAGAAAATATTTGCGATGTACGGCGTTTAAATTGGATTGTAAAATACGTTATGATGACCATAATTTATTCTAATTTGCGAGCATTTACAGATACCTCCTCTGGATTCATGTTCGGAAAGAAATGAAATGATATTTGGTTTTAAGATATTAGGTGAAGAAATTAACTGTTTGAATTTATTTAATAGATTTACAGAGATCATTCCTAATAGGCAATTGCGATAAACTAGAGATTATTTCTTTGTTCCTGATATAATTCATAATTATCTACTTCGTGCTCCGTGAATATATATTTCGATCCTATATAATAAGTATAACGATATTATTGATACTGATGCAAACAGCCTATAAAGGGTGGATAATTATTCGAAAAGAATTCTGGTTTTTGATTATTTAAACCATTTTGTTTTTTTATTTTTTTTTATCAAATTGTATTGGATGGCAATTTATAACTGGTTAAGTGTATTTTCTATTTCTTTTGATTATATACATCTCTGTACTCCTAACGTTAAATTTAATTTTTAATATTGTACTTTATTGCATCATTTGGATTTCCCCGTTGATGAATAAATAAATAAATAAATAAATAAATAAATATACAACATAATCTATACCCTTAAATATCTTAAACGGTCAGGTCATAGTTTTAATATACCTTATTGTTTTGTAAGAGTAATTAACTATCAATGCGGCGTTACAGAAAGCACTGAAACAATATACATTATGATTACAAGACTAAATATCTGCTTCAGCAATAATATATTTTGCATTAAAAGTGGAATATTGCTTTATTAATTTAGAATAAGTTTTAAGATAATACTTGGAAATGACAGAAAAAAAGAGAATTAAGAAGATTGCAAGTTTTCAACCGAATAATTGCACCAGAAGTGCGCTCGTAGATTGGATAAAGTTTGAATTTTCAGCTGTCAGACGAATGCACGAAAATTGCACGAGACCTACGTAATCGTCTGCCCGCCAGACGAGTGCAGCAGACATACGCCAGTTTTCAACGTAAAAATTGCGTCAGAAGTGCGCAAGCAGATTTCAGGAACTTTGAATTTTTCAGCCGTCAGACGAGTGCATAAGAATTTCATAAATCTTACGTAATTGTCTGCCAGTCAGAAAAATGCAGCAGATGTGCGCAATATTTTAACGCAATAATTGTGTTATAAGTTTAATTCTCAATCGCTAGGTGTCATTTCACGAATTTCGAAATTCCAGATTCAATATTCAAAGACAGGTATATATAAAGCAAGGATATTTCCAGTCGCAATATAGATAATCTTCGTACTTTAGGAAGCTAACTCTAAAGGTTGACCTAATTCTTGGCTTCCAAAAATATAAAATTTATTTTTCAGTTATATCAACTCAGTTTGATTTAGCAACTTGTAGATGCATTTCTACTGCATGCCTGCATGCATTGAGCACTGATATTTATTGTAAGTCACAGGTGCAATTCTAATGTAATTTTGGTGTACGCGGCTGCTGCAATTGTCCGCCGTGATTCTGGCGCACTTCTCCTGCCCCTCCACATGCATTGACCGCTCATATTTATTGTAATTTACAAGTGCAATTCTAACTCAATTATGGTGCACGTGGCTGTTGCAATCATCTAAAGCAATATTGCTTTAATTCTTATGCACTCTTCATGTGAAATCGACCTCCAATGCAAATGCATCATTTAGGGAAACAGATTGAGCAATTTCTGCTTGCAATTTCCATGCACTCGAATCGCAGCAGGATTGCGTCAGAATTGCAACCGATATGTTACCAGGGTACTCTATGAAATACCTTGTAGGTATGCTGCAGTTAAATGAGCTTACGTTTAAGTCTACATTTTCTGAAATTGTAATGCAAGGCCCGACTTTTTTCTTCAGCAGCATCCATTAAAAAGTAATCGGTTATATCGGAATTATTATGTTTTGCCAATAGAGATGTCGTTTGTTATTGGACAACAATTTATGTGCACAATGAATACAATTGATATGTAGCGTAATTACTACGGGATAAAATAATGCTCCGTTTTAGATTCTCTTGTATCTAATTTTAATTAGAATTTGGTCATTATTGTAATCTGTTACTCGTAACCGCACCACTTTAGATTGTATCGAAGCGATTTTGCTTCTGATGTCACTATGCTATTTAAATTTATTTATTCTTGTCTTCAAAGTTTGAAGTTTTTTTTCTGTATAAATTTGGTGGCTTCCACGTTCATCTTCAATTTTAACGTATTTCCCACACCTTTATTTATACTTCCAACTCTTTTTTGTTTTTACCCGTCTCATTTTGCCCCGTCCCATTCCGCATTCGCCCGGGGTAATGCCCATGAAGAGGGAAAAACCCATAGGCAAACCCAGTGGGATAAAACCTGGGAAAACCCTCTCCGGAATGGGTCGGTGTATATAGCAGATTCGGTATTAGGCATCCTTGTACCAGGATACCTACACCGTATCTGCCACACCTCCCGCTCGCATTGTCATGTGGCCAGCACGCCCAAGCGATCGTCACACAAAGCAAGTCCAGATTGGACGCGCAGCGTTCCTTGAAGCAGTCACTCATCCAAGTACTAACCGCGGCCAATGCTGCTTAACTTTGCAGATCGCCTGGCGCGCGCCGAACCACTCGGCCAATGTGTCGGTCTACGTGTCTTTAATATATTTTCTTAAACCATTATATCTATCTCCCAGCTTCAAGTTGTTTATTAAATTCGATGTTTTGCAAATTACATCGCTATTTAGAATATTTACAAGTAACACGAACGCCACACTCTTTTTCATGACATTTTGCAATCTTGCTTGCGTTTCAAATAAAACGAACCACGTTTATAAGTCACGCTTCCAGAAGGAAAAGTTAATTTGCTGAGTCTGCACGAGATTATTTTGTACTATCACGTTACCCTGTTATTCAGCTAATCTAATATTGTTCAGTTGTTCGTTCTGATTCTGCCATTGCTGTTGTTAAAATTATTATTATTATTATTGACGCGTGTCGACGTTTGCGATTGCCCACATCCTGTGCTCCTACACACACGTCTAAATTATTACGAATTATTTTTAACAACTGTATTCTTTTCATCGAAATTCCTAAATTAGCTTCAAAACATTTTCTGATTTCATACATCTGGTTTCTATAATAGATCTCTATCCCTAGAACTTCACTTAATCTTATTGCACTTCTCTAGTTATTTTCGTTTATACTAACTTCCTGGGCTGCAAGCATCCTATTTTTATCTATTTGTTCTTTATACGCGACACGTTTTTTTTTATTGCCTTTCGGCGTACTGCTCGGTACAATTGATAAAAATCTATCGCGTTCCTCATCTAACATGCTAACATTATTCGGCACGCCGCCGCTTGCCGTTATGTGACTAGAGGTTATATACAATTCACAAATAGAACATGTTTTCATTATAAATTTTTATATTAACTGACCTCAATCGGTTAGAATAAAATAAATCAGCTTTATATTGACTAGATTATATAAATAAATAAACCAAAAGCACGATTAAATTAATAATTTAATACAAACACTGAAATAAATGGTACACAAACAATTAAATACTGACGAAAATACGAACGTTCAAACAAATAAATAAACAATTCGATTATTGTCAAAAATTACCATTCAAGGTCAACTTCTGTCGATAGTAATAGGTGTATAGGGTCTACATGAAAATATAATAAAAATGAAATTACACCGTTAACTATTATTTACAATTTAAAATTTTACAAAATTAAGTCCGTAAAATTATTATTTATTAGCGTCTTGCATGCAATTCACCGAATATAAAATGAGTTGAAATTGTTGTTAATAAGAAAATTCCACCCAAACGATTGTATTGGGTAGAATTATTCCCTGAGAGTACATACATCAGTTCAAATATGTCAGCGAAATTTACTGTAACATAATTTTTAAAGTTATAAGGTGGAGCGGGAAGATTATATGAATAGAATTAAGTGGAACCTTCCACTTAATAGTAGGCTCACTACAGTTACATGACAATTCTAATTATTAATTTGCTACATTTTTAAAAGCTCTCATAAACAACATTCAATTGTAGTATCGTAAGGTATTCACTATGTCTCAACGTAAAGCATATAAGTTCTATATTCTATAACCTCGCAATCATAAGAGAAAATGATGTACTCTCAGTAGTCTGGAAATAATTCGTTTAATTGTATTCAAAATCATTAATATTTACAAAATTGCACTAATCCTTACGTATCATGAATAATAGCTTTTCGAAAGAAAGGGTGATCAAGGTTGGTGTCGTCGTAATCCCTCTTAGCTTTTGTCGTCCTGGAATATTTCTTCAGTTTTCATTTTGAATTTGGATAACAGGGCGTTACTTTTTATTCATGCTATAGAATCATTCATGTACTCCTATAGTCTTGATATCAGAAAGTATATGGTCTTGGTTTTATCTAATGCCCATATTGAAAGCCAAAAATTCTCTTTACTCAGTAAATAATAAATAAAAATTATGTTTTTAGAATTGATTCATTAATCTAATTTTTTGATGTATCGTAATTTTAGCTTAAGTAATATTATAGCATATAAAGTTATTTAAAAGTATGTCACATCTTTTTCTGGAGTACCGCGGCAATCTATTTATAATATTTTTGAAAGTATAAACCATTTTTAATCAACGGTGGCTCACGATGTTCAAATAAATACAACAGTTCGCAAAATAATTTCGCTTTACGGAATTGCATTAACAATTGCGGTTTATGTATTTTTGTATTTAGAAAAAGAGGACATTCGAAATTACTGTCGTAGTAATCCTGTTTGCCTTATGTTATTTTTGAATATTATTTAAGATTTGTTTATAAATTAGCGAAATAATGTGCTACTTTTTATGTATAATATGAAAAAGCTCCGGCACTAATTTGCATACGCACACAGCATGAAAGGTTGCTGCAAGGTTTCACCCTGGTGAAAAAAATCAGTTGACAAGTCACCTGATTTATCAGGTGATTTAACATGCCAAAATATCATGTCTCGATTTTGTTGGTTTTTACACGTTTTAAACCATGCTTAGTCAATTTAGAACAATTTATGAAAAATTTTGAAATTTTTGAACTTAGAAATTTTTTTGTAAAATTAGTCAAAATTTTTTCTAAGACTAAATTATTTAAAAAATTTTCTAAGTTCAAAATTTTCAAAAATTTTCAAAATTTGTTCTAAATTGACTAAGCATGGTTCAAAATGTGTAAAGATCAACAAAATCGTTAAATGATGTTTTGGCATGATAAATCACCTGTTTTTTTTTTTAATATAGTTTTTTTATTACTGAAACCTTGCAGCAACCTTTTATGCTGTGTTGGTAGTCACCAGAAAGTATATGGTCTTGGACTTGTCGAAAACCCATGTAGATAGTCAAGTTTTCTCTGCGATGTAAAAGGTCGATAACAATTATGACTCACAAAATAACATGAGAATCGAATTCTCTTATGTAGAAATTCTTAACTGAAAGTAATGTTCAAGATGACTAAGTTATATAAAAGTTACGTAACATGTCTATGTATGAACTGTCGTGGTAATCTGATTATATAATATATATGAAATCAACAGACTTACTTATTCGATGCTCGCTCATGACGTTTTTATTAAAGTTTAATTGTATTTGTAATCATTAATATTTTCAAAATTGCATTAATGCTTGCGGGTCATGAATCATTACTTATAAAAAAAAAGGTTGATCAAGGTTAGTGTCGTCGCAATCCCTCTTAGCTTTTGTTGTTCTAGGATATTTTCTCAGTTTTTATTTAGAATTCGGATGAAACGGCGTAATTTTTATTCATGATATTAAATCATTCATGTACTCCTATAGCCTTATAATCAGAAAGTATATGGTCTTAGTTTTATCTCTTGTCCATATTGAAAGCGAAATTCTCTTCGCTCAGTAAATTATAAATAAAAATTATGTTTTAAAAATTGATTTGTTAATCTTATTTTCTGATGTATAGTGATTTTAGTTGAAGTGATATTATAGCGGATGAACGTATATAAAAATATGTCACATCTTTTTCTGGAGTACCGCGGCAATCAATTCATAATATTTTTAAAAGTATAAACCGTTTTTAATCAACGGTGGCTCATGATGTTTAAACAAATACAACAGTTCGCGAAATAATTACACTTTACGGAATTGCATTAACGATTGCGGTTTATGTATTTTCGTGTTTAGAAATAAAGAACATTCGAAATTACTGTCGTCGTAATCCTGTTTGGCTTCTGTTATTTTTTAATATTATTTAAGATTTGCTTATAGATTAGTGAAATAAAGCGCTACTTTTTATGTATAATATGAATAAGCTCCAGCACTAATTCGCATAGTCACCAGAAAGTATATGGTCTCGGAGTTGTTAAAACCCATATAGATAGTCAAGTTTTCTCTGCGATGTGAAAGGGCGATAACAATCATGACTCACAAAATAACATAAAAATCTAAATTTTCAATGAACAAATTCTCAACCTAAAGTAATGTTTGAGGGTGACTAAGTTATATAAAAGTTACGTATAATGTCTATTTATGGACTGTCGCAGTAATCTGATTATAGAATGTATGAAATCCACAGACTTATTTATTCGATGCTCGCTCATGACATTTTTATTAGATTTCAATTGTATTTGAAATCATTAATATTTCCAAATTGCACTCTATCGTACGGGTCATGAATCATAGCTTGTCGAAAAAAAGATCGATCGAGGTTAGTGTCGCCGTAATCCCTTTTAGTTATTGTCATTCTTGAATATTTTCTTAGTTTTAATTTTGAATTAGGAAAACAGGGCGATATTTTTCATGCATAATATCTAATCATCTATGTACTTTATAATATTTTTAAAAGCATAAACCGTTATGGATGGTTGTTTATGATGTTCGATTAAATAAAATAGTATGCGGAATAATTAACCATTACGAAATCGCATTGACCATTACGGTTCATATATTTTTGTATTTAAAAAAAAGGACAATTTTAGTTTCTGTTGTCGCAATCCTGTCTTGACTCATGTTATTTCTAAATATTATCTAAGATTCATTAATGGATAAGCGATAAGCTATTTCATATTTTACATGAAAAGTAGCTCCTTTTTATGTAAAATATGAAATAGCTCAGGCACTTTCTTAGCCTAGTCATCAGAAAGGTATATGGTCTTGGTGTTCTCAAAAACCCGTATAGATAGTTTAGTTTTTCTTGCAAAGTAATATGTGGATCACAATCATGACTCAGAAAATAATATAAGAATATGATTTTTTAATGTATGAAACTTCGACCGGAAGTGATGTTTAAGCAGATTAAGTTATATGAAAAGTACGTAACATGTTTATTTATAGACTGTTGCGGTAATACGGTCATAGAATGCATGAAAGCCATACACTGAATCAATCGATGGTCGCTCATGATATTGTATTTTTTTAAATCCATTACATAAAACAAATCTTTGAGCATATATACATGGAGGCAGCCTGTTGTATGGAAAAGTTGTAGCTAATTTAACGATAATGTGAAATAGAAAGAAAATAACTACTTACATACTATCTCTCTCGTGCAGCGCTTACGGGAGTGTTGTGCGATTGAGATAGGATGTAAGTCATTTTCTTTTTCTCTACCCAAAATGCCACCACTTTTAAACATGGCATGCTTCCTTCATAGTATATATGCTCTAAGAAACAGATTGGAAAAAAGTGACAGCTACTTTTCTGAATGTACAGAAAAAGCATTTATTCACAGTATATATCAAAGATCCGCATTGTTTGTTCCTTAAGTATCATAAAAAATATGCAAAAAGTATTACTTAAAAATGATAGAATAGAGCATTAATTTATTTTGTCACAGACTGTTATTAAGTACGGGATTTAATATAAGCCAAACGTGTATTTATTGATTTTTAACAATGGATAGTTACTGAATGTTCTTCTATAAAACAAACTATTTTTGTCTAAAGCTGATTGTATTGGACATATTCTGGATTAGAGAAGAAAATATAGCAACCTAAAATATTACATTTAAGGTAAAAGAACAGATATAGCATTCACATTTTTAAAAAGATTCATATTTTTATAGGCCAGAGTGGGGCAAGTGATTTCAGTAGTGAACTTAATAACACCGTATAATGCATAAAAAAGTTTCCGTGCAGCCCTGATAAAGCACCGAAGTTTCCGGGCAGCCCAGATAAAACATTATAAAGTTTCCGGGCGCCCAGATAAAACATCGTAAAGTTTCCGGGCAGGTCAGATAAACATAAAATAAGTTTCCGGGCAGCCAGGAAACTACCATTGTAGGTACAGGTTTTCCGGGATGCAAGAAAACTTGGCAAGAATCCCGGAAACTGCCAATATGATTCGGAAATAAACCCGGAAACTACCAATACTCATATATACATCTATATATCTATATACAAAAAATAGTGATCTGTTGCTAGGAACAACGTGCTTGATTCTTATATATGTAGAAGCAATGTATTTCTTATATCGGTTCCTACTCTATTTTTTGCGTATAATGCCCTAAAGACAAATAATAATTGTGGCAGTTCTAACAAAGAATATAAATGCTAACATGGAAGTGTACTTTCAGGCTCGAATTTATAGACCCAACACGATTGTTACTAAAACCTTATTCCGTCTTTGTCTCTCTGATAATTTAGTGATCTCTCGATACGAGAGATTGCGATATAAGAGGATTTGAGCTCTTTCTTCTTAATATGGGCGTGAGCCCAAGTATTTGCGTTATCCCACCACTATGAAAGTGAGAGAGACAGAATATACACGCATGTTGGATACAACTCACACAACAAAACAGAAGGTGTGGCTATCACTCTTGACTCGAGCGTGTTGGGGACTCTTTGTATAAGAGAATTTCCAAGAAAATTCCTCTCTTGAAGGCCCTTTGATTCTCTTGTATCCAGAGTCTACTGTAATACAAAAAGACAGATGGTACGATCGTTACTTCAGTTATGTTTAAAAATCTTATTTTAGCGTGCAATAGGCGTAATTTACCTGTAAATACATTGAATAGTAGCTTTATGACTTTAAAGAGATGACCAAGGTCATAAAAACATAAAATGCAGCAACGATGCAAAGTAGCTGTGTAACAATTTAAGAATTATTTTATTTTTTTAATTGTTTTGTAACAGCATCCAAGTATTCCTAAAGTTATCATGCATATTTTCAATGTATTTTTTCATGTAGAATCCAATGAAGCTATTTTTTTTCTTTAAGAATGATTTGTGAGCTGCCAGAGACCAATAACCGACAAAAAACCTATGAAAAATGGTTTTCTAGTTTTTCGCCATGGCGCCATGCCAGAATCGAATTTTTGGTTATCATAAACCTTATTTGTTTTTTAAGAGGCCGCCGTATCTCTGTCCTTTTCTAATTAAAAAATTGACTTTTTTCCCATAATTAGCAACTAGAGGCAAAAATAAAGAGATGGTTTCGATGTGTTTAATAAAATGTAATATTTTCTCTGATTAGGATAAATTAATTTTATTGCTTCGTTTTCAAGAAAAGTTGGAATAACTTAGAAAATTAAAAATTAGTGTCAAATAATGGGATTTTCAAGTTATTCCAACTTTTCTTGAAAATAAAGCGGTGGAATTAAATTATTCTTATCAGAGAAAATATTGTTTTCTATTATATGAATCGAAACTATCTCTTTATTTTTGCCTCGAGTTATTAGTTTTTATAAAAAATAAATTTTAAACAGATTCGGTAAAACAGGTAACTGTGTCGGTATACGGCTGACTCTTAAAAATACAAATTTTAAGCCCAGAAAATTATTTATAGCCCCTCCTTGAGCAAAGTTACGGAGATTTTATCATTTAAATGTTATTTTTAGGTTAGAAAAACTGCTTTCTAGGACTCGCAAAAAATCACAGTAAGAGAGAGTGCTAAGACCTAGTCATATGATTTTCGCGGGATTAATATCATTCATCCTTCCAAATAAAAAAAAATCTATAAAAAAGTGATTTTTAGGTTATATTGAGTTTAAGGTATGGGTTAAGAGACTATAAATATAGCAAAACCTAATCTTAATTACTATAAAAACAAGAAAAAATATTAGTTTTGAAATCTGTGAGGGGGGGGGGGCATTTTACCTATCTTAACGGGGGGTACTCTTTGAACCTAGAAAAAAAACTAAAATATCAATTTCAAGTTAAGCAAAATACCTTTAAAACTAGCCGTGTAAAATTTTTCTATCATCACTTTCCGAAAAATGATTTGAATTTAAACACAGGCGAATAAAAATTTTTTTCTTTCTATTTTCAAGTCGTAATATTTCTCAGACAAGTACTGAAAATTAAATTGCCAATACATCATTAAAAAGTCCTTATAAGTGCGTTTAAAATGAATGGTCGTGGAATTCGGTACGACCCTTATTTGTTGAGATACAAAATTTTTTAATTAGTACTTTTTTTCTCAAGGGTAGCTCTTTTTTTTGGACCCTACTGTATGTAGGCGTATGCGCAATTAATAATTCTAAAAACTATTCTTTATACTATAATTTTTATAATTTTAATAAATTAGAATGGAAATGTATGCATCAATAAATATTTTTAGAAAAGTAACAACTTCTATTTAATTAAACTTTAAATTAACTATCCTTACCAGTATACGGAATCATAAACTTATACCATTGGTACTTATATATCTCTTTAAATCAAATGGTATTATCATGCCATTCGAAAATATTGGCTTCGTGCACAACACGGCAGCACCGTTCCGATTACCTTACGAATATATCTATATTTATATAATATATAGATACACAATAGCACGGGTCAACTAAGAACTTACAGTTTTCGCCGCAGTTGTGCACGAAGCAAATACTTTTTCATTTATTGTTAAATTTAAATCGGCTGGTATACGTGATTATGTACTGAAGGTGAAACGTGGTCATGGTGAAATTAAGTTCCCGGATTTGATGGAGGACGTCGGAGTTCAAATCTTGTGAATGTTTTCGAGATGTTGCCAACGATTGTGCATAATTTGCTAATGGCTGCAAAAGCTAAAGCTTAAGAAGCTAATTATAAGTTTGTTTGGATTCGAGAAGGGCGTATTTACGTTCGTAAAGATGACAAGTCTGATCGTATTAATATTGTTACTGAATCTGATCTACGAAAGATTTCGTGACTCAGTTCTCCCCATGGCTCCAGACTGCAGTTCATAGCGTTACACGGTGTTTGGATAGCCTATATTATTGCTAATTATATTAAGATCATTTAATTAAGAATAAGTAAAATTCGATTCGTTTAGTTATATATGTATATAATAGTTTAATAGATGAAGGGTTGCGCGCATGCTTAAATTAATATAAAATTAAAGTGCGAAAATTGGCATAAAATTGTATTAGTTTAATCTTAAAAATGCGATGTACTGTAAATAAGATGTACTTATCTATTGCTAAAGTAATGTAAATTTTTGCACTTTATTTATATTGTTTTGAAACTATTTTATAATGTATTATTTTGTATCCTTGCCATAAGGTCAAATCTAGACTTCGGTATAATAAAACTATATCAATCAATCAATCAATCTCTCCGTCTCCGTCTCTACATCACCGTCGCTCCAACTCCGTCTCTGCGTTCTCTGTCTCCGTCTGTCTGTCTTCGCCTCTCCATCACCATTTCTCTATTTTCGTCTCTACGTCTCCGTTTTTCCGTCTTCGTTTCTCCGTCTCCGTCTCTCCGTAATTATATTACTACTCATATATATATTATCATATTTTTATTATTTTAAAGTGAAGAATTAGGACTCTTTTTTCTTATGTGAATATCTTTCCCTATTAAAAAAAATCAGGTGATAAATCATGCCAAAACATCATGTAACGATTTTTTGGTTTTTACACGTTTCAAACCATGCTTAGTCAATTCAAAATATTTTTCGAAAATTTTTGAAAATTTTGAACTTAGAAATTTTTTTGTAATTTAGTCAAAATTTGTTCTAAGATAAAATTATCTAAAAAATTTTCTAAGTTCAAAATTTTCAGAAATTTTCAAAAACTGTTTTGTATTGACTAAGCATGGTTTGAAACATGTAAAAACCAAAAATATCGTTACATGATGTTTTGGCATAGTAAATCACCTGAGAAATCAAGTGATTTGTCACCTGATTTTTTTCACCAGGGTTTGCATTATTTTCACATACATACATACACATACACACGTACACCTTTAGCATACACATACACATATTCACACATATACACATACACAAATACGCACACATATATATATATTAGGGTGGCGCTTATTTCCCAAAATCTTGAATATCATCTCCCGTGCCGGGGATCGATTGTTTCTATCCAAAAACTATGAATGAATCCAAAAAATCCGGTATAGAAAGTTTTAAACACGTTTCAATTAAAAAAAAACGCTTTTTTCTCAATTTTAAAAAATTTTTCGTACTCTGACGCTCTAATTCTTTTCTAAATTATTTTTAATCTTTGTACACGTACAGTACCGCTCAAAAGTTCGTAAAAATTTTTTTTTTTTTTTAACTCAACTTCAAACTGCGATATTTTGGAAATGGCTCGATGAATTTGAAAAATCCGGACGGTATTTGAAAGATCAGACAAAATACTATTTTTTTGTGTCCTGCCAAATATTTTTATCTTATTTTTTAACTCTATTTCTAATGATAGAAAATTTTTTTATTTTTACGAATTTTTAAATTTCAATCAATCAAATGTAACTTTTTAAGAAATTGATAAAATTAAAAAATTCGAACGCGACTGAAAAGTAAAGTGAATTTCCTAAATCTTTATGTTTAATGATTTTTTGTATCTATTTCCTGCGTGTAGCTAAAAATGCGCAAAAATGGAAAGTACAAGAAAATCAGTTTTAGATATGATAATATTTTCCAATGTCGCAAGTCAATTTTGGTTTACATTAGCAAGGTACAAAAAGATAGTATTTTGTCTAATCTTTTAAACGCCATCCAGATTTTTCAAATTTATCGAGTCATTTCCGAAATATCGCAGTTTGAAGTTAAGTTTCTAAAAAAAAAATTTTTTACGAACTAATGAACGGTATTGTATATACTTTTAACAAAATTATCACAAATTTTATCACAATTATTATAAATGATAGTGTCCTTTTTTTGAATAAATTAAAGTTATTTACAAATTTGATTCTTCGTATGTATATACGAACTACAGATTTGAACACATGCTGAAATGTAAACAAAAATAGACCCGCGATATTGGAAAATATTATCATATCTAAAACTGATTTTCTTGTACTTTCCATTTTTGCGCATTTTTAGCTACACGCAGGAAATAGATACAAAAAAATCATTAAATATAAAGATTTAGGAAATTCACTCTACTTTTCAGTCACGTTCGAATTTTTTAATTTTATCAATTTCTTAAAAAGTTACATTTGATTGATTGAAATTTAAAAATTCGTAAAAATAAAAAATTTTTCTATCATTAGAAATAGAGTTAAAAAATAAGATAAAAATATTTGGCAGGACACAAAAAGATAGTATTTTGTCTGATCTTTCAAATGCCGTCCGGATTTTTCAAATTCATCGAGCCGTTTCCGAAATATTGCAGTTTGAAGTTGAGTTGAAAAAAAAAATTTTTTTACGAACTTTTGAGCGGTACTGTATAAAGCATTTATGTTAGTAAAAACAATATCCCCCATAGTGCTTTGGAAGCAAAATAATTTGTTTTCACCGAGATGTAGCTTGTTAATTCACTAAAAAATTCACAAATAAGTACTTTTTTTTTCGTATTTTCGATTTTATTGATTGGTTCTTGTTACTGGGGGTGCAAATGAGTTTTACTATGCGAAAATAAAGTTGAAAACCTTTAATTTTATATTCTATACAAGTTTTTAAGTACTTTCGTGACCAAGGTATGCTCATTTAAAGTTGGTACGAAAATCGAAATATGAAATCTGTGAATCGAGTAAGAACCGTAGAGATATTGTTTATAGAAAACAGAGGACTCATAGGTGATGAGGGTCACGTTAAAAGATAATATTTACAGGAAAAAGGAAGAAGATACATGTATTCTCCCTGTCTTCGTTTGCTTGCGCATGTGCATAAACTCTACTCAATTACAAACAGCAATAAATGAATGTAAATAATCATAATATTCCGATTGTAATTTCTATATTTGTGTATATTGTTCGTTATGGATTGTAAGTTATGTAGATAAAAGGGGTCCTGAATACTCAACCGTGGACTATAAGCTTTGTGTATAGAAACTAGTGGGGCATTAGTCAGTCTGTTCCTGTGGAACACCAGTAGAACCGCAGACCGTTAGTATATACTCCCACATTACCTGTCATCCTACCGACGATGGTTGTACGAACCAGGGAATTGCTCGTGATCGTATAACAATCTAAGTAATGTCCTATCTACCCTGCATAGTTAGGTTCGGATTGCAGTCAGCGCTGTTAAAAAAATCAGGTGATAAATTACCTGATTTATCAGATGAATTATCATGCTAAAACATCATATAACAATTTTTTTGGTTTTTACGTTTCAAACCATGCTTAGTCAATTCAAAATAGTTTTCGAAAATTTTTGAAAATTTTGAACTTAGAAATTTTTTTGTACTACATTAATTAAAATATCAGACAAAAACCGTGCAAGTTTATACGTAGGAAAATTAATTGACGATATTATTCTATATGTCAGCTGTTCTTTATGAATCTTAGGAAGCCCATAACGCTTTGCAACTGTACCATTTTCACATTTTAGAAATTTAAAAATTTTTTCATCTATAAAATCCTTCCTTTTCCAATATAACAATAAATCTTTCAAACTATCTTGTAATTTATTTATATGTGGATTCCTAATTTTCTCATAAGTGGTGTTATCATCCAAAAGAAGCTTTATATGATTCATGTATTCCCCCTTAAATGAAGCTACTGTTACATTACCCTTATCAGCCCTTTGAAAAATTATGTCTACATTATCCCTCAAAAATTATTAAAGAAATTATTGCAGATGTGGAAAGTAGTGTTGTTGGTTTTAATGATGAATTGAAGAAAGATTGTAGAGGATCATTGGTTAAGATTATAGGGAAATTTAAAAGGGAGAATAGATTTAATAATTTTATTTATGGGAACTTGTATCATGATTTAAAGGTAACAAAAAAATTTTTGAGGGATAATGTAGACATAATTTTTCAAAGGGCTGATAAGGGTAATGTAAAAGTAGCTTCATTTAAGGGGGAATACATGAATCATATGAAGCTTCTTTTGGATGATGACATCACTTATAAGAGAATTAGGAATCCACATATAAATAAATTACAAGATAGTTTGAAAGATTTATTGTTATATTGGAAAAAGACTGATTTTATAGATGAAAAGATTTTTAAATTTCTAAAATGTGAAAATGGTACAGTTGCAAAGCGTTATGGGCTTCCTAAGATTCATAAAGAACAGCTGACATATAGAATAATAATATCGTCAATTAATTTTCCTACGTATAAACTTGCACGGTTTTTGTCTGATATTTTAATTAATGTAGTTGGAAAAACTAATTCTTTTGTTAAAGATAGTTGGAATTTTTATGATATTATAAAAGATATTGTTATTTCAAATGATCATAAAATGATTTCGTTGGACGTTGTCTCTCTGTTTACGAATATACCTCTGGAGATGGTCAATAAGATCATTTGCGAGAGGTGGTCTAATATCAGTTTATATACTAGTTTAACTCAGAGTGAAATGATTAAAGCACTTCAATTAGTTTTTAATAATACAATTTTTTTTTTTGATAAAATTATTTATGAGCAGAGGGATGGTTGTCCAATGGGATCACCATTGTCACCTGTGATAGCTAATTTGGTGATGGAAAAATTGGAGGGTGTTGCTTTGTCGAAGTTGAGTTTTGAGCCAATAATTTATAAAAGATATGTTGATGACATCTTTGCTGTGGTGCCAGATTGTTTTGTGGATGAAATGGTTGATGTTTTTAATTCTGTTCATGATAGAATTAAATTTACTAAAGAAATAGAGTCATATAATCAGTTGAGTTTTTTGGATATTAAAGTAATTAGAGACAGTAATAATAAAGCTAAACTAAATTGGTATAGAAAGCCAACTTGATCTGGTAGATTTTCAAATTTTAATTCACATTACCAGTTCGGAAACAAAATTGGTACTTTGAAGGGTGTGATTGATCGCGCGATTAAGTTGTCACATATAGATTTCAGAAAAGAAAATTTGAACATTGTTAGAAAGGCTTTTGTTGTAGTAATAGTTATCCAATCGGATTTGTTAATAGAAATATTGAGGAGAGGGTGAATGAAATTTATAATAGTAATTTAAAAAAGAAAATTAATGTAGAAACTAGAAGCTTGTATTTTGTTTTACCGTATGTTGGAGGTTTGTCAGAAAGAATTAGAAATGAATTCAAAAAACATAAAATTCAAGTTTTCTTTAGAAATAATAATAATTTAGGTAGGTTTTTTAATAATTGTAAAGATAAGGATGAAAAGGATGAAAAATCGGGAGTCGTTTACAAGATCAATTGTAATGATTGTGATAAATTTTATATTGGACAGACAAGTAGATATTTAAAGAAACGAATTTATGAACATAAATATAGTTTGAGAAGTCCAAATGTTGTGTCGGGTTTGAAGCAACATTGTTTGAATTCCGTTGATTCTTTTGATTTTGTGAATGTTGAAATTTTAGAAAATAATATTAAAAATAAATTTAAAAGGGAGAGTTTTAAAAATATTCACATTTTTCAGAATAAAAATAATGTAAATTTAATGTTAGAATTAAGTAAATTAAATAGTATTTATCATCCTTTTCTAACATAATATAGAATTAAAGTGGTGGAGGTGTATTAACTTATATTGGTGTTTTTGATGGTGGAGGGGATATTCAAATAATTTTTTAGGTATAAATTGGGAGTCGTGCGGCGAGAGGAGTTCAGTCCTTGAGGATGAGCAGTAGCGTGCTCGAAACGCTGGACACTTTTAAAGATCACAATCGAAGAAAGGTTTTTTGGTGGTGGGGGACAGTCAGATTGTGCTTTACTAATTTTATTTATTTTCAGGTTTTTTTCCAGTTAATTTTTAAGTTTTTATTTCAGGTTATTCTACGGGGGTGATTGTAAACAAGGGCAGTCTGACTGTCCATATTTATTTTATTATTTTATAATATAGATTTCAAATTGACTGTAAGACCGATGGAAATATTTGTCATCTTACTCAAGTATTAATAGGTGTATATTCAAATTAAAGGTTAAGCGCAAAAGTTTATGTTTACAATATTTTCGCGTTCCTTACTTTTCTCAAAAACAAAGCGGTGGATTTTTTTTCTTGTGCATACATATTTGTAATAATAATATCTATTGCGCTTAACCTTCGATTTGCAGATACACCGATTAATACTTGAGTAAATAACAAAAATGTTAATCAGACAAGGTCAGCGAATTCGGCCTGCTCTCAAGTAACATTGATACTCAAATAACACAGTTGTTTGTGTTGAGTCTATGAATTCCAACCTAAGACCCTAGACTCTCTCTCAAGCAGAGTGTAGTGTATATGGTTGAACCATAAAGTACACATGTCAAATTGACTGTCTTCATAATTTGAAATACAGCAGTTTGTTGCATCAGAGAATAGAAGAAAGGAAATACTTCACTATAAATTTTATTCACACCATTGTACAATTAATTTTTAAAAAATCTGAGGTGTTTTCATTAAAAAAACTTGGAGAACTTTTACACAAGGTACTTATATTCATAAAAGTAAATATATTTTTTTGATGAATTAATGATTTTTGAAATTTATTTATCTTCAGAAATAAGTTTTAAGTAATTGCCTATACGTTAGATATAAGTTTGATAATTTTTTGTGTCATATGATTGTAAAATCTGCGCTCCAATATTTTATTGCTTTATTTTAATATGCAAGAAAAATATAATTATTAGTTTACTTTTTATTTATATTATATTTTGATAATGTAATTTAAATAGACATGATTTCAATCCATGTACTGCTGTATTAACATTTATTGATTGATTCAACTTTGTTATATCAAACTTAGTGTCACTTTATAAGATAGATTTTTATAGCTCAGAGCAAAAAAATTTCTCGATTCCAATATATGGGTAAATCTATCGTAGTTTTAACTTTGCATGTGACTTTTTTCAAGCAATTTTTAAATAATTACTATTCTGTTACATTAAAACGCACATAACTGTATTTGGCTTCAAATTGTCCGTTTTGAATCTAAGAAACATACTCCACTTTTTTGCAAAGCTACATTGAACGGCGACGACAAAATTTTCTAAAAAGTATCAAATTTTTTACGAAAAATCACGGTTTTTGCACAAATAGTATAAAAACAAGTAAAATTTTTGAACTCTTGATAAATTTTAGATCATGCCGTTTAAGTAATCTTTAAAAAAACCATAGAACTATTTTCCTAATTAAAAAACGAAAAATCTAAACCCAAGTAAAGTCATGTGCAACATCGAAGAACTCAGTAAATACAATTCAAAATTTTTATGTTGTCTTGAAATGAAAATCGCTATTATCAAACCTTTTTGAAGTTACACGTGATTCTACTTAGGTTTAAATTTTTTGTTTTTGAGTTGAGAAAGTTGTCTCACAATTTTTTTGAATATTATCTAAACGGCATGATCTAAAATTCACTAACACTTCAAAAATTTTACTTCTTTTTATACCATTTATGCAAAAACGGTGATTTTTTGTAAAAATTTGATACTTTGAAGAAAATTTTGAAGGTGCCGTTCAATGTAGCTTTGCGAAAAAGTGAAGTATATTTCTTAGATTCAGAACGGACAATTTAGAGCCAAATACAGCTATGTACGTTTTAATGCAACAGAAAAGTAATTATTTAAAAATTGCTGAAAAAAAGTCACATGCAAAGTTAAAACTACGGTGGATTTACGCATATATCATAAATCTTGTCTGTTCTCTAAAAAAGAATAAAATGATATATTTGGAGGTAGTTAGTATATAATCCATCTGACCAGGAGAATGTATTAGCTCTGGATTTCAGATTTTGATGAAACTTAGTGATAAGTTTTAGTATATTAACACTAAAAAGCCACAGTATTAGGGTATAACAATGAGTTTTTCATGGAATATAAGGCATCATATTTTTTATTATTTTTATTTATTTTGAAGCCCTAACGTCAAAATCCTTATATGTAGTATATATTATATTTGTTCAAAGCACACTAATCAGCTTCGATTTTAATATAATTAAATTAAAGTAGTTTCTTATACCTATCAAATATAATCTTTAATATTATTAAGCATTTTGATAAATAAAAATTAAATAAAATTGTGAACTTACCCGAGTCGACAATGCAATTGCACATAAAATTATCTAATAATTTGATTTATGTTTTAATATTATTAAATAAAATCATTCATTATAATTTTTATGATTTCTCAATGATTACACAGCCACACAAAAAAAAAAATGTCAAAACCCACGGACCAGACCATATATACCTTATGTTTTTGAGGTCGCTGATTCCGAATCCGTGGTCCATTTGACCACATCACCTCAGGGTCAAGGTCAGGTCAAGGTCAAATTTACAAAATTAACGGCAACCAAGGTTTAACAGTATACATATATATTTTTGAGGTCGCTGATTCCGAATCCGTGGTCCATTTGACCCCATCACCTCGGGGTCAAGGTCAGGTCAAGGTCAAATTTACAAAATTAACGGCAACCAAGGTTTAACAGTATACATATATGTTTTCGGGGTCGCCGAATCCGAATCCGTGGTCCGTTTGACTTCATCACCTCATAGTGAAGGTTATTTAAAGGTAAAATCGACAAAATTCTTGTAAAACAAACCAAACTTCATGCCATTTATTTTTTCTTACTATACCTTACACGTTTTTCATCAAATGATCGGTGCAAAGGTTTCCTCTTACGTTTTTTCCCAGTAGTTTTACATCTCTTTTCAACATTTAGCAGTAGTCGGCCAGCATACTAGCATCCCATCTACCTTGATAACGCTTCTTCATTACTTTAATGTCTTGGTGAAAACGCTCTCCCTGTTCTTCGCTATAATCGCCACAGTTTTCAGGAAAACTATCCAAGTGATTGTGCAGAAAATGTAGTTTGTAATTCATTAGGCAACCCATATTCCCATAGTTCTCAACCATTTTAGATACAATTACTTTGTAATTTGGGCTTCTGCGATTACCCAAAAAGTTTTCAGTAACTTCCTTAAAGCTAAGCCATGCAGCTTTCTCAATGTTTGTCATGGAACTAATGAACTGGTCATCAGCCATTATTTTTCTAATTTCAGGACCGTCAAAAATACCTTCCTTCAATTTTGCATCTGATTTACTTGGAAATTTACTTTCCAAGTATTTGGAGCACTGGCTATCTTTATCTAAAGCTTGAACGAATTGTTTCATCACACCAAGTTTCATGTGTAATGGAGGAATGAGAACTCTTTTCGGATCAACCAATGAAGTAGCTATAACGTTACTCTTTCCGACTTCGAGAGATTTTCTTTCAGGCCATTTATGATTTGTATAGTGCTTTGCACGGTCTCTACTATCCCATAAGCACAAGAAACATGGCGTCTTTGTAAATCCAGACTGCTGTCCTAACAATATTCCAGAAACTTTCAAATCACCACATATCCGCCATTTATGCTTATCATACTGAATATTTTGTACTATAATTTTGAGATTATCGTATGTTTCCTTCATTGTAGTGGAGTGCGCTATAGGAACTGAGGCATAGTGGTTGCTATTGTGTAGTAATACGGCTTTTAAACTTCTTTTTGATGAATCTATGAACAATCTCCATTCTTCGTCTTTATACACATTAGGTTTAATTTCATTCATTAAACCTTTTACGTCTTTACAATATACTATTTTATCACCATTATGATTCATTTCTTCAAAGTATGGTTCGAAACTTTTGCTTCTTGTTCTGTAAAAAGATACTTTAGTAGATTTTGCCAACTGATTCATGCCTTTTAAAGCTGAAGCTAAATGTTCTGCTCCATCTTTAGGTAAGTTAAGCTCTCTAACTAGGTCGTTTAGTTTATCTTGAGTCCATAACTTTACGCTTTTGTCTTTTTGGCCCGCTGGAAGGAAAATATCGTCATCTTCATCATCATCATCATCTGCAGTTTCTTCATTACTATCACTTTCATAGGACTCGCTACATTGAGTAAAGGTAATTTCAAGGTGAAATGTACTAGATTCATGCAAAACAAACCTAAACCACGGTATCTGCGAATTTTAGTACAATATTGATTAATTTCATTTTAATACAAGGCTACTTTGAAGAACAAAAGATCATATTTAATTTTCTCTTATTTGTGAGATCGTACATTATACAATTTCAAATTGCATAAGAGTGTTCTGTGATATACGTGAAGAATTGTGTAGAAAGTAAGCATGCATTTTCTAATTGTACAAATGTACGGTTAAATGAATAAGAACGTCAACGTAGCCTTCACCTGCTTCCTCGACAAAAACTGTGACGGTGACACTGCCCCAAACGGGGATGTGTGGAATGATCCGCTCATAAGTTTGTCGGGGTAACGATGCCAGTGGAAGCGCACTGCCTCGCAGGGGGACGTTAGGGTGTGAGGATGAAGCTGTAGTGTGTCCGACGACGAGTTGACACTGTCCTCGTCAAAGTCGGAAAGCTCTTATACTTAGCCCCAGAGAGGTATAAGAGTTATCACCTCCGGGACAGTGGACTCACCTGCGATGGGACCAGGATCCCTAACGTGCGGAGTTATACTGAAAATCATGGAAAATTTACCTTCTACATCTCAAGGGCATATTTGCACAAAAAATTCTAATCTTTTCTGTTTTGTCTGCGGAGTATTCACTCCGCAAAAATTTCGAAGACATTTCAATGAGAATCTCAGAAAAATTTACAGCCAATTTAATAGCCCAATGGAATGGTATCAACCAGATAGAAGAGAGGATTGTTACTTCTGTAATACCGAAATTATTGGAATTAATAGTTAAATTAAAGCAACACTGAATTATGCTGATGTTATTTCTGTAAAAAGACCCATCGAAAAATCGGGAAGCGATGAAGAGCTCGATCTTCTTGAGAGGCTATCTATTGAATCAGATACCAACGATGAAAAAAATGATGTAGAAGATAACGAAGTCAGTGGCGGCATTGATGGGGGTGGAATTGATAATAATGACTTGAAAGATGAATCGTATGAAAGCTATAGTGATGAAGAAATTGAAAATGATGATGATGATGATGACGATGACGATATTTTCCTTCCAGCGGGCCAAAAAGACAAAAGCGTAAAGTTATGGACTCAAGATAAACTAAACGACCTAGTTAGAGAGCTTAACTTACCTAAAGATGGAGCAGAACATTTAGCTTCAGCTTTAAAAGGCATAAATCAGTTAGCAAAATCTACTAAAGTATCTTTTTACAGAACAAGAAGCAAAAGTTTCGAACCATACTTTGAAGAAATGAATCATAATGGTGATAAAATAGTATATTGTGAAGACGTAAAAGGTTTAATGAATGAAATTAAACCTAATGTGTATAAAGACGAAGAATGGAGATTGTTCATAGATTCATCAAAAAGAAGTTTAAAAGCCGTATTACTACACAATAGCAACCACTATGCCTCAGTTCCTATAGCGCACTCCACTACAATGAAGGAAACATACGATAATCTCAAAATTATAGTACAAAATATTCAGTATGATAAGCATAAATGGCGGATATGTGGTGATTTGAAAGTTTCTGGAATATTGTTAGGACAGCAGTCTGGATTTACAAAGACGCCATGTTTCTTGTGCTTATGGGATAGTAGAGACCGTGCAAAGCACTATACAAATCATAAATGGCCTGAAAGAAAATCTCTCGAAGTCGGAAAGAGTAACATTATAGCTACTTCATTGGTTGATCCGAAAAGAGTTCTCATTCCTCCATTACACATGAAACTTGGTGTGATGAAACAATTCGTTCAAGCTTTAGATAAAGATAGCCAGTGCTTCAAATACTTGAAAAGTAAATTTCCAAGTAAATCAGATGCAAAATTGAAGGAAGGTATTTTTGACGGTCCTGAAATTAGAAAAATGATGGCTGATGACCAGTTCATTAGTTCCATGACAAACATTGAAAAAAATGCATGGCTTAGCTTTAAGGAAGTTACTGAAAACTTTTTGGGTAATCGCAGAAGCCCAAATTACAAAGTAATTGTATCTAAAATAGTTGAGAACTATGGGAATATGGGTTGCCTAATGAATTACAAACTACATTTTCTGCACAATCACTTGGATAGTTTTCCTGAAAACTGTGGCGATTATAGCGAAGAACAGGGAGAGCGTTTTCACCAAGACATTAAAGTAATGGGGAAGCGTTATTAAGGTAGATGGGATGCTAGTATGCTGGCCGACTACTGCTGAATGTTGAAAAGAGATTGTAAAACAACTGGAAAAAAACGTAAAAGGAAACCTTTGCACCGATCATTTGATGAGAAACGTGTAAGGTATAGTAAGAAAAAATAAATGGCATGAAGTTTGGTTTGTTTTACAAGAATTTTGTCGATTTTACCTCTAAATAACCTTCACTATGAGGTGATGGAGTCAAACAGACCACGGATTTGGATTCGGCGACCCCAAAAACATATATGTATACTGTTAAACCTTGGTTGCCGTTAATTTTGTAAATTTGACCTTGACCTGACCTTGACACTGAGGTGATGGGGTCAAATGGACCACGGATTCGGAATCAGCGACCTTAAAAACATATATGTATACTGTCAAACCTTGGTTGCCGATAATTTTGTAAATTTGACCTTGACCTGACCTTGACCCTGAGGTGATGGGGTCAAATGGACCACGGATTCGGAATCAGCGACCTCAAAAACATATATGTATACTGTTAAACCTTGGTTGCCGTTAATTTTGTAAATTTGACCTTGACCTGACCTTGACCCTGAGGTGATGGGGTCAAATGGACCACGGATTCGGAATCAGCGACCTCAAAAACATATATGTATACTGTTAAACCTTGGTTGCCGTTAATTTTGTAAATTTGACCTTGACCTGACCTTGACCCTGAGGTGATGGGGTCAAATGTACCACAGATTCGGAATCAGCGACCTCAAAAACATATATGTATACTGTTAAACCTTGGTTGCCGTTAATTTTGTAAATTTGACCTTGACCTGACCTTGACCCTGAGGTGATGGGGTCAAATGGACCACGGATTCGGTATCAGCGACCTCAAAAACATATATGTATACTGTTAAACCTTGGTTGCCGTTAATTTTGTAAATTTGACCTTGACCTGACCTTGATTCTGAGGTGATGGGGTCAAATGGACCACGGATTCGGAATCAGCGACCTCAAGAACATATATGTATGCTGTTAAACCTTGGTTGCCGTTAATTTTGTAAATTTGACCTTGACCTGACCTTGACTCTGAGGTGATGGGGTCAAATGGACCACGGATTCGGAATCAGCGACCTCAAAAACATATATGTATACTGTTAAACCTTGGTTGCCGTTAATTTTGTAAATTTGACCTTGACCTGACCTTGACTCTGAGGTGATGGGGTCAAATGGACCACGGATTCGGAATCAGCAACCTCAAAAACATAAGGTGTATATGGTCTGGTCCGTGGATTTTGACATTTTTTTTTTTGTGTGGCTGTGTTATTTTAATAGTAAGTCATGCTTGCATGACTTATCAGCATTGCGCACAAAAATATAAATTTCAAGCAAAGCAAATTCTCTATTTGCTTTCATTATTTTAAAACATCTTTTGTTGTTGTTATTATTTCTGTTGCTGATAATGTTGTATAAATGAATAGCCTGCAAATAATAACAAAGCATCAATTCTTCAAAAATTAAAAGCAATTAAATTAACTTAATCTAAAAGGTAAGTACTTATCTGACAGTTACGGAGAAATCTCTTCATAATCGCTTAATTTTTTCAAACTTTTTTTTAATCATTCTTGCCTTTAAATCTTTCTTGTATATAACACTTTCAATTATGAATTTTATAATTACAAGAGTGGGACATACTCGTAAACACACTTTTAAATATTCAAATATAAAACTTTTTAAAAACATAAAACTCTTCTAATGAAACGTTTGCTCTGTTATTTGAGACAAACGATATGATGTTATAGTCAGTCCTATAAAGCTTCTGCTAACAGGTGTCAGACTATTGATTTTTTTTATCAGCTGTGGTATAACCATGATCTATAAAGTATTTATTTAATGTTTACTACACATGCATAGTCTACTGCTGTGTAAATTTTGTGTTATTATTGTTTTTAAATTAAAATCAATTTTAAAAATGAATTTAACTATAAAATTAAATTAAATCATTCAAGTATTATTAATTATTAAAGATTTGATGATTAAAATAGTAAAATTAAGAATTATAATTTAATAAATAATTAAATTAAAAGTAAAGATAGTGTACAATAAAATTATATTGGCATATAGTATTTATGTCTAACAAGTCTTTTAATTGTGAAATTAGTGAGTCTAAAGTTTTATATTCGAATATTTACAAGTGTGTTTACAAATGTGTCCCACTCTTGTAATTATAAAATTTATAATTGAAAGTGTTAGATACAAGAAAGACTTGAAGGCAAGAATGATTAAAAAATTTTTTTTTTTAATTAAGTGATTATACAGAGATTTCTTCGTAAATGTCGGATGAATATTTAACTTTTAGGTTAAGTTAATTTAATTACTTTTAATTTTTTAAGATTTGATTCTTTGTTATTATTTGCAGGTTCTTTATTTATACAGCATTATCAGCCACAACAGAAGTTATAAAAACAAAAAAACATGTTTTAAAATAATGCAAGCAAATGAAGAATTTGCTTTGCTTGAAATTCATATTTTGTGGGCAATGGTGATAAGTTATGCAAACATGAATTACTATTAAAGTCATCATTGGAAGATCATTCAAATTATAATAAATGATTTTATTCAATAATATAAAAACATTAATCAAATTATTCGATAATTTTACTAGCAATTGTATTGTCGACGCTAGGGTAGGTTCACAATTTTATTGAATTTTTATTTCTCAAAGTACCTAATAATATTAAATATTATGTTCCATAGGCATAAGGAACTATTTTTATTAGATTATATTAAAATCGAAACTAATTAAAGTGCTTTGAGCAAATATAATATGTGCAACATATAAGGATTTTGATGTTAGTGCTTCAAAATCAATAAAAATAATATATATAATGCCTTATATTTCATAAAGAATTTATAGTTAGACTCTAAGACCTTAAGGTCTAATGCTAACTTGTTTTTTAATTATAATATATGTTTTCTGAAAGTTTTTCTTTTCGTTGCACTGCAACATCAAACTTTTTATTCTAAATGTTTTATATTGATTCAAAGCAAATAATTTTGCTTCGATTCACTTGGAATTAACTGAAATTGTTAATATATAATTATAAAATACAATATTTTATTAAATAAAATACCGTTAAAAGTAAAAATTTAATTATATTTTTAACTTGAATCGAAATTGATGGTTTGATTATCAATAAAATTATCTAGGAACTTGAATGATATTATTGTATAATTAAATGTTATGTCACGTCCCTTTAAATTTTCTAATTTTCTTTTTAAAATTCTTGTTTTAATAAATTAGATTTTAAGAATTAATTTTAATTTCTTTTTTTTACGCCTATATGCCCTTCTACATCCGAAGGTGTTAAAAGGTTACAATTTTCAATTAGGTTAAAATCTATATAATTATAGGAATATATTTAGAAAAAGAATTTTAAAATATTGTCATTTTCCGCAACCGTAATTTTAAGATATAAGTCGTTTGCAATAGATATACCTGACGCATGATTCACACCAAACATTGTATACAAACGATACTGTATATATATATATATATATATATATATATATATATATATATATATATATATATATATATATATATATATAATGAACCTTTTCGCGTATCAACTACTTTATACACATTTCAAATACAATAGATCCTTCTGTACCGAAAAAAATTATCTTCTCTACCTAAACTTTCTACACAGAATATCGTTTGTACAAATGTTTGGTATGGACGACTGTGAAAAATATTTTTTATGATACAAAAAAAAATTATTTTCTTTTTCCACGCTCGACAAATCTTAGGGCAAACAACCTTTTCTTTGTTTATGTACATATTTTTAACACATGCTTATTGGAAAATAGCCTAAGGGACCGAATTATCTTTCGGCCAGACGAATATCATAAAAATTGTCTCAACAGGCTATAAAAATTGTCGCCACTAATCTGGAAAAAACCCGAACTGTGAAAGGAAATATTATTTTTAAATTATACATAAGCATTTTCTTTTTCCTTAAATTATTTAAAATAATTAATTAATTAATAGAAACTCTGAAAACATTTATCTTTATATATGTAAAAGAATATGTATATATTTATTTTTAAGCAAAATTCATTACTAACTCAATAAAATTAATAAAACAGTTTTTCTTTAAAATAAAAAATGTACACATTTATTAATAGTAATTATTATATAAAAAGGAAAATATTTGTTATACTCTCGAAATTTCGATTTAGATTATTATTATTAAAAATAGTAACCATATGCCTCTCTTTTCTTATGATAACATAACACTTTCTTTGCAAATATATTCCTGATTAATTTTAAACTAGTTGATATAATCTTAATAATAATAATAATTCATATTAATGATTCACAATGCGAATCTAAAAGGATACAAAGAAGAACTTTATCTTTTCTTTACTCTTATTAATATTTTAATAAAGTTAAATTAATATTATACACTTTTTATTCTTCTAGAAGAAACATCGTGAATGTTCTCGAATGTTCTAGGATAAACTTCTTTAATAAATAGTTATAAGTTAAAATTTATAGATTAAATTTATTTTATACAGATTAAAATTTATATTAACGATTACTTTTATAATTATAAATTTAAGTATTTACTTTAAGATACGTATGTGCGTATATACATATATATATATATATATATGCTATTCATAATAATTAAATCATTTCTTTTTATTTCTAATGAAATAAAATACCACCAAACATATATATATATATATATATATATATATATATATATATATATATATATATATATATATATATATATATATATATTTATGTATATACATGCAATTTTAATAAATGTAATGCGTTTATGTACATAATAATTTTATAAATTTTTTTTTTTTTCTGTTTTTATATAATTTTAATAATTCTTTTAGAATAAGACAATATGTATTAATCATTTCTTTTTTTGCGTTAATTCATCATTTTGTTTTTATATAATTTTAATAATTCTTTTAGAATAAGACAATATGTATAAACCATTTTCTTTTGCGTTAATTCATTATTTTGTTAATATTAAGTTTATATTTTTGTAACCTATCCTAAAGAAGGGATGCCTTAGATAGATAGATATTTTGTTTATTTTATGTACAGTATGTTGTACAATTTACATAATACAGTATATACATTAGATTATAAATTTATATATAATAATGAGCAAAAATAAAAAACTTTAAAACAGTGATAAATTTTAAATACATTTAACAAAATTAATATAATCATAATTTTAAAATAAGCGTAATGGCAGGAAACCATCTAAGGAAAGGTAGTATGCCAATGCAGATGATTTAAATGTAAGGAGCGATGGAGAGTGACGGATTGGATCAGGAAGTTCATTTCATAGGAATGATGAAGTGACTAAGAAAGATCCATTATAATATTCAGTGAGAGCCGGTGGAACAGTCAATGGCCTCACAGCACCCCTCAATGTCCTCACAGATTGGTTCCAATTAGACCTAGACTAAAGATAAGAATGTGCTGTAGTCGAAAACATTTTGTAGAGGAAGGATGAGGTAAAATATTTTCTTCTACCAGAGGTAGATAACCAGCCAAGCTTAGAACGATAAGAGGAAACATGCTCACGTCTGCCAATACTATTAACATAACGAATACCAGAATTGATGATTCTCAGAAGCCTCAAATCAAGTTCAGCCGACAAATCACAATAAACGAGACAGCAGTAGTCTATGAGCGGAAAAAGCAAAGTTTGAATAAGATGTTTGCGTGATGCGATATTAGTGCTTTTTCTAAAGAAATTTAGCCTATAAAGCAATAAAAATGATTTATTACAAACCTGAGCAATGTGCTCCTTCCAATTCAGTTTACTGTCTAGCCAAACCCCAAAGTCACGAACCTTCGATTCAAACTTAATAATAGTACCATTCAGTGGGACACCAGTAGTCGGAACAGAAGACAACATATTAACACAATAATAAGAGCCAATAATTATGGCCTTAGTCTTACTGACATTTAACTCAAGGTGATTTCTAGTAGCCCAATTAGAAATAACATCAGCATGAGTGCTCATAATGGATGTGAAAAGGTCCAACTTATCAAGAGGAAATTACAATCAACGGATTGTAATCAATGAAATTTTAGGTATATGGGAAGAATGATCCATAAAAGTAAAAAGAATCGATCATTGCATCGAAAAATTGAAAAATCTATACCAGTCTTATTCACAAGTAAGAAAATTTCAAAAATATGCCGAGTGCAAAAGTCACTGAATTTTTTGTAAAAATGGCTGATGTATTTGATATTTCCCAAGATATTTTAATGACGCTATTGGGTTCAATGGACGAATCAGTAAAAAAAGTTTTTCTGTCAAAACTAATTGATATCATAAAAATCAAATTACATTAAATAGAATCTGAAAACATTTCAGGTAATGATGCATTTATAATATGTGACAATTTGATTTGTAACAATTCTAGTTGGTTTTTCTATGATTATATTTAATTACAGATGAAGACATTTCAACCCCAGAAAATATTTAACAATTGCTACAACCTTCAACCTCGAAAAGCATGGATCCAGAAATGGAACTCTGTCAATCATTCAGCTAAAATTCATCAATTAGTGAAACTGGATCTATTAAGAGTGAAAATTTCGTCTCAAAGACATATTATGAAAAGTAAATATATTTTTTGTCACCGCTCGCATAGCATGTAAGGTTGCAGTGCAACTTACAATGCAAGTGTTATGTCCCGTTATTTTTCGTGATAATATTATAAAATTTTTAAAAATCTATTTTTCACTGCGTATTTTCTTTTCCTCTGCTTTCGAAAATTTTATATATATTTACCGAGACCTTTTCTTTTACTCACTTTTTATTATGCTCAAATATCTTTCTACATAGATAGGTTTAAGTCTAGACATAAGTTTATGTTTTTATTTTAATAAGTACAAATTTGTCTACAAGTTTTTTTTTCTTCCTAAAGTTTACAATACTTTAAAATACGAAAGTTTCTTAATCCTTAACAGCTGCGTACACTGTAATAAAATATATATAAAGGCCATGCAATTAGGGGTCTATTTTTTCTTTCAAAGTGACAAACATTTTACCTGATCTAATGACCCGTCCGTCTTAAGATCCAATATGTGTCAAGCCATCGAATATTATTCTATTTTTAACCCTTTCAGAACGGAATTATTATTTCATCATGAAAAGTTCTGATAACCATTTAGCGATGATAAGTGTTCATTTATTAAGCAATTTTTGCGATTAAAAAATTTTTTTTTTTTTTTTTTCTTTTCAAGTTTTCTTAGTTTCTATCAAAGATATAATAACTTAGGCCCTCAGTTTGAGATCGGAAATAGTCCACTTCAATCTAATAAACATATTTTTTTCACAAAATTTGAAGCCAGTTTTGCACGATTTAAAAAAAAACAAAAAATGTCAATGTACATTGTAATGTACATTGGTTCTGAAAGGGTTAATAATGTTTATTTTTACAATTGTACAGCATGGACATTTTTACTGGTTTAACTATATATCGCTTTTTAATAGTACTACACTATTTTATGGTTGAACAAGTAAAACTTTCTATGCTCAATTTTATCTTCTCATTTTATCATTAACTTTATTAACTTTTTTTTGTAATTTTTCCTATAACATTTTTTTTGTAATAATAAATAATTTCATTTTTGCCGAATATTAGTAAAGCAATATTTTATTTATTAGAATTAATTCTTAAACAAATTATAAAATGTTAATAAATAAACTTTAGTGGAAGAAAATCCGTATAGTAATAAGTATTATATTTAAGATACAAAAATTATGATGCAAATTTTTATAAAATTAATAAATACTTCTTTATTAATAAAATAATTAATTTCATATTTTCTTTTAATATTAAAAATTAGTTTTCTGAAAGTTTGCAATATGATTATAAGTACGATTATACTTTCAATAATTGTGTTTCTTTTTTATTTTTCCTTTATTTTAGTAATTAAATGAAACAAAATATAAAATATGAATGTTTGCGCAAGCTCAGCTATATCACGCTTTTTAATAGTAATAAACTATTTTATGGCTGAACATGCATAATCATTTATAACAAAAAAAATTTTAGAAAATAATCTTTTTATACGTTGACTACAATTATTTAGGATTAAGCATATACTTTTTTTCATACAACAAGCGTGCGAAATTTAATATTAAGTTATTTTTTTTTCTTTCTCTTAATTGTAAGATTGTGTATGTTAATTAATAACCATATTAACATTTTATTTTTAATAGTATATTTTATCTTGTAATAGAAAATGACTTGCTTATTGAGGAGAGAGAAAGAGAATCCGCAATAGCGACACATAGTGAGACTTTCCGCAAGTTGTGCCTTAAGGATAACCTTCAACACTAAATTTTCAGTTGTCCAAGTATTTGGCACACCCACATCCAGTTTGAATTTAAATTTTTCCAGTTGAGCGTCCCTTTTAGCTCCGCCCAACTTCCCTTTTTCGCAAATTTTCCAAAGGGAGAAGCCCAATTTTCTCCCACCTTAAAATTTTTCCTTCTTGAAAAACTCGGCTCATGGACTGAGTCAACCTTACTCATCAGTTCCGTCTTGGGCTCACAAGCTCAAGCATCTTCTAAATTTAAAATTCGGCTGAACATTCAGCTATTTATTCCATTTTTGTCTTCAAGTTGAAAGCACAAGGGCTTTCAACCTTATTACTATTCTTCAGGACTCCAATTTCAAAATTTTCAATTTTTGCAACTTCAACTTCAACTTCAACTTCAAGGAAAGATCTTCAAGTCTCTCTCTCTTTTCCTCAAAAGTAAGTTATTTCTAAACTATTAAAATTTTCTAACTTTTATCTACTTAACTTTTTCTATTCATAAATAATTACAAAATTAATTTTAATATTTTGATTTTCAATCTTACTTAAACTATATACTTTTTCAAATTTTATTATCATATTACTAAATTTCTCTGTTAAAATTTCTGTAACGTAATTTTTTTATAAGTTAAAAATAAATTATCAAATATTTTCTCTAATTATTTCTTTTATCATTCAATTTATTATTTCACATATATTTACTAACCTTAAAAATAAAAAGCACGCCAAAAGGGCAACGACAAAGTTGGAGCCTGGCAACATTATTTTAGATACCAACTAGGTTGTTATCATTATAGTGGCTTACCCTTCGCGTAAAAACAAAAATTAAACTAGCATTCCGTGTTAGCACCTAGTACCTAGGTGCTTTCACAGGCCACCTCGTCCGCCGCGAAATCGGAAAAGGCCAGTGCTTCCCATATCATTTACTAAAATTTATATTTCCTATATTTTTCCTTTTCACTTTTCTATCCATCCGATATCGAACCCCACTAAGCAAACCGCGCCTGGTTAAACACCGTTATACCTATGTTGCGAAAGGGTTAATTCCCCGACGTAACACAAGGTTACAATAGAATATTGCTGCAAAGTCTTACTGTAACCTTGCAGCAATATTTAAAATATAAGAAACCTCACTGCAACCGCTCCCTCAGCAATTTCCGCTCCAAACAAAGATTTGAAATTAATAAAATCATAAATTGATTTCAAAGATATCGACAAAAACATATTGGATGCTACTTTACATAAATTTTGAAACCACTTATGGTACTTGTCACCAGAACTCACTATTCTTTCACTTTTTGATAATGATGTTGATATCAGTACCAAACGAAGAATAGTTGAATAACTTAAAAACAAAGCTTCAGATAATAAAGATATTTTGAAAAAATTTGATTCATCTGATGAGGGCTTTCGAGTATTGTACGACAAAACACTTGATTATTTCATAAAAAGTCAAAAGTTTGAATTTTTTTAGTAGGTTCAGTTTATACAGTACATTTTTAAAACTTGATTGTACCTAATGGAAAAAGAATCCTTCTTACTTGGAGTGCTGTGGAAAATTAAAACATCTTGTTGTAGTGAATGACTGTGCCGAAAGAGCGATTCATTTAGCTGAAGAATATGTCAATACTCAATCTCGTGACGAAAACCAAAAACAGTATTTACTCCAGTTTATTGATGAAAAAAAAAGAATTTTTTAGCCAGTGCTAATAAAAAAAATTGATTAAGAAACTGAGAACTGAATGATGTAAGAAATTAATAAAATGTATTTATAACATATTATATATTTTTGTGTACTATATTTTTGTAAATATATTGTTTGCTTTTATTAGAAATTTTACTTGTGTAATATTAATCGAGATCTTTTCACATATAAAATAAATAAAGTGGTTAGTTTACAGATTTCATACTTCGATTATTGTACCAACTTTGAATGATCATATCTCGATTATGAAAGCACTTAGAAACTTGTATAAAAAATGAAATTGAAGGTTTTCAACTCTTCTTTTGTATAGTTAAACTCATTTGCACCCGTAGTGACAAGGACCTATCAATAACATTGAAAAATCGAAAAAAAGTACTTTTTTGTGAATTTTTTACTGAATTAAGAAGCTATATCTCGGAGAAAACAAATTATTTCGCTTCTAAAGCACTATGGGGATATTGTTTTTACTCACAAAAATGCTTTATACGCATACAGAGTCTCAAAAATAATTTAGGAAAGAATTAGAGTGTCAGAATACAAAAAAATTTTAAAAAAATTTTAAAAAACATTTTTTTTGAATTGAAACATGTTTAAAAGTTTCTATACCGGATTTTTTAGATTTATTCATAGTTTTTGGATAGAAACAATCGATCTCTGGCTCGGGTGACGATATTTAAGCATTTTGGGAAGTAAGTGCCATCCTAATATATATATATATATATATATATAATTATGGGACGTTTCATGTCAACTCAACTGACAAAAAAATAGAATTTGCTGAAAATCCGTGAATAGGTTTCATTTGATACCCAAAATATACAAAAAAATTTTTAGAGGCATAGGTCAAAGGGATTACGAGTAATAAGTAATAGAATATTGTGATTTTTCATATTTTTTTGTTAAATTACCAACTTAATTATTTTTTTCCTCAGAAACTAAGGATTTTAGGGATTCACTTATAAACATATTTATTGTTGCAAATGATGAGTAGAATCTACACAAATTTTTTTAAATCTCAGAATTGCTGTCTTCTGATTGGTTCATTTTGTACGTTCATGTAATTTTGAATTTCTGGTGTTCGACCAGGTTGATTTCACTCAGGTTGCACTATGTTATGTCTTTTTATAATATCTTGAAGTGAGCTTTGTCTCATCTTAGGCATAGAACTGAGAGAAGAGCTATAGAACTTTGAATATTAAAAAGTAAAATAGAATTTTCAATTTAAAACATATCGACGCCCCGTACGAAAAAAAGCACGGTTCACAGGGTTTGACGAAAACTAGCACCATTCGCAGTATCAAACGAAGACTAACACCACTCATTGCATTAGACGAAAACTAGCACGACTCACTTAATTAAGACGAAAACTAGCACTATTCGCTGAACTCCGACGAAAAGAAGCACGGTTCGACGAGTTTTAACGAAAACTAGCATAGTTCATGGAGCTCCGACGAAAAAAAGCACGGTTCGCTAAGTTCCAACGAAAAGTAGCACGACTCATGGAGCTCCAACGAAAAAAAGCACGACACATTAGACTCGGACGAAAAGTAACACGATTCGCGAAACACTAACGAATACTAGCACAACTTGATATGCAATATTACAATTTGTACCTTATTAAAAACTTGATTATTTTAATATCTTAACAAATAGTTAATTAATAAAATATAATGAAAAGGTGTTTATTAGTTATTTTTCTTATGAATTGTTTCAATATTTTCAATATGTTTTAATGAAATTATTTGCTCAGTGGTTTTCGATTCGTCTGATTACTCCCATGACAATTTTACCATTATTTTTTTAACAAAAAGTTATTTATTTAAATGAATAAATGCGCGATTGTAAGAGTTGAACATTCATTTTCTATTACTCCGTTCAAAGAATCTTGGCATCACATTTTTCACAAATAAAGAACAAGAGTTTCAAATTTATCTGGCATACAAATCTTAAACTCAATTACTGTAGGTGTAAGATTTAAACTTAGTTATTGAAATCAAAACCACTTTTTAGCATAAATCATGAAGTATATGATATTATATTTTATAAAATTAATTTTAGTTTGATTATTCATGGTAATATGTCATACTACACACTGTTTTGCTACGGCGAAAATGGACGGTTTTAATGTTTGTGACTTAATCTTGATAACATGTAATTGAACTTTGCGCTTATATTAAATTCATTATACATACATGTTAAACCACAGCAATTTCGAAACTCAATTGTTTCATTGTTTTTATATAAATACAATTGCTTACCGAAAATTCAATTCCAAATTATTTCCTTTAAGTCTACCCTGTTGAAAAAACCATATGGTTTTATCATGTGGTCATCATGACCATGTAGTCATTTATGAAAAATTACTTTTGTCTCGCAAATTCAGAGGGTGAAAAGTTCTTTACTTTCGCCCAATTTAATTTCTCTAAAATTAAGGGGCGAAAAGTACTTTACTCCCTGCAAGTCAAATTACTCTTAAATGAAGGGAGAGCTGTGTACTTTTCTCCCGCAAATTCAGAAGGCGAAAAGTTCTTTACTCCCGACAAATTTAATTTCTTTAAAAATAAGTGGGCGTAAAGTACTTTTATTCCGTAAATTAAAGTTTTCTTAAATTTAGCAAGGAGAAAAAATTTTTTTCTCGTAAATAAGAGGGCGAAAAGTTCTTTATTCCCGCCAAATTTAATTTCTCTAACAATAAAAGGGCGAAAAGTACTTTTCTCCCGCAAATTGAATTTCTCCTAGATTAAGCGAGAGGAATGTATTTTTCTCTCGTAAATTCAGAGGGCGAAAAGTTCTTTACTCCCGCCAAATTTAATTTCTCTAAAAATAAGTGGGCGAAAAGTACTTTACTCCCGCAAGTCAAATTACTCTTAAATAAAGGGGAAGCTGTGTACTTTTCTCCCGCAAATTCAGAGGGCGAAAAGTTCTTTATTCCCGCCAAATCTAATTTCTCTAAAAATAAGAGGGCGAAAAGTACTTTACTCCCGCAAGTCAAATTACTCTAGAATGAAGGGGAAGCTGTGTACTTTTCACCCGCAAATTCAGAGGGCAAAAAGTTCTTTACTCCCGCTACATTTAATTTTTTAAAACAAGCGGGCAAAAAGTACGTTACTCCCGCAAGTCAAATTACTCTGAAATGAAGGGGGAGCTGTGTACTTTTCATTTTTTGAATTTCATTTCTCTAAAAATAAGCGGGCGTAAAGTAATTACTCCCGCAAGTCAAATTAGTCTTAAATAAAGGGGGAGCTGTGTACTTTTCTCCGTGTCGCAAATTCAGAGGGCGAAAAGTTCTTTACTCCCGCAAAATTTAATTTCTTCGAAAATAAGCGGGCGAAAAGTACTTTTATTACGTAAATTAAATTTTTCTTGAATTGAGCGGGAAAAAAAAATTTTTTTTTCGTAAATAAGAGGGCGAAAAGTTCTTTATTCCCGCCAAATTTAATTTCTCTAACAATAAGAGGGCGAAAAGTACTTTTCCCCCGCAAATTGAATTTCTCCTAGATTAAGCGGGAGGAAAGTATTTTTCTTTCGTAAATTCAGAGGGCGAAAAGTTCTTTACTCCCGCCAAATTTCTTTAAAAATAAGCGGGCGTGAAGTACTTTTATTCCGTGAATTAAATTTTTCTTAAATTTAGCAAAAAGAAAAAATTTTTTTCTCGTAAATAAGAGGGCGAAAAGTTCTTTATTCCTGCCAAATTTGGTTTCTCTAAAAATAAGAGGGCGAAAAGTACTTTACTCCCGCAAGTCAAATTACTCTGGAATGAAGGCAGAGCTGTGTACTTTTCTCCTGCAAATTCAGAGGGCAAAAAGATCTTTACTCTCGCTACATTTAATTTTTTTAAAATAAGCGGGCAAAAAGTACGTTACTCCCGCAAGTCAAATTACTCTGAAATGAAGGAAGAGCTGTGTACTTTTCTCCCGCAAATTTAGTGGGCGAAAAGTTCTTTACTCCCGCCAAATTTAATTTCTCTAAAAATAAGAGGGCGAAAAGTACTTTACTCCCTCAAGTCAAATTACTCTGAAATGGAGAGGGAGCTGTGTACTTTTCTCCCGCAAATTCAGAGGGCAGAAAGTTCTTTACTCCCACCACATTTAATTTTTCTAAAAATAAACGGGCGAAAAGTAGGTTACTGCCGCAAGTCAAATTACTCTTAAGTAAAGGGGAAGCTGTGTACTTTTCTCTCGTAAATTCAGAGAGCGAAAAGTTTTTACTCCCGCTAAATTTAATTTCTTTAAAAATAAGCGAGCGTAAAGTACTTTTATTCCGTAAATTAAATTTTTTTTAAATTTAGCAAAAAGAAAAAATTTTTTTCTCGTAAATAAGAGGGCGAAAAGTTCTGTATTCCCGCCAAATTTAATTTCTCTAAAAATAAGAGGGCGAAAAGTACTTTACTCACGCAAGTCAAAGTACTCTGGAATGAAGGGGAAGCTGTGTACTTTTCTCCTGCAAATTCAGAGGGCAAAAAGTTCTCCACTCCCCCTACATTTAATTTTTTAAAAATAAGCGGGCAAAAAGTACGTGACTCCCGCAAGTCAAATTACTCTGAAATGAAGGGGGAGCTGTGTACTTTTCTCCCGCAAATTCAGAGGGCGAAAAGTTCTTCACTCCCGCTAAATTTCATTTTTCTAAAAATAATCGGGCGTAAAGTAATTACTCCCGGAAGTCAAATTACTCTGAAATGAAGGAGAAGCTGTGTACTTTTCTCCTGCAAATTCAGAGGGCGAAAAGTTCTTCACTCCCGCCAAATTTCATTTCTCTAAAAATAAGCGGGCGTAAAGTAATTACTCCCGCAATTCAAATTACTCTGAAATGAAGGGGGAGCTGTGTACTTATCTCCCGCAAATTCAGAGGGCGAAAAGGTCTTTACTCTCGCCAATTTTAATTTTTCTAAAAATTAGCGGGCGGAAAGTACTTTTCTCTTGCAAATTAAATTTCTCTTAAATTGAGCCAGAGCAAAGTATTTTTCTCCTGCAAATTCAGAGGGCGAAAAGTTCTTTACTTTCGCCAATTTTAATTTCTCTAAAATTAAGGGGGCGAAAAGTACTTTACTCCCGCAAGTCCAATTACTCTTAAATGAAGAGGGAGCTGTGTACTTTTCACCCGCAAATTCAGAGGGCGAAAAGTTCTATACTCACGCCAAATTTAATTTCTTTAAAAATAAGCGGGAGAAAAGTACGCCCCTCTTCATTTAAGAAAAATTTGACTTACGGGAGTAACGTACTTTTCGCCCGTTTATTTTTAGAAAAATTAAATGTGGCAGGAGTAAAGAACTTTTTGCCCTCTTATTTACGAGAAAAAAATTTTTTTTTCTCGCTAAATAGAAGAAAAATTTAATTAACGGAATAAAAGTACTTTACGCCCCGCCTATTTTTATAGAAATTGAATTTAACGGGAGTAAAGAACTTTTTGCCCACTGAATTTGCGGGAGAAAAGTACACAGCTCCCTTTTCATTTCAGAGTTATTTGCCTTGCGGGAGTAAAGTACTTTTCGCCCTCTTATTTTTAAATAAATAAAATTTGGCGGGAATAAAGAACTTCTCGCCCTCTTATTTACGAGAAAAAAATTTTTTCTTCTCGCTAAATTTAAGAAAAATTTCATTTGCGGAATAAAAGTACTTTACGCCCGTTTATTTTTAAAGAAATTAAATTTGGCCGGAGTGAAGAACTTTTCGCCCTCTGAATTTGCGGGAAAAAGTACACAGCTCCCACTTTATTTAAAAGTAATTTGACTTGCGGGAGTAACGTACTTTTCGCCCGCTTATTTTTAGAAAAATTAAATGTGGCGGGAGTAAAGAATTTTTTGCCCTCTGAATTTGCGGGAGAAAAGTACACAGCTCCCCCTTCATTTCAGAGTAATTTAACTTGCGGGGGTAAAGTACTTTTCGCCTTCTTATTTTTAAAGAAATAAAATTTGGCAGAAATAAAGAACTTTTTGCCCTCTTGTTTACGAGAAGAAAATTTTTTTTTCTCGCTAAATTTAAGAAAAATTTAATTTACGGAATAAAAGTACTTTACGCCCGTTTATTTTTAAAGAAATTAAATTTGGCGGGAGTGAAGAACTTTTCGCCCTCTGAATTTGCGGGAAGAAAGTACACAGCTCCCCTTCATTTAAAAGTAATTTGACTTGCGGGAGTAACGTACTTTTCGCCCGTTTATTTCTAGAAAAATTAAATGTGGCGGGAGTAAAGAACGTTTTGCCCTCTGAATTTGCGGGAGAAAAGTACACAGCACCCCTCCATTTCAGAGTAATTTGACTTGCAGGAGTAAAGTACTTTTCGCCCTCTTATTTTTAGAAAAATTAAATGACGCGGGAATAAAGAACTTTTCGCCCTCTTATTTACGAGAAGAAATTTTTTTTTCTCGCTAAATTTAAGAAAAATTTAATTTACGGAATAAAAGTACTTTACGCCCGTTTATTTTTAAAGAAATTAAATTTGGCGGGAATGAAGAACTTTTCGCTCTCTGAATTTGCGGGAGAAAAGTACACAGCTCCCCCTTCATTTAAGAGAAATTTGACTCTTGGGAGTAAAGTACTTTTCGCCCCTTAATTTTAGAGAAATTAAATTTGGCGAAAGTAAAGAACTTTTCGCCCTCTGAATTTGCGAGGCAAAAGTAATTTTTCATAAATGACCACATGGACATGATGACCACATGGTTAAACCATATGGTTTTTTTCAACAGGGTAAAGCTGTAATACGTTTCATCACATAAAATAAAAAAAATTGTTGTGATATAAAATAATATTATATTTTTTAAACCTTCGTTGTTTTAAAAAATACTTTTCAACAAATAATTCGGTATTTATTAAAAAATATGGATGAATTCATTCGTATCATAGTTATCAATGCGAAAACATTTTATTCAGAAAGAGCTTTTGGACAAAAATTAAAAAACACGTTTAGTTGTAAAATAACAGAAAGCGGAAAGAATATTAAAAGTATTTTATTCTAAGTTCATTTTACTTTTCGAAACGGGTGTGGAAGGTAAAAATCACGTTACACACCAGTTTCAAATAATACTTTATACCACGAGAGCCGAATAATCATATTGAAGTTCTGATTTTGAGGTTAGAGTGGTATAAAAAGAAGTTTTGTAATCTGTGAATTTAATAAGCTATAACTTTGATCTAATCTAGCAAATGACTGTATTTAAAAATTTTTTTTTCATGTTTATCTTTTTTTCCGAATCGAACTTATCGAAAAATCTAATAAAATATCATTAATATAAAAACTCACGCAGTCTTGATTTGAGTCAAGACAAATTTTTATAAAAAAATATAAGCCAAACTTGTTTTTTATTTTTAAAAGCAATACATCACCTCAGTTAGGTTTCTAAAAAAAGGTCATTATAAAGTCTGATTAGTACCAAAATTTAGTTTTTAATTTAAAAAAATTCTCAATATTCAGTTTTGAGTTGAGTTGAGGTAAATATAAAAACATAAAATTCTCATCAGAAGTGAGTACTGAGAGAAAAGTACATAAATTTCGTTCAAATTAGCAACAAAAAATTCACGAAAATTCTGTGAAAAATATTAATATGTATTCGATACAATAATCAAAGTTATAGCTCATAAAATTCACAGATTACAAACCTTGCTTTTTAATAAATGAACTTGGAATAAAATACTTTTAATATTTTTTCCGCTTTCTGTTATTTTAAAACTACACGTGTTTCTTAATTTTTGTCCAAAAGCTCTTCCTGAAATAAATGTTTTTGCATTGATAATTATAATACGAATGAATCCATCCATATTTTTTAGTAAATACCAAATTATTTGTTAAAAAGAATTTTTTAAAACAACGAAGGTTTAAAAATATTATATTATTTAATATATCACAACAATTTTTTTTATTTTATGTGATGAATCGTATTATAGCTTTAAACTTTTAAGGAAATTATTTGTAATTGAATTTTCGGTAAGCAATTGTATTTATATAAAAACAATGAAACAACTGAGTTTCGAAATTGCTGTGCTTTAACATGTGTATAAAATGAATTTTTTGCACTCCGGCCGGAAAGCGGCAACTTTCTAATCAAACGAATCGAAAACCACTGAGCAAATAATTTAATTAAAACATATTGAAAATATTGAAACAATTCATAAGAAAAATAAAAATAAACCCCTTCTCATTATATTTTATTAATTAACTATTTGTTAAGAGTTAAGATAATCAAGTTTTTAATAAGGTACAAATTGTAATATTGCATATCGAGTTGTGCTAGTATTCGTCAGTGTTTCGCGAATCGTGTTACTTTTCGTCCGAGTCTAACGTGTCGTGCTTTTTTTCGTTGGAGCTCCATGAGTCGTGCTACTTTTCGTTGAAACTTAGCGAACCGTGCTTTTTTTCGTCGGAGCTCCATGAACTGTGCTAGTTTTCGTTGAAACTCAGCGAACCGTGCTTTTTTTCGTTAAATTTTCACCATTCGTGCTAATCTTCGTCAAACCCTGTGAACCGTGCTTTTTTTCGTAAGGGAAACACGAACGGTGCTACTTTTCGTTAAAACTCTTTGAACTGTGCTTATTTTCGTAAAAGCCTGAGTCGTGCTTTTTTTCGTACGGGACGTCGATATATACTGTGGATTTGGTTCTTCGATTATAGATAATGCAATATACGAACAAATGATTTTTAAATATCTTAAAAGAGATCTATTTTTTAATAATTCAAGTATTAATTTAAAATCTGAATTGAAATATCAACTGTTCATTATTTAGACATCCTCAAAATACACTCACAACCAAAACATATTTATGTACTTCAATAAATTGTTATTATGATTTTAAATATTTGAAATAAGATGAGTATATATAAATATATAATAAATATATAATACATATGTATTGAAAAATTATTCAAATACGTATTATACATTTAGGAAAATCCCCTCTCCGCCTGTAAGTATTCACTGACACGCTGCTTCGGCTCTGTCTTTTTGTCTTTTAATACTTTTTATTTCACTCTGTCGAGTGAATCTTTTTACAGAGAATCGTCCAGCTGGGGGTCCTCAAGGCTTGGCTTGACTTGCTTGCACCTGTGCATCTGCATCTCTCGGACCCTGGACGTTTTTCTGTCTTCGTGCAATACTCTACCAGCATTGTCATTTTTTGTTGCTTGTGCTGCTGTTGCTGATGGTTGCGGAATGACTGGAGCATTGCTAGTTTGTTGTTTTGCCTGTGAAGTGGGGTGTTGAGTGGTGGTGCAGTGGGGGGATGCAGTTGCATCTTTATGGTTTATGCATGTATTGCATATAGGTTATGCATTTGCTACATAACCTACAATAATTTTGGCGCCAAATTTACTATCTCTTAGGTGAATCTTTTAAGTGCGTCATTAGTGGCTCCACCTATGGGTTACCTTGTTTACTGTCTTATCTACTCTATGGATAAGTGACAGGTAATTAACATACTTAAGGCGCGTTTCCATCTGGCCTTTTGATTTTATATATTTGACGCGCGAATTTTAAACAGCTTATTATGCTGCTTTTCTTTTAATATATAACTTATTTCTTTTATATTTAATTTTAAATGTGATATACTTGGGCGGAGAGTTTCACAGGCCATCTTTATTTTTGTTTTGCTTTTATTGCTATTTTTATTTCTCTGACGCTGCTCTTGCTGCTATCTTTTATTTCTTTTCTATTACATTTATTCTCTTACTTCTCTTGACATCTTATACAGCTTAAACCATGTCACAAATTACCATCAAGAACTGCTGCGCCATCTGCGGTTTTCCCGCTAATAATATAAGAGGGTCGAAAAAATTAATGCAGTGTTTTACATGCCGGCAGCGCTGCCATGTAAAATGTATGAAGCGCGTGCCTCATGATAACGATGGTAATCCGAAATATGATTGTGAGAAATGTATAGCTGGCCGACCTATCGCTTCTCCCACTGCCCCACTCACTGGCACTGGCGCTGAACCACGCGGTGCCACTATGCGAGGTGCTCCTATAGCCCGGCCTATCGTTGCTTCTACTCCATCACGAGGATGCTCACCTGTCGCACCGATTAAGAAAGCTCAAGATCACTCTGTGATTAAGAAGAGGACCAATTCGCGCTGTTCTGCGGTAGCTGGAGGGGAACATAGCATAAGTATCAATTAAATTAATGAAAAATTTAGAGGTGGTGCTGCATTGGTCACCCCGGATAACAATATTAGTAGGGGTAAAAATGGTGGTCTTCAGCAGAGTAATGATGGAGCTGATTCTTCCTCAGTAAAGGCAGCTGTGTCTGCTTTGGAGAGCGCGCTATCCTGCAGGCTCGATCTGATTCAAAATGATCTTAATCGACTTCCGGCTCTTGAGAGCCATATTATAAATACTGACAAGGGTCTGCAGGATATCGTGACTAAAATGGAGAGTCAAAATGAAATTATTAAGAATTTACATGCTGGGCAGACGCAGCTGCTAGAGGAGAATCGTAAACTCAGGGGTATGATAGGTACTTCAGAGAAGGAGTTGTTGTCTGCTCTAAATGGCATGTATGAAAAGTTTTTCAAATCTCTCACGACTAATTTTAATAATATGCAAGCATTTTTAGGTAATGAATTCAATGGAGTGGACAGCAACTTTTCTCAACTTATGACCGGGGTGGCTGAGGTGGTGCAGACCGTTAGTGATCTCACGGCCCAGGACGAACACTTAATCAACACCAACACCAACACCGATATGCCTGTAAATTCGAATATAACACAATCATTTGAACGTAAAGATAGTAGCTCTCTTAACACATGCACTGAAGCACCTGTTGATTCAAACGATGAACAATTAGTAAAAGCACATACAGATAGTAGCGGAGAGGCATCCTGTCATACTGTGAAGAGGTGTGGTTCTGGGAATAGTGTCTTGGTGATATCCAGCGGACTGGACTGCTCTGCGGCTAATGTTGGGCTGGAGGATTATGCTTGCGCTGTTCTGGGAACCATACTTCCGACTTTTGAACGTTCAAATATTGTATCTGTTACTGAGATCTCTAATATAGGAGCGCGGTGGCGTAACGGATAGAGCTCTTGCCTTCAACGCGGTGGGCACGGGTTCGAATCCTGGCCAGGCACCTCTGACTTTTTTTCGAAAGAAAATTAGTGAATGTGCTACCCATATCGCGACTCTTGAGAAATCTGACCTCATTGAGTATCGGTTGATTGTTGGTCACAAAAGTGGCTGACCATCCATCGGTAGTCAAAGTTTTCGGTATGGCGGTGTCTGACAGTCTAGCCTGATGTAATGTGTTAAACGGTTCCGGGCTGGGCTCCCTCGACATCTCCATAGAAAAAGGTTAATTATATAAAGGATAACAATATCCTTTATATATTAATCTTTTAAAAAAAAAAAAAAAAAAAAAAAAAAAAAAAAAAAACTGAGATCTCTAATTCTGAAAATAAAAATAAGGGCAGGATGTCTGCTGGGCCTGAGATCGTTGGCGGTCCGAGTATTGCGTTCTCATTGTTGGTTAGACTTTCTGGAGATGACTTGGCGCAGAAGGTATTTATGGCTAGGCGTAGATTAACGGGTTTTGTGACAGCGGATCTATATCCCTTCCTCCTCAGCAGTTTTTCTACCACCAAGCACCATTCTCAAATATATATAAATGAGTATCTTGAAAAAGATAAATATATTAAATTTAAAAATCTTAAAAAGTATGCTAAAGGAAAAGGTTGCAATTTTGTTTGGCATAGAGGTGGTAAATTTATGGTGAGGAGGGAGAGAGGGGAGAGAGCGCACAAATTTGAAAGTGAACATGATTTGAATGAAATATTAGATAAATCTAAATGTATTGTACAGAAAAATGTTAAAGTAACTGATTTTGAGAAACACGATGAAGCTCTAACAAATAATGGAACTACTGATAATGATAAATGTAAACCTCATAATAGTGGGATGAGCTCGAATCAGGAATTAATTAAAAATCATGCAATATCCTTAGACAGAGCCTCTCCCCAATGACTGCGCTGGTCCTCTTCGGAGAGTCGAATAGGGAGGAGGGGTGAACTGCGCGCGTGCTTTCTGAATGTGACCTCTTTGAGAGCTCATATTGGGCAGGTGCGTAAACTTTTAAGTGGCTATCATTCTTACGACATATTTGGAGTTGCTGAGACCTGGCTGGGTCCGTCTGTATCGGATGACGTCATTCGAGTCGGGGGGTACAAAGTGTTTAGACAGGACAGAAACTTGCGTGGTGGAGGAGTTGCCTTGTATATTAAGGATAATCTAAAATGCACTATTTTGGCCACTTCGGAGACGCAAACTAGTAATAGTAGCGGTAAGCCGGAGGTGCCTGAATATATTTTCTGTTCTGTGCAAGTTGGCGGCTCCGAGCCCGTGCTGGTTTCTGTAATTTATCGTCCTCCTGCTGTTTCGTTTACTAGAAACTCTAATTTGTTGATTGATTTGAGAAATTTTTGTTCTGACTATTCCCATAAAATTATAATGGGGGACTTGAATGCCGATCTCCTTAAAGAGAGCAGTGATGCTAAGTTTCTTAGTAAGCTGTCGGCTGAGCTTTCGTTACAGTTGGTCCAGCACGGTGCTACGCATCATACTCCTACGTCTCACACGTGGATTGACCTGATCTTTGTTGATGACAACGACGTGGTGCTTGATGCACGGAACCTACCGGCGAGCTTTCACAGTCGGCATAATTTAATTGACGTCTGTTTGCCTTGCAACACTATAACTTTTGATCAAAAACCTATCATGTATAGGAACTATAAAACTATTTGTCCAACTGCATTGGGAGAGAAACTTACCGGCTGTGATTGGTCGCCGCTTATGACTGACGCGGTTGACCCTGAATCTGCACTTGGTTGCCTCTGTGACAATCTCACTGCTGCAATCGAGAATTTGGCGCCGTTGAAAGCGCTCAAGCCTAATAAGAATAAGTTTCCATGGGTAGATGAAGAATTGTCACGGATGCGGCGTAAGAGAGATGCTACATATCGTAGATACAAACGGACAGAGGACAAGCAGTATCTCCTTGAATTTCTGCGGTTGCGTAGGGTGGTAGACGAACGCACGGACCATGCTAAGACTGCTTATATTCACAATAGCCTGTTTGATGCTCTTGCGGGTGGTAATGTCTGGAAGGAGTTGAGAAACCTGGGACTGCTATCCGGACCTCAAGGGGATTTAAATGGATTTACTTCGGATGAGCTTAATGCGCACTTTGCTGGGGTGTCAGTCTCGCCGCAGGAGGATAGTGAAGAGCGATTGAGAATTCTTTCTCAATGCAATGAAAGTGGGTTTACCTTTAAACCAATTAGTTTTAATGATGTTGTTCTTGCAATTTCACATTTTTCCTCACAGGCTTGTGGTGAGGATGGCATTCCGCAAAGCGTGATAGTTAAAGCTTTACCATTTATTGGTGAACATCTTGTGACTCTGTTCAACTCCTCTTTTGCACGGGGGGTCTTCCCTTGCCGTTGGAAGCAAGCACGTATTATACCATTGAAAAAGTGTGCTGCACCTAAGCAACCAAAAGATTTTAGGCCTATAGCCATCTTATGTTTTCTTTCAAAGGTTCTTGAGAAGATTGCCCATGACCAACTGCAGGAGTACATTACATTCAAAAAATTGCTCGATCCTATGCAGACGGGCTTCAGGAAAAACTATTCTACGCAGACTGCTGTACTTAAGCTTACGGACGATATAAGGTCAGGTCTAGACAGGAAACTTGTCACGTTACTGCTACTTTTTGACTTTAGTAAGGCATTCGACACGATCTCTCTCTCCAAACTTCTTGCGAGGCTTAGATCGATGGGGTTCTCCAGGGCCGCACTCGGATGGATTAACTCCTATTTATCAGGTAGGAAACAAATGGTTTCCACACATTTGAAGGAGGAATCGAATTGGCTAACAACCAATCTAGGAGTACCTCAGGGTTCGGTGCTGGGGCCTCTGTTGTTTTGCCTTTACATAAATGACGTACGTGACGCACTGGACTCTGGTTGCGTCGGGCATCTGCTGTATGCGGATGATCTTCAAATTTATGCACAGGTCCCTTATGATGATGTGGACGAGGGGATTCGTATTTTACAGAGGGCGGCCAGGGCGGTGTCGGGGTGGGCTGCTGGTGTTTCTCTCACTTTGAATGCTAGTAAAACAAAGGCGATCGTCTTTGGAAGTAATCGTTTTATTAAAAATTTTTATTTGGGTGAGCCAAGGACGATTGACCTAGGGAGCGGTATCGGTATTCCTTTCTCTGACACCGTTACGAGCCTTGGTGTTGTACTCGACTCTAAACTGTCGTGGGAACCGCATATTAATATGCTGACTAAAAAATTCAATAGAGTGATTTATAGCCTGCGGTTTTTCCGTCGGTACACCACTGAGGCTCTGCGTAAGCAGCTCGCAACCGCCCTGCTGTTTCCACATCTTGATTATTGCTCAGTGGTTTTGCTCGATGCTTCGCAGGAGTTACGAAGACGGCTACAGACAATGCAAAATTCATGTGTGAGATATGTATTAGGCGTGAGAATGGGTGATCACATCTCTCCCCATAGACATGCTTTGGGTTGGCTACGTACTGATTCGAGGAGACAGTATTTTATGGCTGTACTTATGTACAAAATCGTATGTATGAATACTCTCGAATATCTAGTGGGTCTCTTCACTAGATATATACCCAGAGCGACCACTAGGGGTGAGATTAAAGATCTTGCGGTGCCCTTCATGCGCACTGAAACTGGAAGAAATTCCTTTCAAGTTCAAGGTGCGCATTTTTGGAACTCCCTACCTGCTGATATTAAAAATCTTCCATCAATCGGCAGGTTTAAAGCCGCTCTGAGGAGGTTTTTACTCGACCTCGATTAAACAGTATCATTTTCGGACTATATCATATGTGTTAATTTATTATGTGATGTACCCTTTATAGATTTAAGGCATGATTGTATTTATTGGCGTGTATGTAGGATGTGTGTGCATAGAGTGAATGATTATATTTTTATCAGATTGACTTGTATATTACTGTACATTCAACTTGCTGTGATTTTAACTTACTGTATACTGCTGATATTTCGACTGCGCTCTTTACACGCTTGATTTTATGTAATTATTTTGACTGATAGATATTGAGACTGATTTTTAACTATATTATTTATACTTTTTGCATGTATTTATTCGTGTTATCTGTAATATCGCTTTTATTTAATTTATTGACTTACTATTACAGTATTACTATCTCTATTATGTTTTATGACTGTGATATCATACTGTACCATTTTGATTTTATATGTACAAGGCTATTTAAAGTATTTTTATGTATTTTTTCAACTTTATTTGTAATTTTTCACGCTTTTTTGTAATTATAATACAAAATTAACAATATCTAATCTAATCTAATCTAATTTAGGAATGATTATTTATATAATAGTTTTATGTAATCCGATAAATTAAGATTTTTATAAATATTAGATATTAAAATATTCAGATCCTTTTTCTTATTTGATTTCGATAACTATAAATTCCAATAATTGATTAAAATAATATTACAGAATTATATTACTGTTAAATTGAAAATCAGAAACGTGTTATAAGTAGAAAATGATTTTAATACTTACATGTTATGTCCCATTATATCTGTAATGTTACATAAAATGAAAGTTTACATGTACATATGTTATATACAAATTCCTTAACTTTAAACATTGACATAAAATATTTACCCACGGGCCTGGCAAGTAATTTTGTAAATATTTAATAAAATTTTAAAAATTTCAGAACATTTTTAAATAAATGATAAAAAAAAGATAACAAGAAATAATACAATTTTGTTACTGAAATTCAACGTTAATTTATAAAGAAAAAAAATTGAAAAATCCTTTGTTAAAAATTATGGTAAGATCTCATAGTTTTATTACCTTCATTATATACTTGACATTTATTTCAAGTATATAATAAAGGTGATAAAATTTGAAAAAAAAATTTTTCAACACATATTTAAAAATATTATAATAACAATTTATTGAAAGACATAAATATGTTTTGGTTACGAGTGTATTTTGAGGATGTCTAAATTATGAACAGTTGATATTTCAATTCAGATTCTAAATTGATAATTGAATTATTAAGAAATAGATCCCTTTTAAGATATTTAAAAATCATTTGTTCGTATATTGCATTATCTATAAGCGAAGAACCAAATCCACACTATATATGTTTTAAATTGAAAGTTCTATTTTATTTTTTAATATTCAAAGTTCTATAGCTCTTCTCTCAGTTCTATGCCTAAGATGAGACAAAGCTCACTTCAAGATATTATAAAAAGACATAACATAGTGCAACCTGAGTGAAATCAACCTGGTCGAACACCAGAAATTCAAAATTACATGAAAGTACAAAATGAACCAATCAGAAGACAGCAATTCTGAGATTTAAAAAAATTTGTGTAGATTCTACTCATTATTTGCAACAATAAATATGTTTATAAGTGAATCCCTAAAATCCTTAGTTTCTGAAGAAAAAAATAATTAAGTTGGTAATTTAACAAAAAAATATGAAAAATCACAATATTCTATTACTTATTACTCGTAATCCCTTTGACCTATGCCTCTAAAAATTTTTTTGTATATTTTGGGTATCAAATGAAACCTATTCACGAATTTTCAGCAAATTCTATTTTTTTGTCAGTCGAGTTGACATGAAACGTCCCATATATATATATATATATATATATATATATATATATATTATGGGTATGTGTTACAGTGTACTTGTGTATGTGACATGTAAATGAGAAAGTGTACATGGAAATATATATATACATATATGTATGTGAAAAAGTACATGTGAATATATATATATATATATATATATATATATATATATATATATATATATATATATATCTATATATATATATGTATTCCCATGTACATTTTCACATACACATATCACATACACAAGTACACATAAACACATACCCACATACACATACACAACTTTTGCATCTCCATCTCCGTCTCTTTGTCTCCGTCTTCTCGTCTCTCCATCTCCGTCACTCCGTCTCTGTGTCCTTGTCTCTCCGTCTCCGTTCCTACGTCTTAGTTTCTTTATCTCTGTCCCTTTGTCTAAAACACATGATCAAAAAGAATGAATTCCTATCATATTTTTTCATTAATTTAAATGGAATTCAGTGAAACAAATTTTTAATTTATCATGATGATATGATTTGTATTTAAACAATTTTGATGCATATTGGAACTTTAATTAATTATTTTTTTCCAAGTATACAAAAACTAAATCTTAAACAAAACTGCAATATAAAAATTTATAAATTCAGGCAATTTTTTTTTACTTTTAAATTGGCTAATATATACATATTCATATAATATATGAAAATTTAACCGAGCGGCGTTAGGGGCGAGGTAAATTAAGCTCGTAAAATATTAAAATCAAGTTTCTTTTATCAGTTAATCTTGTAACATACCATACTTAATATTAATAATTTTACTTTAATTTAATTTTAATTGAAATGGAAATCTTAATAATACTTCCATTAATAAATAACTTTATGAACATTTAAATCATTTAAGTGTAAACAAATACAAAAATACATAAATCATTCCTAATAACATAGATTAGTAATTATAAGATATATTTAAATGAATATATAAATGATTCCTTATAACATGGATTAGTAATTATAAGATATATTTAAATAAATATATAAATACACTATTATTACAAAAAAATATATATGATTATCTTAATTTTTTTATTGAAAATTTATGTATTTTTTCTAAGGATAAAATAGAGATAGGATGAAAAATATATTACATTGCTAGGGATGAATATAATAAATTAAAATATGCAAGTCATTTATACATTACTTAATTGTTTATTAAAAAAAATTATTTAATATTTGAATATAAATTGAATTTTTATTCTAATTCAAATCTACATGATTACCCTTTAGCTTCAGTAGCTTAAGCAATAGCATTTATCTACAAAAGTTAATTAATAAATGAACTCATGATATTTTTTTTAAATATATGAACTGATATTATTTTTTTTTCATTTTAATGAAAATATTAGTCTAGACCTAATTAAGAGTTATGATTTGAGTTAATACGTCATTAACTAATTGTTTATTATTAATAAAATTATTCTATATTTGAATTTAAATTGAATTTTTATTCTAATTGATAAGGTAGCATTTGTTTAAAAAAATAATTATCAATACTTTTATGTAATGCATACTCTTTTTCATACCAAAGAAATTTGTCTTATCTTCTTTTCCCTATGATTCACATTATATTTATCAACTGTTAAAAATTGTTATACAATTTGATGGATTTCACGATAATAGGTATTAATTATATTGAAATTTTTTGCTCCTAACGTCGCTTGGTTGCATTTTCTTTTATTATATTATTTTGTAAGAATGACTAATTTGAAGTAAATATGAATAGCCTCATTTTAATAATTTTTATATTGTAGTTTTGTACCAAATTTAATATTTGTATGTTCATGAAAAATCTCGTTCCTAACGTTGCTCGGTTTTTTCTTGATATTTATCAGAAACATTTTTTATTTTTTTATTTCTTAAATCTCAAAGTATTAATAATTTAAAAATTTTAAATTATTTTTATGTTTTTCTAAAAAGTAATGTTGTTCGAGCCTAAGATTGGAGGAACCTCACAATTTTCACAATTCATAATATGATAATTGATATTCATCTATAAAGTTTGTTTTAAAAAACATAATTTGAGTACTGAGTATTATTTGAATCTCAAATATCATTATTTGGATATAAGTTGTAACCTTTTTGACTGTTAATCACACAAATAAATTAGGTTCAAATTTATAGTTGACACTCAACATTCAGCACTCAGATTTCAAAGTTTCATTGTTACGTGTTCCCTATAAAGCAGGTCTTCGTTTATAGGGAACACGGAACAATGAAACTTTGAGATCTGAGGGTTGAGTTCTGAGTGCTACACGGAGGGAATTATCCTATTAAATTTTGGTATACCGTATAGGAAAGGAGGGACAAACTTGCAAAATGAAAAAAATAACTATTCTGAACAGAAAAATTTGGTATAATAGTAGTAATTTTTACTACAGCTCTATTATTATTAATTATAAACATAGCAAATTTTGCTATTCGGTATAGTAATTTTTTTTCTATACAATGTACTAAAATTTAAATAAACTGGGAACTGAGTAACAGCTATAATTTTCAGACCTTAATATATGACCATGAATCTCCAGCGTCCCAAAATGGCTGCCGCCACTGTTTACTGCTTGGTCACGCTGCTCTTTACTTTCCTAACGGCTGCTGGGGTCACCACTGTAGAACTCCGTAACTACAGATAAGACAGGTAGTAGAAGAAAAAACTCTGCAATTATACCAAAAGTATTCCTTTCGTTTATTCTCTATACAAGATACAAAATGGCCTGAAAATACAGGAGGATAGAGGATGATAGGTACTTAAATTGTAAGCTTTCGAGAACGCTCTGAGTCTTATTATCTCGTTAGAGCCGCGTTACAATGTAGCGCTCACTTAGCGCTCTACGTCGCTCGCTTGCGCACCGCTAATTGCGCGTGGCACTTACGCGTGCCGTGTACATACATATGTGTGTGTGCCCACAATACTCTCCCCTAAATAACCAGAAATGGTTATTTACATGCGAGTGACATTTAATTACAATGTTATTCTTTTTTTATTATTTTGCAGTTAATAACAATATTATTTCACAAAATGCTATTACGCAATCACATTACTTGTTTATACTTAACAATTGCTCGCACAAATAATAATACATGTCTATTTGTACTTTAGTTATTGCTCACGCAATTAATAAATTCATACTTTTATTTCATATATACTCGATCATTATTCATATTCTAAACATTCTTTTTTTTACACTATATTCACACATTTTTTTTTACACACAAGTATCTTCTGTATTTTACATTCTTTAATTTTACATGCTCATTCTCAGGTACTTTTTTTTGTAATTGTTTACTTATAATCATCTCGTTGCATATTTACTTGACAACATTGCATTTAATTAATAATTTAATCTAGTTACTACGTTTTTAAAATATTTTTATATAATAATATTTTACAAATATTAGTTCTGTCAATCAAACTTAACACTTAACAGATTTAACAATTTACGTGTATCGTATTACACGAACGTCACAATAATAACAGGTTTTCTACAAAAGAAAATATACTAATACAATAGTCTTACAATAGTTGCCTTTATAATTTTTTCTTGAGCCTATTTACATAATTTGAAGTGAGAAACTGTACAAAATCTAACTTTTTTTACGCTCGCTTTACATTTATTCGCTTTACCTACTTTTTTATTTACAAATATACTATTTATTTTTTTCGTTTTTAAAATATAAGATATAAATTTCTCTTTTTTTTACTTTTTCATTTTCTCTAACTTTATCATTACATGTATTTTGTACTATCTCAGTTTCTACTCTATCGTCGCTTTGATATCTTCCATTACTTGCGTCGTTGTTGTTACTGAGTAACACGTAATTATCATTTTTTTTATTGAGAGATTCAATTATGTCATAATTATCCAATTGTTCGGTTGGAGCTTCGTTATAAATTTCTACTTGCGTTGATATTACATTATTGTTCTTATTTACTACATTTGCCGTTTCGTCATTATTAACAATTTGCGCATTATTGTTACTATCTTACTGCCACTGATCATCATTAACTGTTTCACCTTCTCCCTTCGCTTCATCCCTTAACAAATAAGCTGGTTTCAACCTTTCAATATTAAACATCACATCTTTATCATTTTTCCTTATGACGAAATTACGGCCATTTTCAAGCCTTGATATAATCTTATATGGCCCATTGTACGGTTGAACTAAAGAAGGTTTAACTGCTCTTATCCTCTCCCACACAAGTCTGCACTTTTCGAGGTCTTTATATACAAATACTTTTGCTAGATGGTTGTGCCTTACTGGTACAGGCCTGACCTTGTTCATATATTCTTTATATTCGGATAAAAACAGATTATGATCTCTTATATTTCTTTCTCTAAAGTGACACATATCCCCAGGTATGGTTAAGGTTGTTCTATATAGGAACTCCGCCGGGCTGGCATCCGTGTCTTTACGTATCCACGTTCTTAATCCTAACAAAACAGTGGAAAGGACTTTGGTCTATTCACGTCTTTCCATATGACACATAAGTGCCGCCTTAAGATCACAGTGCCACCGTTTTACCATGCCGTTCGCAGCTGGGTGATAAGCTGTAGTACGCACTCTTATGCAGCCAATAAGTTGTAGTAATTCTAAAAACATGGCAGACTCAAACAGTTTGCCTTGATCTGTTGTGATGATAACAGGTACACTAAAACGTGACACCCACGTATTATAAAAACAGTGCGCGACAGTGGAAGCCGATGCATCGCTGACGGGTACCGCCTCCGGCCACCTAGTATACTTCTCTATCATGGTCACTAGATATCTGCAACCTTCGCTTGGTGGCAACGAAATCACCAAATCGACATGAACGTGGGCGAATCTTGCATCTGGCTCACTAAACTTCATAGGCGAAAACTTGTTTTCCCTTGTGACGTTAAATCTTTGGCATTCCACACATGTTTTACGCCAAGATGTAATTTGTCTGTTCATGTTTGGCCACATGTACTGTTTTCTAATCATCTTACTCGTTGATCGAGCAGATGGGTGCGCTTTATTATGGAAGAGCTCGAAGATAACTAAAACGCAAGATACACAACGTTTGCTAAGTCTTCTTTTATCGTATTAAACGCATGTTCTGCTTCTTCTGTCCATTCTACTGGTCGTTTATCCTTCTTCTTTATATCTTTAATCATAGCAACAAGCGGTTTCTGTATCTCTGCAGCTTTTGGCTAGCTTTTTCTATAAAAGTTTACCATTCCCAAGAAGCGTCTCATTTCATCCTTAGTCTTGGGTCTACTAAATGTCCGAATTGCTTTGACTTCGGATGGGTCTGGTTTGAACCCATTCTTGTCTATTTAGTGTCCTAAAAATATAAGTTTTTCCACTCCAAACTGACATTTACCAATGTTATGCTCTAGGTGGAACTTCTCCAACCTTTCTAAGAGGATCTTCAGATGATTTTGGTGTTCCTCTTCTAACGACGATGCAACCAAAATGTCATCCACAAATTTGAATACAAAAACCAGGAACCCACAGCCTGGTTGATGTAACGCTGAAACGTTTGGGCTGCGTTCCTAAATCCGAACGTCATGACTAAAAATTCATAGAGTCCAAATGGAGTGATCACTGCTGTCTTCGGTACATCTTCTGGATAAATAGAGATCTGTAAAAATGCTTTCTCTAAATCGAGTGCAGAAAAAATAGTCTTCTTCTCTAAATTGGACGCAAAATCGTGGAGGTTACAAATAAAATATTTATCTGGTATTGTGACTGCATTTAATTTCCTGTAGTCACCACAAATCCTCCACTCTTTGTTCTTCTTTTGGATCATATGAATCGGCGTAGCCCAGGGGCTTTTTGAAGGTTTGCAGATACCTTTCTTACACCATTTCTTAAACTCCTTTTAAGCTGTCTGCGGCTTGTCAGGTCAAAAGCCAGACGTCTTGGCTTTTGAGCTACGGGTGGTCCTTTTGTTGTTATGTGGTGATATACGTCTTTTTTCTATGGTTTTCAGCTTCTCTAGGCCTATTACCGCTGGAAACTGCCTAATTAATTTAGCATATTTGATCTCTGGATCTATTATTGACCCATGAACATAAGTAACTTTTTTCACGGTGCCTGCAACCGACTCACCGGTTTTAGCATCCACCAACTCACGTCTGGTTGAATCTGGGAGCAAGTGGTAGTGCTTGATGATATCGCCGCCTAGAATAGCATATGGAACGTCTGCTATAATAAACGTCCACTTTATTCCATTACTGAACCCGAGATCTAAATCCCTATAAGTAACGTCATACGTCACTATTCTTGTATTATTAGCCGCGTAAAGTTTTATAGACGTGGCTTCCTTTCTGTTGTTTTCTTTATTTGGTATTATAGATACTTCTGTGCCCGTGTCAATCAAAAACGTTCCTTTAGTTGCTTTGTCTATTACATGGAAGCGTATACTCTCAATAGTCGACGAAGTTACCTTCTCTATTCGTTGAGATGGAACTTTAAATATTTCCTATTTACTGATTGTTGTGCATTTATGTTCACACTACTGCTTCTAACTAGGCTTTTTGCCGGCGATACTGATCTACAATTATTTTTTTTATTCCTTTAGAACGCGGATCTGTATCTCTGTTCACGCTGTACCCAATCACACAGCTTAATACATCTATATGCCTTGTTGGCATATTTTATATAGTAAATACAGATAATCCTATCATTGCTATCCGTTCTATTCTTATGCGTCGACCTATCTTCTTTCTTATCAAATCTTGAACGCGATTCTATCTTCTTTATCGTTCTCCCTACTGTCACTTCTATGCGTGCGTCAATATATTGTTAACATACATCCGGCTCGTTACCATACGTTTCATTTACCCTTGTACGGTCAACCATACTAATACTTCCTGCCTTACCGGCCTCTTCTTCACATTCATTCTTATACACCTCATCGGCATGCCGCACTACCGATGCTTCGTTTGTTAAATTAAATTTTACCAAGAGGAACTTTTTCATTCTAGGTGGTAAATTAAATTTTCAGACTTTTAGAATCACTTTTCGTTTGATGTTTGCAGGCGCTACGTCTAACATTTCCCTTAAGGAATCCGACGGCTTTTCTCCTTGCGTGCGACATTTCCTAAATAGTCCATTAAAACGATCTTCTTGTGATTGAACGTACTCATCTAGCAAATACTCTTTCATGCCGTTATACCTTTGTCCTCATTTCGAAGTTTTTACTAAATTCGATGTTTCTCAAACTACGTTCCTATCTAAATTCCCGATCAACAACATGAAACCTACACTATCATCGGTAACGTTTAGCAGTGTCATCTGTTTTTCGGATAACTCGAACCATGTTTCCGGGCAATGTTTCCAAAAGGAAAAATTTATTTGTCCCGTTCGCAAAAAGTTACTTTGAACAAATTGTTGATAATCCGTTCTCGCGTTATTTGCTTGATAATTTTTGTTAAACTGTTGTGCGTTCCACGTATCATTATCTACACGTGTCTTATTATTTGCGCGCGCCTTGGTCACCGTTGACCTCTAGTGATTCTATTCTTTTTCTTAAGGTAATTCATGCGGTAAGAGAGAGAAAGCTAGCTATGAGATAAAGAGATAGCGCTCATATGATCCAGTTGCGCATGCGCAGCAACGTAAATGTGTAGAAACATGCATCGTTTATCTAATAATTACATTTCCAAAACACTTTATCTCTTTAATAAAACGATAAATTTACGTAAATCTTGTTGAGAAATGTTTATTATTAGTTCCTTTATATATGTTTAAATTTTCAATTACAATTTGAATGTAGTTTACGAGATATTGCGATTAACAGCTACGAAATGTGAAAATTCCAATATATATAGATATACTTCCAATGTAATTTGTAAAACTTTGAACATCGATTAATCAAAAACGAAACGATGAAATGTTCTGAAATTTTAATATGATATTCACATTGCCTTCATTGAACTATACCTACAATTTCAAGAATATCTTGAAAAAACATGTTAGTCGAGTGAATCACCTTAAGACGTTAATATTACTTTCGTAACTACTTTTTATTTCTTCCATTTTGCGTTTGTAGTATTCGTCTAATTTTTCGTTTTTCGTAATTTCGTTTCTTTAGCTGAAATTTCCTTAAAGCTGTCTTCATTCTCCATAATAGCATCATCGATCGCGAACTTCCTATTTTGATCAATTTGGTTTTTATATTTATCGCACTCGTTCCCTTTTTCGAACTTATTGGGCGTACTGCTGCGCACCGTGGAACCTAGCTTCCTCTTCACTCGTTTCGCTAATATTCTTTGCGTTTCATTCCATATTGTGGTTCAAGGTCTACGTACAATTTGCAATTCATCGCTATGGAATAATTGAACTAACTGTCCTCGATCAACCGTATTGTTATTATTTAAAACAATGATAATATCAGTCTTTATTGACTAGAATAAAAATTAAAATCAGCACGAAACAAACACGCATGCAATAAATAGTTTAATAAAAGGCAAATAAATTAATATTAAAATAAATTAAATAGAATTAAATAAATGTACGAAACCGAATTAAATTAACATGATATATATATATATATATATATATATAGTTGATCAAAGTCACTTGTTTAAAATGTAAAAGAAAAATAATATAATTTACTTTAATACTGTTCGTTACGATAAGCGTACAAGTTTGTTATATAAAGGTTAAAATGAATAAATATTATTGCACGTTATATCACAGAAATATTCAAAATTAAATTTTAATATACACTCCGCAACAAAATTATCGCAACAAAATTTTTCATAGAAAAATTGCCATTTTTAAATGCTTGTGACTAAGTCAATTTTCATCGTATTGAGATGATTTTTTTTGTTTGTAGGGAATTATGTGTACTTTTAGGAAAAAATGATGTCCAATAGCTGCGAGATAATGCCACATTGTTACGTCTTAATCGGGCCTACCAACGATTTTTTTTGATCGAGTTATGCCATTTTAAAGATATCCCTATGTTTTAGCTAAATACCGCCAGCATCAGCATTACCCGATGCGTACCGCGAGGAGGTTGTTGGTCGGACTTACGCATCATTGTGGCCCTGAAAAGGGCCGATCGTGTGAACTGTTTCTTACATTAGGGATCCCGCTGCTCGTCACTTCCACAGTATTTTTTGACTTCAAACCCTATGCGCCCGAGACCTTTAATACCGTGTACTGCCACCTCGCTGACAAATTACCTTTCCTAAATGCTTTTGCAGAATTATTAGGTTACATTTTAAAAAATTCGTGCCCCAGGAACTATCCTAAACCCCCATAAACAAAGAAACCACATTGATATTTGTTATTTTTTTTTAAATTAAGAGTCAGCTGTATACCGACACAGTTACCTGTTTTACCGAATCTATTTAAAATTTATTTTTTATAAAAACTAATAGCTTCAGGCAGAAATAAAGAGATGGTTTCGATTTGTGTAATAGAAAGCAATATTTTCTCTAATAAGAATAATTTAATTCCACCGCTTTATTTTCAAGAAAAGTTGGAATAACTTGAAAATCCCATTATTTGACACTAATTTCTAATTTTTTAAGTTATTCCAACATTTCTTAAAAACGAAGCAATAAAATTAATTCATACTAATCAAAGAAAATATTACATTTTATTAAACACATCGAAACCATCTCTTTATTTTTGCCTCTTGTTGCTAATTTTGGGAAAAAAGTCAATTTTTTAATTAGAAAAGGACAGAGATACAGCGGACTCTTAACCCATGAAAAGTGTAACTTTATTTAAAATTACACCACTACGTTTTCGGTAAATTTAACATTGCATCTTCACATTTACTGTACAATCATCAACTCTACCAACAAATCAATTTAAAATAAATAAAGTGGAAGTTTCAGGCGGCATACTGGCCAAGAGTGAAAGCGAAGGATCATTCAACATTAATTTCATCATACACAAAGTACATAGGAACTAAAAATTATAATAACATATTCTTAATTAAAATGCCTCAGCTTACTGAAATCCAATCTGCTCAAATTGTTGCCCTGCTAGAAGCGGGACTGAGTCAAAGCAATATATCCAGAAGAATGGGGATTCATCGCTCAACGGTGTCACGTGTTTTTAGTTGGTATGAAGAAACAGGTTCTTATCGCCAGAGGCCTGGTCAAGGTCGACATAGGACTACTACGAATCGAGAGGATCGCCACATTGTTAATGAAACCCTACGCAATCAAAGGTAGGTTGCGCGACGAATTGGGAATAATGCTTTACCTGGCAGACAATAAGGAGACGCCTTCACAAAAGGGGTTTGAGATCACGAATTCGTGCTAGAGTGCCTAATGATCAGCTCGTCTAAATTATGCCCGTAATCATCGACACTGGACACCTAGAGAGTAGAGACATGTGTCTTTTACAGATGAATCTCGATTTTGTCTTTACGGAAATGATGCTAGGATTCAAATTTGGCGCCGTAAACGAGAACGTTTCGCACCAAATCACGTTGACTTAACTCGAGCATTTGGTGGAGGATCTGTTATGGTATGGGGTGGAATATCAATGAACCATCGATCAGACTTAGTGATTATCCCACCCCCAGGATTAACAGCGGGACGTTACATAAACGAAGTTTTACGCCCTCATATAATTCGAATACCCATACTGCAAGGGTAACTCGTACTTACTTGGAAGAAATCAACGTAGAGGTATTGCCTCATCCTGCTAATAGCCCAGACCTCAATCCTATAGAGCATGTGTGGGACATGATGGGCAGGCGATTACGTAACTTAGAGAGACCTCCTGCTAACCTCCAAGAGCTTGAGAGAATAATTAATGAAATTTGGCACGAGATACCTCAAGATTCAATAAAAGCGTGCATTAATATGCAAGAACGTTTAGGAGAAGTTATTCGTCAGCGAGGTGGCAATACACGGTATTAAAGGTCTCGGGCGCATAGGGTTTGGAGTCAAAAAATACGGTGGAAGTGACGAGCCGCGGGGTCCCTAATGTAAGAAACGGTTCACACAATCAGCCCTTTTCAGGGCTACAATGATGCGTAAGTCCGACCAACAACCTCCTCGCGGGACGCATCGGGTAATGCTGATGTTGGCGGTATTTAGCTAAAACAGGGATATCTTTAAAATGGCATAGCTCAGTCAAAAAAAATTATAGAGGGTCGATTTTTTTTTTAAATACTCGTTGGAAAGTGAATTTTGAGATGGTATTTGTGATTTTTTGAAAAAAAATTTTTGGTAATCCAGGCAAACGTGCAAACTATTGCGTTTTTTAAGAAAAAAAAGTGGGTAGGCCTGATTAAGACGTAGCAATGTGGCATTATCTCGCAGCTATTAAACATCATTTTTTTCTGAAAGTACACATGATTCTCTACAAAATTAAAAAAAAATCATCTCAATACGATGGAAATTGACCGAATTACAAGCATTTAGAAAATGGCAATTTTTCGATAAATAATTTTGTTGCGATAATTTTGTTGCTGAGTGTATTTGGGATGATGTGTGCGCTTTATTTTTCATTTATTAGATGTTACGAAAAACAAACAATGCTTATTAAATACCTTTCAAGGTTTCACAAACTTAGTTACTTTACTTTCGCGAGTTGTTTACGTTTCGCGCACAGAATATAAACCTTAAACCACCTTGACGCGCTTTGTTCTTCCGAATTTTACTTCACGTCCCAACGGTTTCTAGAATTTACGAAATTCCTTCTAGAAAATTCCTGCACAATCGAGATACGCGATTTTCTATCTAACACTTATTTTTTTGCTTATAGACATCTATACATTTATATGTATCTGTATTATATGCGATACAGAGAGAAATTTATGTTTTTCACTAAGAAATATTTATCTTCACTCCCCCTGGTCTGTGTGTGCCTCTTTTACACTTTAAAATATATATTAATTACTAGATTTCATTGCTTTTTGAGCAACTTCGAGGTTTTAAATTGCGTGCCGACATAGGGGACACATCCCCGGGGTGGTCACATGCTTTTTCGCCCCAAAGCGTCCATAACCACCAAAAAGAAAAAAAAAACAATAAAACCCTTGTACACACAGCTAGAAAAAAATCCAGTTTCTCACTTATCTTTTTATTACTTTTCGATATATATTATTTTATCTTATATTTTCTTTTTTTTTCTCAATAATATTGACAATATTTATATATTTAATACGAAACGGCGATCTCTAAATTTTTAATATTTATTACTTAATTATTTTTGCTCCACCGCACTGAGCAATCACAAAAAAAGAATGAGAATAAAATCTACAATTTACAATATTCTGAATAACATCTCTCTAACTTTAGCGTGACGCGTGGAAATATAAAATCTAACCTTTACGATGTATATCCAGCGTCCCAAAATGGCTGCCACCGCTCGCGTCTCCGTGCTGGCCTTTAATGGCTTTTGCTCCGGGTTCGCTGCTTGGCCTCACTGCTCTTTACTTTCCTAACGACTGTAGAACTCCGTAACTACAGATAAGACAGGTAGTAGAAGAAAAAACTCTGCAATTATACCAAAAGTATAGAGGATGATAGATACTTAACTTGTCACCGGTCGAGAACGCCTTGAGTTTCGTTATCTCGTTAGACCCACGTTATACTTATTGCGCTCACTCAGCGCTCTACGTCGCTCGCTTGCGCACCGCTAGTTTCGCGTGGCACTTACGCGTGCCGTGCACATACATATGTGTGTGTGTCCACAGGTGCAAATGTAGTGTCCATTTTACATCTCCTTAAATAATTTATACTTATAAAATTTACATAATATTTTATAAAAACTATTAAAATGATAATCATTTATCTAATATTATTTTAAACTATGAATAAAAAGTTTAAAAAATTATTATTGAGTAATAACTTATTAATAGTTATATTATTTTATTGAATAAATTTTCAATTTAAATAATTAACTTCGTGTTAAAACTAAATTTAATTAGCATTCCATTCCACAAATAATTTAAAAAATTGACCATTATTCAAAGTTATTAAAAAGTTATTTATAAAAAGTATTTCCATATCAAAATTTCAAAATTCTATTAATTAAAATTTTTATTCTATGCATTAGAGAGTTAGTTTTGATGTTGAAATTTTTTTGTGATGTGCAACATATATATATATATATATATATATATATATATATATATATATATATATATATATATATATATATATATATATATATATATATATATATATATATATATATATACATATATATATTAGACAGGTCGTCATTTTCCGAAACTTACTGAGCATTGCTCCCAACCCTTAGATCGATGTGTTTCTACTAAACATTGAAAAAGCAGCTGGAATACCTTGTTGGAATAGAGATTTAACCTTGCCGAATCGAAAAAAACCGTATTTTTTATTGTTTTTTCTTATTTTTCTTTTTTCTACATACAGCTATGACTGAAAAAATTTTTTTGAGACCCTCTTTCACGCTTTTTCTATTACCATAAGTTAAAATAATATCTTATGGGTTGATTTTAGAGCCAAGAAAAATTTTTTTTTCCGAATTGTTGCTCTTGAAATATTAAAAAATTTCAATCAATCGGGTTTATTCTCGTGTATTTTGAGGTTAAAAGTACTTTATAATTTTTTTTTATTCAAACAACCAACATAACTTTAAAGTAGGTATAAAGATCTTTAATTTCCTTTTTTCTAAAAGTTTCTAGGTGCTTCTGATACTGAGATATGGCCATTTGAATTTGATAGGAAATTCATAGAATAAAATCTGTAAACATCGTGAGCATGCAATTGACTATCAACTCCCTCTGATCACAAATTCGGTTTCAAAGCACATGGAAACGGTCAAAGTAAAGCAAAATGAAGGTCTTAATTTCAACAAAAAAGTGGCGCTAGGTGTATTTCGCAAAGTCAGAGTTATGAAATCAGTAAATACCCATATAGAAATAATTTTCGTAAATATCTGTAAATATCTGTAAATATCTCTAAATAACTGTAAATATTTAATAAAAAGTATTGAAACTGAAACATTAATAAAAGTTATTTACACTTATTTATTATTATTTACAATTATTTATAGTTATTTAGTTATTTACGATTACTAACTGATTTTAAAAGTTATTACAAACACTTACAGTTACTTACTATTAATTACTATTATTTACTATTATTTACAATCTTCAAAATTTTTAGGTAAGTAAATAGTTTATTGTCATTTATTATTATTTATGATGATTTACAGTTATTTATAGTTATTTACTTTCGTTGTCTTAGATAATTTTTTGGAGCGTGGGTGAACGGTGATGGTCCTGGTCGTATTTTTCGTATTGACAGAAGACTCAATGCTCCAGCATACGTGAACATTCTTGAAAATGAGCTTCTACCAAGTCTACGAGAACGATACGCAGACGATGAGGTGCCAATTGATATAGTGGAGGATAATAGTCCTATACATACCGCACATATAGTGCGTGATTAATACGCATCAGCGCATCCCCAGCTTCAGAGATTTGACCGGCCACCACGTTCACCAAATCTCAACATCATCGAGAATGTCTGGTCATATATGGTGAAAGGATGGAGACCTGGAATGGTACGAAATCGTGAGCAGCTCGTGGAACTCGTTCAATAAGCAGGGACTGCCTTATTTGATAATTCAAAATATTTTTATAATTTATGCGATTCTGTCCCACGAAGATTGCAAAAAGTGATAGATAATGAAGGTGGATTTATTGATTATTGATTTTTGATGACTTTATTTTAGAAATGATTAAAAAATCTATTAAATTTCGATTTTGAATTTTTTTCAAGCTTTGTTTGCACACTGCACATGCGCAAGCAGCGCACAAAATACACCTGTTGTGATCTCATTAAAGTAGTTCATAAGATTTAAAATTATAAAAGTTTTGATGTTATTAATTAGTTCTTATAAGATATGTAAAAATTTAAAATTAAAAGTTTTGTTCAAAGTTCGTTTGCGCACTGCACATGCGCAAGCAGCGCACAAAATACACCTGTTGTGATTTCATAAAAGTAGTTCATAAGATTTAAAATTATAAAAGTTTTATGTATTATTATTTAAGGTTTTGAATAAAGATATGATATAAGAAATTTTGCTTTATTTTTTAATTTCAAAGTCATTTATAATCATTAAAACGTAGTTCCAAGTTAACCTTTTTGTATAATTATATATTTCAAAGAATAATTTAAAAATTTTGTTATTATGAAGTTTTCAAAGTATTTATAGTTATATCAAATATAAATGAAATGCCTAAAATATATAATGTTAAAAAAATATTTTTCAATACATTTTAAGTTTGCAGTATTGGTTGTATTAAAGAAATGTTAAATTTTTAAATAACAAACACTCGTCAAGAAATTTAAAGTTTAAATTTCTTCCTCGTTCAGTCAAATTTGTATCCAGTAATAATTTATATCCTTCTGAATGCAAGATAGGATATTTAAACAAAACCATACTGGAGCGAGTCCATTCATTTACTCAGTAGTTAATTAATAAGCATTCCTGTAGAAAGAAATGAGGCGCATGTCTTGCTTCAACTGTTTGCAAGCGAAGAAGCTGCAGTTTCCTTGTTTCACGGTTTATCAACTCCTTGACTAATTTATAATTGTAAGTATGGAATTTCATACTAATAGCTTTTATGGATTCACAATAAATAAATGAAAATAAAAGTTCAATAAGTATGAAACTAATTTCAAATTTGATTGGAGACGATGGGTTGATAAAATTATGAAATCATAAAAAGCCTTGATTACGTAAACAAGTATTTATAGAAAACAAACATTATGTCATCTAATACAATTATTATTCACAAATATTACAAATTTAATCAAACATTTTCGAGTGTTATAAAGCATATGACTAGTGGATCATGTCTTTTTTTTAATTAAATCATGTCTCAAAGTATAATATTCGTAATAATTAAAAAATTAATATTCAAAAATAAATTATGTTTTAGAATCATAAATAATGTTGAAGCTGCTAAGATTAGATAGCAGGTGCAAGCTACCAACAGAGTAAAATAGAGTAAAATTCCTTTATTTGCCATTAACAGAACCATGGATGCTGTATTGGTTATATCGAGGAGATGTAAATATTGGAATATTTGAATAACAAACACTCGTCAAGAAATTTAGAGTATAAATTCTTCCTTGTTCAGTCAAATTTGTATCCAGTAAAAATTTATATCCTTCGGGATGCAAGATAGGATATTCAAGGTTAGCTATAAAATATAGCTAAAAAAAAAGTTAAATATATAGCTATATCGAGCTGTTTTTACAGCTATATCGATGTGTCTTTTTAGCTGCTTTTTATAGTTAAAAATGTACTTAATAGTATAGTTAATAATTTCATTATCTACCGAAAATATTAATAGCTACCTTTTCAACTATATTTTATAGCTATTATTATAGTTCAAAAACCACTTGAATTTTTAGTGTATTTATTACAATATATTAATAGCTAGATATTTAACTACACTTTATAGCTGGAAATAAATGGTTTTTTAGATATTCTTCATAGTTGAAAATATACCTAAATTTTTAGTTGATGTTTTGGTTATTACTTATAGATATTTAGCTGAAAAAACATGAATATTGCTATAATAAATATAGCTGTATTTTACTTATATTTTTAGCTGTTTATATAGATGTTTTTTTTTGACCAAGAACAGCTGAAAATATAACTGTAATTTCAGCTGTATTTCCAGCTGTTTTTTAGCTATATTTTTAACAATTTTTTTTAGCTAAAAATATTATTAGAGTAGCTTTCAGATATACTCGAGTTTATTTATATTGTCCTTCTCTACCTTCGCTGTAAATTGATTAACCTATACATACACTAAATCTAAGTAATAATGTCCCTGAGGTCGCTAGAAAACACGCGCGCATTTTTTAGTAACGGTTAGATGGATCGGTCTTATATACAGAGTGTACTCAACTCTCACCACTTGCGGGAGTTGGACACAAATTTCAACGCGTCAAAAACTTTTAGCTAAAAAAATTAGCTAAAAATTAAGCTTAAAATATAGCAGTTTTGACTCGTTGAAATTTGTGTCCAACTCCCGCAAGTGGTGAGAGTTGAGTACACTTTGTATATAAGACCGATCCATCTAACCGTTACTAAAAAATGCGCGCGTGTTTTCTAGCGACCCCAGGGACATTATTACTTAGATTTAGTGTATGTATAGGTTAATCAATTTACAGCGAAGGTAGGGAAGGACAATATAAATAAACTCGAGTATATCTGAAAGCTACACTAATAATATTTTTAGCTAAAAAAAATTGTTAAAAATATAGCTAAAAAACAGCTGAAAATACAGCTGAAATTACAGTTATATTTTCAGCTGTTCTTGGTCAAAAAAAAACATCTATATAAACAGCTAAAAATATAAGTAAAATACAGCTATATTTATTATAGCAATATTCATGTTTTTTCAGCTAAATATCTATAAGTAATAACCAAAACATCAACTAAAAATTTAAGTATATTTTCAACTATGAAGAATATCTAAAAAACCATTTATTTACAGCTATAAAATGTAGTTAAATATCTAGCTATTAATATATTGTAATAAATACACTAAAAATTCAAGTGTTTTTTAAACTATAATAATAGCTATAAAATATAGTTGAAAAGGTAGCTATTAATATTTTCGGTAGATAATGAAATTATTAACTATAAAATTAAGTACATTTTTAACTATAAAAAACAGCTAAAAAAACACATTGATATAGCTGTAAAAACAGCTCGATACAGCTATATATTTAACTATTTTTTTAGCTATATTTTATAGCTAACATTTTTTGACCGGGCAGTAGTTAATTAATAAGCATTCCTCTAGAAAGAAATGAGGTGCATGCCTTGCTTCAACTGTTTGCAAGCGAAGAAGCTGTAGTTTCCTTGTTTCACAGTTCATCAACTCCTCGACTAATTTATAATTGTGAGTATGGAATTTCATACCAATAGCTTTTATGGATTCACAATAAATAAATAAAAATAAAAATTCAATAAGTAAGAAACTAATTTCAAATTTGATTGGAGACGATGGGTTAATAAAATTATGGAATCATAAAAAGCTTTGATTACGTAAACAAGTATTCATAGAAAACACACATTATGTCATGTTAATGGTATGTAATCTAATATAATTATTATTGAAAAATTTGACAATCAAACATTCTTAAGTGTTATAAAGCATAAGACTTGTGGATCATGTCTTTTTTTTAATTAAATCATGTCTAAAAGTATAATATTTGTAATAATTAAAAAATTAATATTCAAAAATAACTTATGTTTTGGAATCATATATAAGAAGGGGCCGAACTATCTGTCTTTGTCTAATAGCGTTTTTCATCATTTATTTAAACACTATCCGGTATAACAAGAAAAAAATAGCAGCCCCCACTATATATTAGTATAATAAGTAAATTTTGTAATAACAACCAAATTTTTTCACTGCGTAGTTTTTTAATAATTAGAGACCTACCAAAAAAAGATAGGTTATATTCTAGATTGCTAGTAGGTCTCCAATTAGTCAAAAATTATGCGGTAAAAAATTTGGTTGTTATTACAAAATTTACTAATTATACTAATATCTAGCGGGGGCTGCTATTTTTTCCTTGTTATATCAGATAGTGTTTACATAAATGATGAAAGACGCTATTAGACAAAGACAGATATTTCGGCCCCTTCATATTGTTGAAGCCGCTAAGATTAGATAGCAGGTGCCAGCTACCAACAGAGTAAAATAGAGTAAAATTCCTTTATTTGCCATTAACAGAACCATGGATGCTGTATTGGTTATATCGAAGAGATGTAAATATTGGAATACTGGAATAAACACTTGTCAAAAAATTTAAAGTTTACAATTCAGGGGAAAATTTATATCCAGTAAAAATTTATATCCTTGCGGATACAAGATAGGATATTTAAACAGAAGCATACTGAAACAAGTCCATTTATTTACTATGAGTAGTTAATTAATAAGTATTTGTATAAAAAGAAATGAGATGCATGTCTTGCTTCAACTGTTTGCAAGCGAAGAAGTTACAGATTCCTTGTTTCTCAGTTTATCAACTCCTCGATAAGTTGCAGATACTGAAGTTGATCTGGGGTTTGATGCTGCTGTTAAAATAGCTATTAATGGAGCATGTATACATAACTCTGATTCATAATTAATTAATTATAATCATAATTTTATGAATCATTAATTTATGTAAAATTTTATTAAAAATAATGAAATAAAATTATGTAAATGTTGAAAGCAATGGTTCTGTCAACTATTATATTTAGAAGGCACTCATTATGTCATACTAACTTTATTAAAATTAGTATAATAATTCATAATAGAAAAATTAGAAGTTTATTGAAGCATGAAATTTGTAGATCATGTTTCTTTCAGATATATGCATATTTTTATATATTTAATAAATAAAAAGTTGTATTAAAACATAGTTTATGTATTATAATTATAAATTTAAATTGTATTGAAATTAATATAGTTAATTATTTTTTAAAAAATCATAAATTTTCTCAAAAGTTTTAATAATGAAAAATTATAAAAGTTTGATGTTATATTATTTGAAGTTCTAAATAAAAAACAAATTTTGCTTTAAAGGACCCCGGAAGATTCTTATGGGTTTCTGGGTCCCGGTGAAAGAGTACCCCCCGTTAAGATAGGTAAAATGCCCTCCCTCATATATTTTAAAACTAATATTTTTTCTTGTTTTTATAGTAATTAAGATTAGGTTTTGTTATATTTATAGTTTCCTAACACATACCCTAACCTCAACATAACCTAAAAATACTTTTTTTATAAAAATTTTTTTTTATCTGGAAGGATGAATAATATTAATCCCGCGAAAATCATATGACTAGGACTTAGCACTCTCTTTTACTGTGATTTTTTGCGAGTCCTAGAAAGCAGTTTTTCTAACCTAAAAATAACATTCAAATCGTAAAATCTCCGTAACTGTGCTCAGGGAGGGGCTACAAGCAATTTTCTAGACTTAAAATTTGTATTTTTAAAAAACAAATACAATTTATAATGACCAAAAATTCGATTCTGGCATGACGCCATCGCGAAAAACTCGAAAAACCATTTTTTCATAGGTTTTCTGTCGGTTATTGGTCTCTAGCAACTCACAAATCATTTTTAGAGAAAAAAACATAGCTTTATTGGATTCTACGTGAAAAAATACATTGAAAATGTGCATGATTACTTTAGGAATACTTGGATGCTGTTACAAAACAATTAAAAAAATAAAATAATTCTGAAATTATTACATAGCTACTTTGCGTCGTTGCTGCATTTTATGTTTTTATGACCTTGGTCATCTCTTTAGAGTCTCAAAGCTACTATTCAATGTATCCATAGGCAAATTATGTCCACTGTACGCGAAAAACAGAGACAAATACTAGACAGATAACTATAACTCCTATATATACATATATATATATATATATATATATATATATATATATATATATATATATATATATATTAGGGTGTCCCTTATTTACCAATGTTTTTTTTTCGTTGTGCTGCCCCCTAGATCTTTAATTTATGCTAAAAATGAAGATTCTACTCGGAAAAAGTGAGAAAAAGACGTTTTAAACCGTGCCTATTTCTGCAAAACGAGATTTTAGTCCACGTATACGCATTATACTTAATCTAACGTATTTCATTCCTCTACTATGTTAAAAAAGAGCTTTAAACAGTTCAACTATTAGATTTTTTTTATGTAAAATTTAGCATAAGAACGAAGTTTTACTTATTTTAGATCAAAACGTACATATAGTAAGGTAAGAGACACTTTTGCATTAATTAAGGTCAGTTTTTTAAATTATTTTTTGCTTTTTTGATTAATAATGAAAGTTATTTATGATTTGCCTGATTATTTTGAGTAATAATTTTCAAAAAATGGACATAAAAATTCACAACAATTATAAATTAACATATTTTGTACATTATGAAATTTCTAAGATTGTTTTCAAAAACAATTTTTGTTTACAATAGTTGGTTTAAGCGTATGATAATATTTTTTTATAATATTAGGGGTAACCAGGGTAAATTGGACCCATGGGACAAACCAGACCAGCATTACTTTATATGAATATACGTAAATATTAGAAGATTAAAACTAAATAAAAAAACTTTAGCAATAAAAGTAATTCAATGTAACAATATTAAAATCTTATTGGTCAAATAAAAATTTACTATATTTTTACATAAAGTGATGCCGGTCCGATTTCCCCGGGGGTCCGATTTACCCCGATTTTCCCTACCTTCGATGTATTCAAGTTTTTAATTAATTTATTAAAAAACTGTACGATTATGCTGACATTGATTCTTTAGTATCCAATGCTGCCTTAGAAAAGATCAAAAGGCATTTATGGTACTTAGCCCCTGAGGCAAGTGCTATTTCATTTTTTGATGATGCTTTATCTTTTGAAGTCAGATGTCAGATGGTTTTATCGTTAGAAAAAGACTTTTACACTGATGATTTACCTCCGAAAAAATACATAATTATTAATCCTACAGATTTAAAAAATTTTTAAATTCTAGAATTAGATCACTTTATAAATCGTCAATCACTCTTATTTTTTGATAGATTTAATATTAACAAAAACTTTTTGTACACTGATTGTAAGACTTGGTCTACTAATGATGATTATTTAAAAGGCTTAGAGATTGTTAAAAATTTACGTGTTGTAAATGATGCTGCTGAAAGAGCTGTAAAACTTACCGAAGATTATATAAACAGAACCAAGAATGAAGATCAGAAATTATTCTTGATACAAAATGTATGCCAATTTCGTAAAGATTTTGAAGATGCTAATAAGCAAACAATTGTAAAAAAATAAAATTGCAGGAAAAAGATGATAATTGAAACTTTATCAAAACAACAAAAATTTTAATAAATTTTATTGCTTTATAATGACTATATTTGTTTTTATTTAATATTATATATTTTTTGAGAATTTTGGTGAATTTTACGTACACGCCCATTCGCTTTTACGTGTTTCCGATATTTTGAAATATACAAAGTATGTTGATTCATTCGTTTTGTGAATTTTCATGTCTAATATTCTAAAATTATTACTCAAAATAATCAGACAAATCATAAATAACATTCATTATTAATAAAAACAAATAATCATTAAAAAAACTGACCTTAACTGATGTAAAAGTGTCTCTTACCTTACTATATGTACGTTTTGATTTAAAATGAGTAAAAATTCGAATTCTATGCCAAATTTTACATGAAAAAATGTAATAGTTGAACTGTTTAAAGCTCTTTTTAAACATAGTAGAGAAATGAAATACGTTAGATTAAGTGTAACGCGTATACGTGGACTAAAATCTCGTTTTGCGAAATAGGCACGGTTTAAAACGTCTTTTTCTCACTTTTTCCGAGTAAAATCTTCATTTTTTAGCATAAATTAAAGATCCAGGGGGCGGCACAACGAAAAAAAAAACATTGGTAAATAAGGGACACCCTAATATATATATATATATATATATATATATATATATATATATATGGAATAACTTGCTATCCCTCGTATATACATAAGGAATAGCGAGTTGTTCTTAGGGAACGCAAAATTATTTTTCCTATACATAGATAAAAAACCAATGTTTATCTATTCCTGTAACTATTCTTTTTAGTGTTCTTTTTTAGCTTGTAAGAGACCTAACATGTTTTCTGTCCTCCACAAATCACGAACTCGATAGATTTGAACAATTAAATGATTCCAATTAAGTCCAAATTCAAAAATTAAAAGATCATCATCTCTTTAGAGTCATAAAGCTACTATTTGATGTATTTACAGCTAAATTACGCCTATTGCACGCCAAAATAAGATTTTTAAACATAACTGAAGTAACGGTCGTATCATCTGTCTTTTTGTATTACAGTAGACTCTGGATACAAGAGAATCAACGGGCCTTCAGGAGAGGAATTTTCTTGAAAATTCTCTCATACAAAGAGTCCCCAACACGCTCGAGTCAAAAGTGATATCCACACCTACTGTTTTGTTGTGTGAGTTGTATATAGCATGCGTGTATATTCTGTCTCTCTCACTCTCATAGTGGTGGGATAACGCAAATACTTAGGCTCACGCCCATATTTAGGAGAAAGAGCTCTAAATCTCTTATATCGCAATCTCTTGTATCGAGAGATCACTGAATCATTAGAGAGACAAAGACGGAATAAGGTTTTAGTAACATATATATATATATATATATATATATATATATATATATATATACAAAGAATAGTGAGCTATTGCTAGGAACTCTAGGAGCTATTGCTTCATATATATATATATATATATATATATATATATATATATATATATACAAAGAATAGTGAGCTGTTGCTAGAAACAACGCGCTTGATTCTCATATATGTAGAAGCAATGTATTTCTTATATCGGTTGCTACTCTATTTTTTGCGTATAATGGCCTGAAGACAAATCATAATTGTGGCAGTTCTAACAAAGAATATAAATTCTTACATAGAAGTGTACTTTCAGGCTCGAATTTATAGACCCAACACGATTGTTACTAAAACCTTATTCCGTCTTTGTCTCTCTAATGATTCAGTGATCTCTCGATACAAGAGATTGCGATATAAGAGATTTCGAGCTCTTTCTTCTAAATATGGGCGTAAGCCTAAGTATTTGCGTTATCCCACCACTATGAAAGTGAGAGAGACAGAATATACACGCATGTTGGATGCAACTCACACAACAAAACAGTAGGTGTGGGTATCACTCTTGACTCAAGCGTGTTGGGGACTTTTTGTATGAAAGAATTTTCAAAAAAATTTCTCTCTTGAAGGCCCGTTGATTTTCTTGTATCCAGAGTCTACTGTAATACAGAAAGACAGATGATACGACCGTTACTTCAGTTATGTTTAAAAATCTTATTTTAGCGTGCAATAGGCGTAATTAGGCTGTAAATACATCGAATGGTAGCTTTATGACTCTAAAGAGATGATGATCTTTTAATTTTTGAATTTGGAACCTAATTAGAATCATTTAATTGTTCAAATCTACCGAGTTCGTGATTTATGGAGGACAGAAAACATGTTAGGTCTCTTAAAAGCTAAAAAAGAACATTAAAAAGAATAGTTACAGGAATAGATAAACATTGGTTTTTTATGTATGTATAAGAAAAATAATTTGCGTTTCCTAAGAACAACTCACTATTCCTTATGTATATACGAGGGATAGCAAGTTATTCCACATATATATATGTACATATAGGAGTTAACGTTATCCGTCTAGTATTTGTCTCTGTTTTTCGGGTGTAGTGGACATAATTTGCCTATGGATACATTGAATAGTAGCTTTGAGACTCTAAAGAGATTACCAAGGTCATAAAAACATAAAATGCAGCAACGACGCAAAGTAGCTATGTAATAATTTTAGAATTATTTTATTTTTTTAATTGTTTTGTAACAGCATCCAAGTATTCCTAAAGTTATTATGCATATTTTCAATGTATTTTTTCACGTAGAATCCAATGAAGCTATTTTTTTTCCTTTAAAAATGATTTGTGAGTTGCTAGAGACCAATAACCGACAGAAAACCTATGAAAAAATGGTTTTTCGAGTTTTTCGCGATGGCGTCATGCCAGAATCGAATTTTTGATCATTATAAATTGTATTTGTTTTTTAAAAATACAAATTTTAAGTCCAGAAAATTGCTTGTAGCCCCTCCCTGAGCACAGTTACGGAGATTTTATGATTTGAATGTTATTTTTAGGTTAGAAAAACTGCTTTCTAGGACTCGCAAAAAATCACAGTAAAAGAGAGTGCTAAGTCCTAGTCATATGATTTTCGCGGGATTAATATTATTCATCCTTCCAGATAAAAAAAAATTTTTATAAAAAAAGTGATTTTTAGGTTATGTTGAGGTTAGGGTATGTGTTAGGAAACTATAAATATAACAAAACCTAATCTTAATTACTATAAAAACAAGAAAAAATATTAGTTTTAAAATATATGAGGGAGGGCATTTTACCTATCTTAACGGGGGGTACTCTTTGATAATATTATGACCAAATTGTAGCTTATTTTTTTCTGAACATAAGTCTCCATGGGCTCAAGTCCCGAAAATGCACAGATTTTAAGTAAATAATGATTAAAGTCGTTGATTTCTGGGAAGGTTAGAGTGACCAAAGGCGTAACTTCAATTGTTTGATATGCTCATTATATAGTTGTTATTTAAATAATTAATTAAAATAATTTTATGTTAAATAAACTTACAATTATATAAAATATAATTTTTTTAAATAATTTAAAAAAAACTTGGAACATAGAATTATTACACTATTATTATATACAATAAAATAATTATTATTCAAATATTTTATAATAAGAAAAAATATCATTTGATGTGTTTATGGTTCATGGGTTTATAATTTTTTGGTTTATGGGTTCATGGTTTATGGGTTTATGGGTTTATGGTTTATGGTTTATGGGTGTATGGTTTATGGGTTTATGGGTTTATGGTTTATGGTTTATGGGTGTATGGTTTATGGGTTTATGGGTTTATGGTTTATGGTTTATGGGTGTATGGTTTATGGGTTTATGGGTTTATGGGTTTATGAATTTATGGATTATGGGTTTATGGGTTTATGGTTTATGGGTTGATGGGTTTATGATTTATGGAATTATGGGTTTATTGCTTTACGATTTATAGGTTTATAAGTTTACGATTTATGGGTTCATAGTTTATGGGTTTATGGCTTTATTATTTATGGTTTTATTGTTTATGGGTTTAGGGTTTATGGGTTTATCCATTTATGAGTTTACGATTTATTGGTTTATGGTTTTATGGTATATGGGTTTATGGTTCATAGTTTATGGGTTTATGGTTCATAGTTTATGAATTTATGGTTTATGGTTTATGGTTTTAAGGTTTATGGGTTTATGGGTTTATGGTTTATCGTTTATGGGTTTATGGTTTATGGGTTTACGGTTTATGGGTTTATGGTTCATGGGTTTTTGGTTTATGGGTTTATGGGTGTATGGTTTATGGAATTATGGGCTTATGGCTTAACGATTTATGGGTTTATAAGTTTATGGTTTATGAGTTCATAGTTTATGGGTTTATAGCTTTACAATTTATGGGTTTATTATTTATGGTTTTATTGTTTATGGGTTTACGGGTTTATGGTTTATGAGTTTATGGTTTATTGGTATATGCCTTAAGGGTTTATGAGTTTATGGGTTTATGGTTCTTGGATTTCGGTTGACGGGTTTATGGGTTTATGGTTTATGGTTTATGGGTTTACGCTTTGAGGGTTTATGGGGTTGTGGTTTATGGGTTTATGGTTCTTGGATTTGGGTTTGCGAGTTTATGGTTTATGGTTTATAGTTTATGGGTTTATGGTTCATCGGCTTATGATTTATGGGTTTATGGGTTAATAGTTTATGGTTCTTGGATTTGGGTTTATGGTTTATGGGTTTACAGTTTATGGGTTTATGGTTTATTGTTTTATGGGTTCATGTGTTTATGGTTTATGGGTTTATGCATTTATGGGTTTACGATTTATGGGTTTATGGTTTTATGGCATATGAGTTTATAGTTCATGGTTTATAGGTTCATAGGTTTATGGTTTATGGGTTTATGGTTCTTGGATTTCGGTTGACGGGTTTATGGGTTTATGGTTTATGGTTTATGGGTTTACGCTTTGAGGGTTTATGGGGTTGTGGTTTATGGGTTTATGGTTCTTGGATTTGGGTTTGCGAGTTTATGGTTTATGGTTTATAGTTTATGGGTTTATGGTTCATCGGCTTATGATTTATGGGTTTATGGGTTAATAGTTTATGGTTCTTGGATTTGGGTTTATGGTTTATGGGTTTACAGTTTATGGGTTTATGGTTTATTGTTTTATGGGTTCATGTGTTTATGGTTTATGGGTTTATGCATTTATGGGTTTACGATTTATGGGTTTATGGTTTTATGGCATATGAGTTTATAGTTCATGGTTTATAGGTTTATAGGTTTATGGTTTATGGGTTTATGGCTTATGGTTTATGGTTTATGAGTTAATTGTTTATGGGTTTATGCTTTAAGGGTATATGGATTTATGGTTCTTGGATTTGGGTTTACGGGTTTATGGTTTATGGGTTTGTGGTTTATGGGTTTGTGGTTTATGGGTTGTGGTTTATGGGTTTGTGGTTTATGGGTTTGTGGATTATGGGTTTATGGTTCTTGGATTTAGGTTTACGAGTTTATGGTATATGGGTTTATGGTTTATGGTTTATGGGTTTATGGGTTTATGGTTTATAGGTTTATGGTTTATGGGTTTATGGTTTATGGTTCTTGGATTTGGGTTTATGGTTTATGGGTTTATGGGATTATGGTTCTTGGATTTGGGTTTATGGTTTATAGGTTTATAGTTTATGGGTTTATGGTTTATGGGTTCATGGTTTATTGTTTTATGGGTTTATGGTTTAATGTTTTATAGGTTCATGTGTTTATAGTTTATGGGTTTATGCATTTATGGGTTTACGATTTATGGATTTATGGTTTTATGGCATATGAGTTTATAGTTGATGGTTTATGGGTTTATAGGTTCAGGGTTTATGGGTTTATGATTATTGGGTTTATGGGTTAATGGTTTATAGTTCTTGGATTTGGGTTTATGGTTTATGGAATTATGTTTCTTGGATTTAGGTTTATGGTTTATAGGTATATAGTTTATGGGTTTATGGTTTATGGGTTTATGGTTTTATGGGTTTATGTGTTTATGGTTTATGGGTTTATGCCCTTATGGGTTTACGATTTATGGGTTTATGGTTTTATGGTATATGGGTTTATAGTTTATGGTTTATGGGCATATAGGTTTATGGTTTATGGGTTTATGGTTTATGGTTTATGAGTTAATGGTTCATGGGTTTATGCTTTAAGGGTATATGGATTTATGGTTCTTGGAGTTGGGTTTACGGGTTTATGGTTTTTGGTTTATGGTTTATGGGTTTGTAGTTTATGGGTTTATGGTTTATGGGTTTATGATTTATGGGTTTATGTGTTAATGGTTTATGGCTCTTGGATTTGGGTTTATGGTTTATGGGTATATAGTTTATGGGTTTATGGTTTATGGGTTCATGGTTTATGGTTTTATGGGTTTATGTGTTTATGTTTTATGGGTTTATGCCCTTATGGGTTTACGATTTATGGGTTTATAGTTTTATGGCATATGGGTTTATAGTTTAAAGGTTTATGGTTTATGGGTTTCTGGTTTATGGTTTATGAATTAATAGTTTATGGGTTTATGCTTTAAGGGTGTATGGGTTTATGGTTCTTGGATTTGGGTTTACTGGTTTATGGTTTGTGGTTTATGGGTTTATGGTTTATGGTTTATGGGTTTATGGGTTATGGGTTTATGATTTATGTGTTCATGGGTTAATGGTTTATGGTTCTTAGATTTGGGTTTATGGTTTATGGGTTTATAGTTTATGTGTTTATGGTTTATGGTTTATGGGTTTACGCTTTGAGGTTTTATGGGGTTGTGGTTCATGGGTTTATGGTTCTTGGATTTGGGTTAACGAGTTTATGGTTTATGATTTATAGTTTATGGGTTTATAGGTTTATGGTTCATGGGCTTATAATTTATGGGTTTATGGGTTTATGGGTTAATGGTTTATGGTTCTTGGATTTGGGTTTATGGTTTATGGGTTTATGGGATTATGGTTCTTGGATTTGGGTTTATGGTTTATGGGTTTATAGTTTATGGGTTTATGGTTTATGGGTTCATGGTTTATTGTTTTATGGGTTCATGTGTTTATCGTTTATGGGTTTATGCATTTATGGGTTTACGATTTATGGGTTTATGGTTTTATGGCATATGAGTTTATAGTTCATGGTTTATGGGTTTATAGGTTTATAATTTATGGGTTTATGGTTTATGAGTTAATGGTTTATGGATTTATGCTTTAAGGGTATATGGGTTGATGGTTCTTGGATTTGGGTTTACGGGTTTATGGTTCATGGGTTATGCTTTATGGGTTTGTGGTTTATGGGTTTGTGCTTTATGGGTTATGGTTCTTAGATTTGGGTTTACGAGTTTATGGTATATGGGTTTATGGTTTATGGTTTATGGGTTTATGGGTTTATGGTTTATGGGTTTATGATTTATGGGTTTATGGGTTAATGGCTTATGGTTCTTGGATTTGGGTTTATGGTTTATAGGTTTATGTTTCTTGGATTTGGGTTTATGGTTTATGGGTATATAGTTTATGGGTTTATGGTTTATGGGTTCATGGTTTATGGTTTTATGGGTTTATGTGTTTATGGTTTATGGGTTTATGCGTTTATGGGTTTACGATTTATGGGTTTACGAATTATGGGTTTATGGTTTTATGGCATGCGGGTTTATAGTTTATGGTTAATGGGTTTCAAGGTTCATGGTTTATGGGTTTATGGTCTATGGTTTATGAGATAATGGTTTATGGGTTTATGCTTCAAGGGTGTATGGGTTTATAGTTCTTGGATTTGGGTTTACGGGTTTATGGTTTGTGGTTTATGGGTTTATGGTTTATGGTTTATGGGTTTATGGGTTATGGGTTCATGATTTATGTGTTCATGGGTTAATGGTTTATGGTTCTTGGATTTGGGTTAATGGTTTATGGGTTTATAGTTTATGAGTTTATGGTTTAATGGTTCATAACTTTACGAGTTATTGGTGTATAAGTTTTCGGTTTATTACTCTACGCTTTATGGGTTTACTGATGATTTTATTGTTTATGGGCTTATGGTTTATGCGTAAAATAAATGTGATAATTACGTGAGCGAGTATTCGATTTCATGAACAACTCAAATAAATCACTCGACTCTACGAGTTTGTGTCTAAAATATATGGAGTTACTAGAAAAAAATATGAATAACTTAAATTGTTTGTAAAAATATGAGCTGCTTAGAGTGCTCGAATGAATCGAATTATTCAAAGAAATATGAATTACTCTAATAACTCAAGTTACTCAAAAATATAGGTGCTTTTTTTATTAATATTTTTTGTAGAAACTCGTTTTTATCTTTTATTTATTTTTCGGAGCAGGGGCTTTCCCTTCACGCCAACTCCGGTAGGTGCTTTGCCACATTTTTATTTTCATGTTATCATATATTAATGCCGCTACTTCACGTATTATCAACAAATGTACACTCAATGCGGCTGAATATCACGCCCGTCGTGTATGACACAGTAATATATTAACCACGGAAGTGAAAGTGTATTCGACCTCGTCTTTATTGTCGCGTCTCGAGCATAAATCACCTATTCTACTCCCTTGGTTAACAATGTAATATTTTCCTTTTTCCTTAACATCGACATTCCTTTTGACTCGGAAAATATTTTGCTAATATAAGTTGTTTAAGATTGTACAGTTTAACGATTCAATTATAATTATTACTTCGTAACTATATGACTGTAATGACATATAATCATCACAACAGTTTTACATTAATAATAGTTATTACTACGTAACAATAGTAATGACTATAATCACGTATAATCATCATTACAGTTTTATAATCAATCATAGTTATTATACGTTACTATAGTATTGACTATAATCAACTATAATCATCACCACAGTTTTATAATTAATTGTAGTTATTACCACGAAACTATAGTAATGACTATAGTCACCTATAATCATCACTACAATTATATAATCAATTAGTGATTATAATTAATAATTATATTCACCTATAATCATTACAACCATTTTATAATCAATTATAGTTATTACCCCAAAATTATAGTTAAGACTATAATCACCTACGATCATCACTACAGTCATATATTCATTTTTAGTTATTGCTACGTAACTATAGTAATGACTATAATCACGTATAATCATCAATACAGATTTATAATCAATCATAGTTATTACTACGTAACTATAGTGTTGACTATAATCAATAATCAACAATAATCATCACCACAGTTTTATAATCAATTGTAGTTATTACCACGAAACTATAGTAATGACTATAATCACCTATAATCATCACTACAATTATATAATCAATTAGGGTTATTATTATTGCCGAAAAATTATAGTAATGATTATATTTACCTATAACCATTACAACAGTTTTATAATCAATTATAGTTATTACCACAAAATTATAGTTAAGACTATAATCACCAACAATCATCACTACAGTCTTACATTCCTTTTTAGTTATTGCTATGTAACTATAGTAATTACTATAATCACGTATAATCATCATTACAGTTTTATAATCGATCATAGTTATTATTACATAACTATAGTATTGACTATAATCACCAATAATCATCACCACAGTTCGTGCGCTTCTTTTATCATACGCTATATTCAGCACACGCTAATTTTTCAATTTCGCGCTAGATTTAGCACACACTTATAAGCAGAATCTAGTCTTAGCGCACGCTGGATTTGGCAAATGCTCATTTCAGCAGACGCTAATTTCGGAAGATGCTATATTTATTACCGGCTAATATTGCTAGTTATTGCTAGATTTAGCACACGCTAATTCTGCTAAAAAAATATAAATTCAACCTAAACCCACAAACAATAAAAAAATGAATAATTAACCCATAAATTGTAGAGCTATAAGCCCATAAACTATGAACCCATAAACCATAAACCCATAAACCATAAACCATAACCCATAAACCCGTAAACTATACACCCATAAACCATGAACCCACTAACCAGAAACCCATAAACCGTGAACCTATTAACCATAAAACCATAAACCATAAACCCATAAACCATAATCCATAAACCATAAACCCATAAACCATCAAACCATGACCCATAAACCCATAAACCCATAAACTATGAACCATAAACCCATATACCATAAACCCATAAACTATGAACCATAAACCCATATACCATAATACCATAAACCCATAAACCATAAACCCACAAACCATAAACCCATAAACCATAAACCCTTAAACTATAAACCCATAAACCATAAACCCATAGACCCTAGAAGCATACACCCATGAACACCCATAAACCCACAAACAATAAACCCATAAACTGTAAACCCAGAAACCGTAAACCCATAAACCATAAACCCATAAACCATAAACTCATATACCTTAAAACCATAAACCATGAACAAATAAACACATAAACTATGAACCATAAACACATATACCATAAAACCATAAACCAATAAATCTTAAACTCATAAATGGATAAACCCATAAACCCAGACCCATAAACCATAAACCAATAAATCTTAAACTCATAAATGGATAAACCCATAAACCCAGACCCATAAACCATAAACCCATAAACCATAAACCCGTAAACTATAAACCAATAAACCATAAACCCATAGACCCTTAAAGAATAAACCTATTAACCAATGGACTCATAAACCATAAACCCATAAACCATAAACCCATAAACCGTTAACCAATAAACCGTAAACCCATAAGCCATAAACCCATAAACCATAAACCCATAAACCATAAACCCCTAAACCATAAACCCATAAACCATAAACCCATAAACCATAAACCCATAAACCATAAACTCATGAACCATAAACCCATAAACCTCAAAACCATAAACCAGAAATCCATACACCATAAACCCATAAACGATGAACCATAAACCCATATACCATTAAACCATAAACCAATAAATCGTAATCTCATAAATAAATAAACCCATAAACCAGAAATCCATATACCATAAACCCATAAACTATGAACCATAAACCCATATACTATAAAACCATAAACCAATAAATCGTAACCTTATAAGTGGATAAACCCATGAACCGTGAACCCATAAATTCAAACCTATGAACCATAAACCATGAACCCATAAACCATAAACCCATAGACCCTTAAAGCATAAACCCATAAACCGTAAACCCATAAACCGTAAACCCATAAACCGTAAACCCATAAACCGTAAACCCATAAACCGTAAACCCATAAACCCATAAACCATAAACCAATAAACTCTAAACCCATAAACCCATAAACCATAAACCATGAACCCATAGACCCATAAACTATGAACCATAAACCCATATTCTATAAACCCATAAACTATGAACCATTAACCCATATACCATAAAACCATAAACCAATAAATCGTAAACTCATTAATGGATAAACCCATGAACCCTAAACCCATAAACAATAAAACCATAAATAATAAACCCATAAATTGTAAAGCTATAAACCCATAAACTATGAACCAATAAACCGTAAATTCTTAAACCATAAACCCATAAACCATAAACCCATAAGCCATAAACCCATAAACCATAAACCCATAGACCATAAACCCATAAACCATAAACCCATAAACCATAAACCCTGAAACCTTATATCCATAAAGCATGAACACATAAACCAGAAATCCATATACCATAAACCCATAAACCTTAAAACCATAAACCCATATACCATAAAACCATTAACCAATAAATCGTAACCTCATAAATGGATGAACCCATAAACCCTTAACCCATAAACAATAACACCATAAATAATAAACCCATAAATTGTAAAGCTATAAACCTATAAACTATGAACCCATAAACCGTAATCCCTTAAACCATAAACCCATAAACCATAAACCCATAAGCCATAAACCCATAAACCATAAACCCATAAACCATAAACCCATAAACCATAAACCCGTAAACCATAAACCCATAATCCATTAACCCATAAACCATAAACTCATGAAACATAAACCCATAAACCTGAAAACCATAAAGCATGAACCCATAAACCAGAAATCCATATACCATAAACCCATAAAATATGAACCATAAACCCATATACCATAAAACCATAAACTAATAAATCGTAACCTCATAAGTGGATAAACCCATAAACCCTTAACCCATAAACAATAAAACCATAAATAATATACCCATAAATTGTTAAGCCATAAACCCATAAACTATGAACCCATAAACCGTGTACCCATAATTTCAAACCTATGAACCATAAACCATAAACCCATTAACCATAAACCCATAGACCCTTAAAGCATAAACCCATAAACCGTAAACTCATAAACCATAAACCCATAAACCATAAACCGTAAACCGATAACCCGTAAACCCATAAACCATAAACCCATAAACCATAAAACCATGACCCATAAACCCATATACCCATAAACTATGAACCATAAACCCATATACCATAAACCTATAAACTATAAACCATATACCCATATACCATAATACCATAAACCCATAAACTATAAACCCACGAACCATAAACCCATAAACCATAAACCCTTAGACTATAAACCCATTAACCATAAACTATAAACCCACGAACCATAAACCCATAAACCATAAACCCTTAGACTATAAACCCATTAACCATAAACCCATAGACCCTTGAAGCATAAACCCATGAACACCCACAAACAATAAACCCATAAACTATAAACCCATAAACCGTAAACCCATAAACCATAAACCCATAAATCATAAACTCATAAACCTTAAAACCATAAACCATGAACAAATAAACCCATAAACTATTAACCATAAACACATATACCATAAAACCATAAACCAATAAATCTTAAACTCATAAATGGATAAACCCATAAACCCAGACCCATAAACCATAAACCCATAAACCATAAACCCGTAAACTATAAACCAATAAACCATAAACCCATAGATCCTTGAAGAATAAACCTATTAACCAATAAACCCATAAACCATAAACCCATAAACCATAATCCCATAAACCGTAAACCCATAAGCCATAAACCCATAAACCATAAACCCATAAACCATAAACCCATAAACCAGAAACCCATAAACCATAAACCCATAAATTTTGAAATCATAAACCATAAACCCATAAACCTATAAACTATAAACCATAAACCCATATACCATAAAACCATAAACCAATAAATCGTCAACTCATAAATGGATAAACCCATAAACCAGAAATCCATATACCATAAACCCATAAAATATGAACCATAAACCCATATACCATAAAACCATAAACTAATAAATCGTAACCTCATAAGTGGATAAACCTATAAACCCTGAACCTATAAACAATAAAACCATAAATAATATACCCATAAATTGTTAAGCCATAAACCCATAAACTATGAACCCATAAACCGTGAACCCATAATTTCAAACCTATGAACCATAAACCATAAACCCATTAACCATAAACCCATAGACCCTTAAAGCATAAACCCATAAACCGTAAACTCATAAACCATAAACCCATAAACCATAAACCGTAAACCGATAACCCGTAAACCCATAAACCATAAACCCATAAACCATGAAACCATGACCCATAAACCCATATACCCATAAACTATGAACCATAAACCCATATACCATAAACCTATAAACTATAAACCATAAACCCATATACCATAATACCATAAACCCATAAACTATAGACCCACGAACCATAAACCCATAAACCATAAACCCTTAGACTATAAACCCATTAACCATAAACCCATAGACCCTTGAAGCATAAACCCATGAACACCCACAAACAATAAACCCATAAACTGTAAACCCATAAACCGTAAACCCATAAACCATAAACCCATAAATCATAAACTCATAAACCTTAAAACCATAAACCATGAACAAATAAACCCATAAACTATTAACCATAAACACATATACCATAAAACCATAAACCAATAAATCTTAAACTCATAAATGGATAAACCCATAAACCCAGACCCATAAACCATAAACCCATAAACCATAAACCCGTAAACTATAAACCAATAAACCATAAACCCATAGACCCTTAAAGAATAAACCTATTAACCAATAAACCCATAAACCATAAACCCATAAACCATAAACCCATAAACCGTAAACCCATAAGCCATAAACCTATAAACCATAAACCCATAAACCATAAACCCATAAACCAGAAACCCATAAACCATAAACCCATAAACCTTGAAATCATAAACCATAAACCCATAAACCTATAAACTATGAACCATAAACCCATATACCATAAAACCATAAACCAATAAATCGTCAACTCATAAATGGATGAACCCTTTAACCCTAATCCCACAAACAATGAAACCATAAATAATTAACCCATAAATTGTTAAGCCATAAACCCATGAACTATAAACCCATAAACCCATAAACTATGAACCCATAAACCGTAAATTCTTAAACCATAAACCCATAAACCATAAACCCATAAACCCATAAACCTTAAACCCATAAACCCATAAACCATAAACCCATAGACCATAAACCCATAAACCATAAACCCATAAACCATAAACCCTGAAACCTTAAAACCATAAAGCATGAACACATAAACCAGAAATCCATATACCATAAACCCATAAACCTTAAAACCATAAACCCATATACCATAAAACCATTAACCAATAAATCGTAACCTCATAAATGGATGAACCCATAAACCCTTAACCCATAAACAATAAAACCATAAATAATAAACCCATAAATTGTAAAGCTATAAACCTATAAACTATGAACCCATAAACCGTAAACCCTTAAACCATTAACCCATAAACCATAAACCCATAAGGCATAAACTCATAAACCATAAACCCGTAAACCTGAAAACCATAAAGCATGAACCCATAAACCAGAAATCCATATACCATAAACTTATAAACTATGAACCATAAACCCATATACCATAAACCCCTAAACCAATAAATCGTAACCTCATAAATAGATGAACCCATAAACCCTTAACCCATAAACAATAAAACCATAAATAATATACCCATAAATTGTTAAGCCATAAACCCATAAACTATGAACCCATAAACCGTGAACCCATAATTTCAAACCTATGAACCATAAACCATAAACCCATTAACCATAAACCCATAGACCCTTAAAGCATAAACCCATAAACCGTAAACCCATAAACCATAAACCCATAAACCATAATCCGTAAACCCATAAACCGTAAACCCATAAACCATAAACCCATAAACCATAAAACCATGACCCATAAACCCATAAACCCATAAACTATGAACCATTAACCCATATACCATAAACCTATAAACTATGAACCATAAACCCATATACCATAATACCATAAACCCATAAACCATAAACCCACGAACCATAAACCCATAAACCATAAACCCTTAAACTATAAACCCATAAACCATAAACCCATAGACCCTTGAAGCATAAACCCATGAAAACCCACAAACCATAAACCCATAAACTGTAAACCCATAAACCGTAAACCCATAAACCATAAACCCATAAATCATAAACTCATAAACCTTAAAACCATAAACCATGAACAAATAAACCCATAAACTATTAACCATAAACACATATACCATAAAACCATAAACCAATAAATCTTAAACTCATAAATGGATAAACCCATAAACCCAGACCCATAAACCATAAACCCATAAACCATAAACCCGTAAACTATAAACCAATAAACCATAAACCCATAGACCCTTAAAGAATAAACCTATTAACCAATAAACCCATAAACCATAAACCCATAAACCATAAACCCATAAACCGTAAACCCATAAGCCATAAACCCATAAACCATAAACCCATAAATTATAAACCCATAAACCAGAAACCCATAAACCATAAACCCATAAACCTTGAAATCATAAACCATAAACCCATAAACCTATAAACCATGAACCATAAACCCATATACCATAAAACCATAAACCAATAAATCGTCAACTCATAAATGGATAAACCCTTTAACCCTAAACCCACAAACAATAAAACCATAAATAATTAACCCATAAATTGTTAAGCCATAAACCCATGAACTATAAACCCATAAACCCATAAACTATGAACCATAAACCCATATACTATAAACCCATAAGCTATGAACCATAAACCCATATACCATAAAACCATAAACCAATAAATAGTAAACTCATAAATGGATGAACCCATAAACCCTAAACCGATAACCAATTAAACCATAAATAATAAACCCATAAATTGTAAAGCTATAAACCCATAACCTATGAACCCATAAACCGTAAACCCTTAAACCATAAACCCATAAACCATAAACCAATAAGCCATAAACCCATAAACCATAAACCCATAAACCGTAAACCCATAATCCGTAAACCCATAAACCGTAAACCCATAAACCGTAAACCCATAAACCGTAAACCCATAAACCCATTAACCATAAACCAATAAACTCTAAACCCATAAACCCATAAACCATAAACCATGAACCCATAAACCCATAAACTATGAACCATAAACCCATATTCTATAAACCCATAAACTATGAACCATTAACCCATATACCATGAAACCATAAACCAATGAATCGTAAACTCATTAATGGATAAACCCATGGACCCCAAACCCATAAACAATAAAACCATAAATAATAAACCAATAAATTGTAAAGCTATAAACCCATAAACTATGAACCCATAAACCGTAAATTCTTAAACCATAAACCCATAAACCATAAACCCATAAACCCATAAACCTTAAACCCATAAACCCATAAACCATAAACCCATAGACCATAAACCCATAAACCATAAACCCATAAACCATAAAACCTGAAACCTTAAAACCATAAAGCATGAACACATAAACCAGAAATCCATATACCATAAACCCATAAACCTTAAAACCATAAACCCATATACCATAAAACCATTAACCAATAAATCGTAACCTCATAAATGGATGAACCCATAAACCCTTAACCCATAAACAATAAAACCATAAATAATAAACCCATAAATTGTAAAGCTATAAACCTATAAACTATGAACCCATAAACCGTAAACCCTTAAACCATTAACCCATAAACCATAAACCCATAAGCCATAAACCCATAAACCATAAACCCATAAACCATAAACCCATAAACCATAAACCCGTAAACCATAAACCCATAATCCATTAACCCATAAACCATAAACTCATAAACCACAAACCCGTAAACCTGAAAACCATAAAGCATGAACCCATAAACCAGAAATCCATATACCATAAACTTATAAACTATGAACCATAAACCCATATACCATAAAACCCTAAACCAATAAATCGTAACCTCATAAATGGATGAACCCATAAACCCTTAACCCATAAACAATAAAACCATAAATAATATACCCATAAATTGTTAAGCCATAAACCCATAAACTATGAACCCATAAACCGTGAACCCATAATTTCAAACCTATGAACCATAAACCATAAACCCATTAACCATAAACCCATAGACCCTTAAAGCATAAACCCATAAACCGTAAACCCATAAACCATAAACCCATAAACCATAAACCGTAAACCCATAAACCGTAAACCCATAAACCATAAACCCATAAACCATAAAACCATGACCCATAAACCCATAAACCCATAAACTATGAACCATAAACCCATATACCATAAACCTATAAACTATGAACCATAAACTTATATACCATAATACCATAAACCCATAAACCATAAACCCACGAACCATAAACCCATAAACAATAAACCCTTAAACTATAAACCCATAAACCATAAACCCATAGACCCTTGAAGCATAAACCCATGAAAACCCACAAACCATAAACCCATAAACTGTAAACCCATAAACCGTAAACCCATAAACCATAAACCCATAAACCATAAACTCATAAACCTTAAAACCATAAACCATGAACAAATAAACCCATAAACTATGAACCATAAACACATATACCATAAAACCATAAACCAATAAATCTTAAACTCATAAATGGATAAACCCATAAACCCAGACCCATAAACCATAAACCCATAAACCATAAACCCGTAAACTATAAACCAATAAACCATAAACCCATAGACCCTTAAAGAATAAACCTATTAACCAATAAACCCATAAACCATAAACCCATAAACCATAAACCCATAAACCGTAAACCAATAAACCGTAAACCCATAAGCCATGAACCCATGAACCATAAACCCATAAACCATAAACCCATAAACCAGAAACCCATAAACCATAAACCCATAAACCTTAAAATCATAAACCATGAACCCATAAACCTATAAACCTTAAAACCATAAACCCATATACCATAAAACCATTAACCAATAAATCGTAACCTCATAAATGGATGAACCCATAAACCCTTAACCCATAAACAATAAAACCATAAATAATAAACCCATAAATTGTAAAGCTATAAACCTATAAACTATGAACCCATAAACCGTAAACCCTTAAACCATTAACCCATAAACCATAAACCCATAAGCCATAAACCCATAAACCATAAACCCATAAACCATAAACCCATAAACCATAAACCCGTAAACCATAAACCCATAATCCATTAACCCATAAACCATAAACTCATAAACCACAAACCCGTAAACCTGAAAACCATAAAGCATGAACCCATAAACCAGAAATCCATATACCATAAACTTATAAACTATGAACCATAAACCCATATACCATAAAACCCTAAACCAATAAATCGTAACCTCATAAATGGATGAACCCATAAACCCTTAACCCATAAACAATAAAACCATAAATAATATACCCATAAATTGTTAAGCCATAAACCCATAAACTATGAACCCATAAACCGTGAACCCATAATTTCAAACCTATGAACCATAAACCATAAACCCATTAACCATAAACCCATAGACCCTTAAAGCATAAACCCATAAACCGTAAACCCATAAACCATAAACCCATAAACCATAAACCGTAAACCCATAAACCGTAAACCCATAAACCATAAACCCATAAACCATAAAACCATGACCCATAAACCCATAAACCCATAAACTATGAACCATAAACCCATATACCATAAACCTATAAACTATGAACCATAAACTTATATACCATAATACCATAAACCCATAAACCATAAACCCACGAACCATAAACCCATAAACAATAAACCCTTAAACTATAAACCCATAAACCATAAACCCATAGACCCTTGAAGCATAAACCCATGAAAACCCACAAACCATAAACCCATAAACTGTAAACCCATAAACCGTAAACCCATAAACCATAAACCCATAAACCCATAAACCGTAAACCCATAAACCATAAACCCATAAACCATAAACTCATAAACCTTAAAACCATAAACCATGAACAAATAAACCCATAAACTATGAACCATAAACACATATACCATAAAACCATAAACCAATAAATCTTAAACTCATAAATGGATAAACCCATAAACCCAGACCCATAAACCATAAACCCGTAAACTATAAACCAATAAACCATAAACCCATAGACCCTTAAAAAATAAACCTATTAACCAATAAACCCATAAACCATAAACCCATAAACCATAAACCCATAAACCGTAAACCAATAAACCGTAAACCCATAAGCCATGAACCCATGAACCATAAACCCATAAACCATAAACCCATAAACCAGAAACCCATAAACCATAAACCCATAAACCTTAAAATCATAAACCATGAACCCATAAACCTATAAACTATGAATCATAAACCCATATACCATAAAACATAAACAAATAAATCGTCAACTCATAAATGGATAAACCCTTAAACCCTAAACCCACAAACAATAAAACCATAAATAATTAACCCATAAATTGTTAAGCCATAAACCCATAAACTGTAAACCCATAAACCCATAAACTATGAACCATAAACCCATATACTATAAACCCATAAGCTATGAACCATAAACCCATATACCATAAAACCATAAACCAATAAATCGTAAACTCATAAATGGATGAACCCATAAACCCTAAACCCATAAACAATTAAACCATAAATAATAATCCCATAAATTGTAAAGCTATAAACCCATATTCTATGAACCCATAAACCGTAAAACCTTAAACCGTAATCCCATAAACCATAAACCAATAAGCCATAAACCCATAGACCATAAACCCATAAACCATGAACCATAAACCCATAAACCAAAAAATTATAAACCCATGAGCCATAAACACATCAAATGATATTTTTTCTTATTATAAAATATTTGAAAAATAATTATTTTATTGTATAGAATAATAGTGTAATAATTCTATGTTCCAAGTTTTTTTTAAATTATTTTAACTAATCATATTTTATATTATTCTAAAGAGTACCCCCCGTTAAGATAGGTAAAATGCCCTCCCTCATATATTTCAAAACTAATATTTTTTCTTGTTTTTATAGTAATTAAGATTAGGTTTTGTTATATTTATAGTTTCCTAACACATCCCCTAACCTCAACATAACCTAAAAATCACTTTTTTTATAAAATTTTATTTTTATCTGGAAGGATAAATGATATTAATCCCGCGAAAATCATATGACTAGGACTTAGCACTCTCTTTTACTGTGATTTTTTGCGAGTCCTAGAAAGCAGTTTTTCTAACCTAAAAATAACATTTAAATCATAAAATATCCGTAACTTTGCTCAGGGAGGGGCTACAAGTAATTTTCTGGGCTTAAAATTTGTATTTTTAAAAAACAAATACAATTTATAATGACCAGAAGTTCGATTCTGGCATGGCGCCATGGCGAAAAACTCGAAAAACCATTTTTTCATAGGTTTTCTGTCGGTTATTGGTCTCTAGCAACTCACAAATCATTATTAGAGAAAAAAAAACATAGCTTTATTGGATTCTACGTGAAAATAATATTAAAAATAAAAAAAAAACTTTTTAATGTACTACGTTTTTATAATGAACCAAAAAGTATAAAATAATGTGTAATGAAATGAAAAGTGAATAATGATTTGAAATAAAAAAACGTGGGGCGCATGTTTATTATTATGTATTGTATGCGCCCCACGTTTTTTTATTTCAAATCATTATTCACTTTTCATTTCATTACACATTATTTTATACTTTTTGGTTCATTATAAAAACGTAGTACATTAAAAAGTTTTTTTTTTATTTTTAATATTATTTTATACTTTTTAGTTCAATTAATTAAAAAACTTAATTTCATGAGTATATCCCTCTAAATATATTAATATATATATATACATATAAATTTTATCGTGTTGTCCAACAGTGCATATTATATAGCATATATATTGTTATCAAGGGACTAAAACGTGTTTCATCTATTTTTTTTAGAGAACACGTAATCGCATGCTGAGTTTCCCGCCATTTTGACGATAATGACGCTATTAGAAATTCAACCAAAATTTATTGTTTTATGCATTGATAGACCATAAAATGAATAAAATACAGTCTCAAATTTTATATGTACAATACAAAATGCTGTAATTTATGTCTAATTGCAATATGAGAAGTTAAAGAATTTTAAAAATTTTCGAAGATGGTTAGACACTAATGTTAAAAGTATATCTATATATAAAATCTTCAAAATTTCAATTTTTTCAATATCTCCGTATATAATTGTATTAATATATTTTTCGGTGGGAATATATATTTAATTATATTAACCAACAATGCATGCAAAAATATAATATTGAATATATTAATATATTAATATATTTGATATATTAATATATTAATATATTTGATATATTAATATATTAATATATTACTATATTAATATATTACTATATTTGATATATTAATATATTAATATATTAATATATTAATATATCAAAAGAAGATTTTTAAAATTTTCGAAGATGTTTAGACACTAATGTTAAAAGTGTATCTATGTATAAAATCTTCAAATCTTCAATTTTGCCAACATCTCCGTATATGATTGAATATATTAATATATTGTTCGGTAGATATATATATTTTTTTTATAATATTGCATTGTCATCCAGTTCCGAGCTATATTTAAAATTTCAAGTCTCTAGCTCATCAGGAAGTTAGTTTACAATCGGTTGCAAAATTCGTACCGAACAGACAGACAGACAGACAGACAGACAGACAGATAGACAGACACCAAAGCGAGTTAATAAAAACGTAGTAAAAATGTAGTAAAATACATTGAAAATGTGCATGATTACTTTAGGAATACTTGGATGCTGTTACAAAACAATTAAAAAAATAAAATAATTCTGAAATTATTACATATCTACTTTGCATCGTTGCTGCATATATATATATATATATATATATATGTATATATATATGTGGATAAACTTGCCATTCCTCGTATATACATAAGGAATGGCGAGTTGTTCTTAGGGAACGCAAATTATTTTTCTTATACATAGATAAAAAGCCAATGTTTATCTATTCCTGTAACTATTCTTTTTAGTGTTTTTTTTTAGCTTGTAAGAGACCTAACATGTTTTCTGTCCTCCATAAATCACGAACTCGATAGATTTGAACAATTAAATGATTCCAATTAAGTTCCAAATTCAAAAATTAAAAGATCATTATCTCTTTAGAGTCATAAAGCTACTATTCGATGTATTTACAGCTTTACGCCTATTGCACGCCAAAATAAAATTTTTAAACACAACTGAATTAACGGTCGTATCATCTGTCTTTTTGTATTACAGTAGACTCTGGATACAAGAGAATCAACGGGCCTTCAGGAGAGGAATTTTCTTGAAAATTCTCTCATACAAAGAGTCCCCAACACGCTCGAGTCAAAAGTGATACCCACACCTACTGTTTTGTTGTGTGAGTTGTATCCAACATGCGTGTATATTCTGTCTCTCTCACTTTCATAGTGGTGGGATAACGCAAATACTTAGGCTCACGCCCATATTTAGGAGAAAGAGCTCGAAATCTCTTATATCGCAATCTCTTGTATTGAGAGATCACTGAATCATTAGAGAGACAAAGACGGAATAAGGTTTTAGTAACAATATATATATATATATATATATATATATATATATATATATATATATATATATATATATATATATATATATATATATATATATATATATATATATATATATATATATATATATACAAAGAATAGTGAGCTATTGCTAGGAACTCTAGGAGCTATTGCTTCTCATATATATATATATATAAATCTATATATATATACAAAGAATAGTGAGCTGTTGCTAGAAACAACGCGCTTGATTCTCATATATGTAGAAGCAATGTATTTCTTATATCGGTTGCTACTCTATTTTTTGCGTATAATGGCCTGAAGACTAATCATAATTGTGGCAGTTCTAACAAAGAATATAAATGCTTACATAGAAGTGTACTTTCAGGCTCGAATTTATAGACCCAACACGATTGTTACTAAAACCTTATTCCGTCTTTGTCTCTCTAATGATTCAGTGATCTCTCGATACAAGAGATTGCGATATAAGAGATTTCGAGCTCTTTCTTCTAAATATGGGCGTGAGCCTAAGTATTTGCGTTATACCACCACTATGAAAGTGAGAGAGACAATATACACGCATATTGGATACAACTCACACAACAAAACAGTAGGTGTGGGTATCACTCTTGACTCAAGCGTGTTGGGGACTTTTTGTATGAAAGAATTTTCAAGAAAAGTCCTCTCCTGAAGGCCCGTTGATTCTCTTGTATCCAGAGTCTACTGTAATACAAAAAGACAGATGATACAACCGTTACTTCAGTTATGTTTAAAAATCTTATTTTAGCGTGCAATAGGCGTAATTTGGCTGTAAATACATCAAATAGTAGCTTTATGACTCTAAAGAGATGATGATCTTTTAATTTTTGAATTTGGAACCTAATTAGAATCATTTAATTGTTCAAATCTACCGAGTTCGTGATTTATGGAGGACAGAAAACATGTTAGGTCTCTTACAAGCTAAAAAAGAACACTAAAAAGAATAGTTACAAGAATAGATAAACATTGGTTTTTTATCTATGTATAAGAAAAATAATTTGCGTTTCCTAAGAACAACTCACTATTCCTTATGTATATACGAGGGATAGCAAGTTATTCCACATATATATATATATATATATATATATATGTATATATAGGAGTTAACGTTGGTGTAGTGGACATAATTTGCCTATGGATACATTGAATAGTAGCTTTGAGACTCTAAAGAGATGACCAAGGTCATAAAAACATAAAATGCAGCAACGACGCAAAGTAGCTATGTAATAATTTTAGAATTATTTTATTTTTTTAATTGTTTTGTAACAGCATCCAAGTATTCCTAAAGTTATTATGCATATTTTCAATGTTTTTTTTCACGTAGAATCCAATGAAGCTATTTTTTTTTCTTTAAAAGTGATTTGTGAGTTGCTAGAGACCAATAAGCGACAGAAAACCTATGAAAAAATGGTTTTTCGAGTTTTTCGCCATGGCGCCATGCCAGAATCGAATTTTTGGTCATTATAAACTCTATTTGTTTTTTTAAAATACAAATTTTAAGCCCAGAAAATTACTTGTAGCCCCTCCCAGAGCAAAGTTACGGAGATTTTATGATTTAAATGTTATTTTTAGGTTAGAAAAACTGCTTTCTAGGACTCGCAAAAAATCAAAGTTGAAGAGAGTGCTAAGACCTAGTCATATGTTTTTCGCGGGATTAATATCATTCATCCTTCCAGATAGAAAAAAAATTTTATAAAAAAAGTGATTTTTAGGTTATGTTGAGGTTAGGGTATGTGTTAGGAAACTATAAATATAACAAAACCTAATCTTAATTACTATAAAAACAAGAAAAAATATTAGTTTTAAAATACATGAGGGAGGGCATTTTACCTATCTTAACGGGGGGTACTCTTTATTAAACATAAAATTATTTTAATTAATTATTCAAATAACAACTATATAATGAGCATATCGAACAATTGAAGTTACGTCTTTGGTCACTCTAAACTTTCCAGAAATCAACGACTTTAATCATTATTTACTTAAAATCTGTGCATTTTCGGTACTTGAGCCCATGGAGACTTATGTTCAGAAAAAAATAAGCTACAATTTGGTCATACTATTATCAAATTTCACCGGGATCCAGAAACCCATAAGAATCTTCCGGGGTCCTTTGACAGGATAATTAAAAAATTTTGATACTGTTTTGCCAACAGAGTGCAATTGACGAAGTTGTAAAGATTGATGATTCGAAACTCGCTGTATAATCATAGTTCGCTTACGCCATAGACTAAATATGCGACGTTGTCATTTTAGGTACACCTTCGGAAAAAATCATTTAACGGTAAGTGTACATGCGTTTCGAAAAATTAGCTAAACCAACGAAAGTAAATACCTATAAATAACTGTAAATCAACGTAAATAATTATAAATAACAATAACTATTTACTTACCTAAAAATTTTGAAAATTATAAAAATATGAGGCTTTACGTAAGAAAAAAAGCTTATATAAAAATTAAAGAAAAACAACCGAAAAGAATGAAGGAAAATTAGAAAATACTAACAGGGTGAGTATTTGACCTCCGGGAAACGGGTTAGACTGAAACTGCAGGATATGAATTTTGATGAAAAAAAATAAACCCGTGTCTTTTCTTTTGTGCTAATAGGCCCTATAGACGGAGATGTACACATTTCTTTGAAAATGTAGTGAAAAGAAGTCTTTATAAGAACTTGGGTAACTGAACAATTAAAACTTTTGCAGAAAATTGTATAGAGAATAAAAGAAAGTCCAAATTCAAAACTTTAATTTAAGCCTTATTGGATTAAAAAATCTCATATGGTTCAAAAGTTATAGGAGATTAAAATATGCTTATGAAATGAGGTAATAATTTGATCGTATGTTAAGAGGAGGTCACGTATCTCTGTCCTTTTCTAATCAAAGAAATGATTTTTTTACAGAAACTACTAACTTTAGCAAAAAATGAAGAGAAAGCCGCATCTTGTATCAAAAAAAGCAATATTTTCTTTGATGAGAAAGAATTAATTTTATTGCTTCGTTTTCAAGAAAACCTTGAAAAACGAAATTGTCCACCCTAACCTCTATGATATAAGTTTTTCAAGGTTTTCTTGAAAACGAAGCAATAAAATTAATTCTTTCTTATCAAAGAAAATATTGCTTTTTTTATATGAGATGCGGCTTTCTCTTCATTTTTTGCTAAAGCTATTAGTTATTGTGAAAAACTCAATTCTTTAATTAGAAAAGGACAGAGATACGTGACCTCCTCTTAAATGCTAAAAATATAAATATGTAGTAGTTTCCAATTAGGCACAACTTTTAAACTACAGAAGCTTTTTTGATGCAATAAGGCTTAAATGAAAGCTTTTAACTTGTACTTTTTTTTAATTATTTATACATTTTTCTGTAAAAGTTTTATTTGTTCAACTATTCAAGTACTGTGTAACCTTCACATACATTCCCTACCCCTGAAAATGATTGCTCAAAGTGCACATATAAAAGGGATAAAGGAAAAAAGGAAAAGGTATTTAATTTAAACCCATTTTAAGCACAGACATTATGCTGTAACTAGTTCGGGGTCATTATATTTAATATGTTAGTTGTTAGTAGATTGATAAACCTCTTATAGGCCAAAAACCTCTCAAGACTTTAAGTCTTATCAAGAGCATACTCTATAAGATTAGACTACTTTTAAAGACACAGCATTAAACACTTATCACTATTCTTGTTACAAATCACATAATTCAAGTAATTATATAATTATTGATTTTATCTTACTTTTAATTTGTGAATTTTAAAATAAAATTTTATCCATACATTTACTATAGAAAATATAAGTAAATGTTAAATACAAAATTTAACTTTTAAGAGGAGGTCACGTATCTCTTTCCTTTTCTAATCAAAGCATTGAGTTTTTTACAAAAACTAATAACTTTAGCAAAAAATGAAGAGAAAGCCGCATCTCGTATCAAAAAAAGCAATATTTTCGTTGATGAGAAAGAATTAATTTTATTGCTTCGTTTTCAAGAAAACCTTGAAAAACTTAAATCATAGAGGTTAGGTTGAACAATTTGGTTTTTCAATGTTTTCTTGAGAATGAGACAATAAAATTAATTTTTTTTTATCAAAGAAAATATTGCTTTTTTTGATACGAGATGCGGCTTTCTCTTCATTTTTTGCTAAAGTTATTAGTTTTTGTAAAAAAATAATTTCTTTGATTAAAAAAGGACAGAGATACGTGACCTCCTGTTAAATAGATATGATACTAGATAACGCCAATTTAAACAGATTTTTACTCGTCGTCACTGCTACCGGTACGGAGTTGGTGATTATCTAAGTCCTCGCGGACCTGCAGTAGCAAACGAAATAAAAACACAGCATTACAATTTATTAATTTTAAGTTAAACTTTATTTGAAGAGAGCAGGCCAAACAGTGCCGTACAATGATTCAGCTTCGATCTGCTTGAGCGTTGATCGAGCCGTCATGGCCGCAGCTCTTCCCTACCGCTAAGTAGAAGGGATACATTTATATATTCTACATGATACTATTGCAGGTGCACTTGGATGTGTGCTAGCGTACGTCACTTTATAGGCGTGTATCGGCGCACATCTAAGCGCGTACATATATTCTTATTAATTTCCATCTTGCACGCCAGTATAGTTTCTAACTGCTACACCGCGCCGACGTGCTAGATAAAAAGGGACATGAATGCCCTACATGAATCGTCTATACTTATACTACAATGGCTTGAATTAGTGAGAAAATAAGTTCATTACTGATTCTCTTTTATTTTATTCTTTTTTATAGCTTATTTTCTCTCTAATTCTTTTTACTTTTATATATCATATTTTAATGAGGTCACGACTTATAATCGCTTTTTTTCTCTATATTTTTAAAGAAATGTTTATATCTCTGTCTATAGGGCCTATTAGCACTAAAGAAAAAACAGGGGTTCATTTGTTTTCATCAAAAATCATATCCTGCAGTTTCAGCCAAATCCGTTTCCCTTAGGTCAAATACTCTCCTTGTAAGATAACAAAATGGAAATTCAAGGGTAAAATGAGGGGGAATAAAGCTTTACGGAAGAAAGAAGATTATATAAAAATTAGAGAAAAACAACCCAGTAAATATAAAGAAAAATAAAAAAATACTAAAATAAAAATGAAATCAAAGATAAAAAAGGGTACCGATGAATTGGAACAAATACGTACAAATGAAGTTTTACGTAATAAAAAACCTTACGTAAAAATGAAAGAAGAACAACCGTAGTGGAAATCGGTTTTGCTAATAACTGTTAATAATTAAAAATAATTGCTAATAACTGCAAATAACTGCTAGAAGTTGCCAATAACTGTTATAAATAGTTTAGTTTGAGACAGAAGTAGCAGTTATTTGTAGTTAATAGCAGTTATCATCAGTTATTAGCAGTTATTAGCAATTATTAGCATTCATAAGCAGTTATTTGCTATTTCATTAACAATTATTAGCAGTTATTTGCATTTATTTACAGTTATTTGCAATTTTTTGCAATTATTTACAGTTATTAACAATTATACGCTTTTTAAAAAATTTTTTAATTTTTTAAATATAGGAAAAAATTTCCAAGACAGTAAATTTCTATGAATAACTGTTATTAACTATAAATAACTGCAAGTTTCTGCAAATAACTACAAAAATCGGAAAATAATTGCAAATAACTGCAAAAATCCACAAATAACGGTAAATAACTGCAAAAATAAAAAAATCACTGAAAATAACTGTTACTATTATCTTAATTTTAAAAATTGTATTGTACAAAATTGTTGTGCTTATAAATGTTAATAACTGTTAATAACTGCAAATAACTACTATTAGCAGTTGCTTGCAATTATTAGCAAAACTGATTTTCACTTGGGAACCAAATAAATATAAAAAAATTGGAAAAGATTGAGATATTAAATATAATTTCGATTGAAAATAGAGATACTAATAAATTTAAAAAATTGCATGATAAAGAAAAATTACGCAAAAAAGAAACTTATAGAAAACTTATTAATGAACAATATAATGAATATGAGATAATGGTATAAATTGAAAATTAAAAATGGGAAAATGCCGATATTATTCACAAAACAAAAGTAAAAAATGATTGTTACCAATAATAAGAATCTCGCACAAGGTGTAAATAAATAGAAATTGATGACAATAAACATATTAATAATGATACTCTAATAAATAAACCAATAGATGAAAAAAAAGCGAAAATATAAATATTATTCTTATTAATTAAATATATTATTTATAAAGTGTAAACGATTAAAAATTAAAGACAATAAAAATTATAATGAAAATTACAATAATAATAAATAATTTTATTAATTACAATCATAATATTGTATTGAACAAAGTTATTGATAAAACAATAAAGAGCAAAGTAGAAAAAAAATTAAAGAAATTAAATGAAAAAACTTTAACTGAAAAAATTAATTTGTAGCTAATGGGTTGTATAGAAAATATATATTTCGATGAAAATCTCATATCTGAAAATTACATTGGTTCCGTAACAAATACATGTGTTTATTGTGATGCGAAACATTTTCCTTTCGAATATACTAAAAGTAAAGATATCTCCAATCGTTGTCATAAAGGGAAAGTAGAATTGTTAGAAAATCCTCCTTACCCAAAACAATTAAAGTTTTTCAGCAACTAAATTAACGAAATAAAGTATTGATTTTCGACGAAATCTTAGGTTGCACAATAATGCTTTAGCATTAATCGCAAGTTTTGGTGCCACTTTTTATATATTGCCGGGTAGCCCTATTAAAAAAAAACACGTGTTTTTTGCACGTGAAAGAAACACGTGTGAAATACACGTATTTTTTACACGTGTTTTTTACATGTAAAATTTGCGTGTTTTTTCACGTGTATTTGTCAGTTATATTTTTCACATATTTTTTTATAGCTTTTAGAAGAGCTTCTACTGTCCGGCCTCTTATATCTGCGTCTTCCAAATTTGTGTAAGGGATGACAAAACTTAGAAAAACGCCACCTAGTGAATTAAATCGCTATTAATGATCGATTACGTCGGTTTGACTTTAAGTCACTAGGTGGCGTTTTTCTGAGTTTTGTCATCCCTTACACAAATTTGGAAGACGCAGATATAAGAGGCCGGACAGTAGAAGCTCTTCGAAAAGCTATAAAAAAATATGTGAAAAATATACCTGAAAAATACACGTGAAAAAACACGTGAAAAATATGCGTGAAAAAACACGCAAATTTTACATGTAAAAAACACGTGTAAAAAATATGTGTATTTTACACGTGTTTTTTTCACGTGCAAAAAACACGTGTTTTTTTTTTAAATAGGGAGAGGACCACAAGTTATTAGAATATGTGAACAAAGTTACCATAATGTATATGCGTTACATCCTAATAAAGAATAAGCACCTACATATGGATAATTATATATTTTAGATAATGAAATGGCGACGATTGAACGGAATAAGTCCAATACAAATTAAAAATTATTAAAACATTTAGATAACTTGACAAAAGACATTGACCCTTATGCTAAAGCCTATGAGATGAAGCATGAAGTAGAAGAAGAAGAATTACAACGATGTGCCAAAATCAATTGTCCTCCAAGAACTGTTACTATGTCTTTTGTCCACAATAATAATTTAAATAAAAATAAAAATACTCTATCTACCTGTATTGAAGTTGCAATAGTATGTTGGAGAAGACGATCTTCTTCCTATTGAACGTGATATTGGACTTTACTCCAAGTATGATAAACCAATAAGTATACCGACAATTAGCAAACATACAGATCCTATGACATATCCACTTATTCATCCTAATGGTGGTTTTGGATCGATGTCAAATATGAAAAGTAAATTCGGAAAATCTAATATTTTAAATTTGCAATTTTATAATTATAGATTTAGTGTTAGAAATGAATTCAATCCATACCTTAAGAGGCGGTCGGGTCTATTTCGTCGCTACATATAGGGTGGCGCTGCGGTCAGGTGAGAGAAATCTATTAAATATTTTTATTATACAGCTATTTACAATTTTCTGAGACAACAATATACTTTTAATGTTGTCATTTCCTTTAGCCATATATATGTAGAATAATTATTAATATTAATCTTGTTTGAAAAGTCTAAAATATTGTTATAAAGCGAAAAATGCGGCGCGAGGTAGAGCCGACGTAAACATTAGTATACATCATTCTTTAGTATTGCTCTCTCTGACGCACTAAAGGAAGATGCACGCATGTTTACATCGGTCCTACGTTGCATCGCATTTTTGGCTTTATCACAATATTTTAGACTTTTCAAACAAGATAAGTATGAATAATTATTCTACATATATATGGCTAGAGGAAATGACAACATTAAAAGTATATTGTCGTCTCAGAAAATTGTAAACAGCTGTATAAAAAATATTTAATAGATTTCTCTTACCTGACCGCAGCGCCACTCTATATGTAGCAGCGAAATAGACCCAACCGCCTCTTAATTTAGAAAAATTATCTCAACAGTTCATTGTTGATACGTTTGTAAAAGTTGAAACATTCAGATTATATTTTATACGAAAACGCTAAAACGTATTAAGCAGTGATTGTCACAAAGGTGTTATCCACTATACAAACGTAAAAATGATAACGTCAAAATAATTTTCAAAAATAAATTCACAGAAAGAGTTGCAGATAATGGATTTCTTATTCCTTATAATCCTCACTTATTATTGAAATTTAATGCACACATAAACGTAGAAGTATGTCCCACTGTACTATGCATTAAATATTCATTCAAATACTGTTATAAAGTTCATGATTGTGCATACATTAAAATACATCAAGTAAATGTCGATTTCCAATAAGAAAATGGAGACACTTTTTAAAATGACAATCATGAAAATATTAAATAAGAATATTACGATATTCCACGATACATTAATACACGATATTTATGTCCACCTGAAGCAATGCACAGATTATTAGAATATTCTTAACATGTTATTTCACATGCTATAAAACGTCTAAGCGTTCATTAAGAAAATCAAGAAGAAAAAAAAATCGAATAAGAAAGAAAAGAAGAAATGATCATGCAAAAAAATGTGGGAACAAAATTAACAGCATATTTTGAATTGAATAAAGAAGATTTTAAAGCACGAAATTACTTGTATTTAGAAATATCAAAATTTCATACATTTGATGAAAAACTGAAAAAGTGGAATAAAAGAAAAAAAAAAGAGAACCAATCCTTAGTAGAATGTACTTGGTAAGTCCGAAAGATAAAGAACGTTATTTTATTAGGTTATTTTTATTACATGTTAAAGGAGCCACATCTTTTGAAGCTTCGCGTACTGTTGATGATGTAATGTACAATTCGGTTTATAAGGCAGCTAAGGCAAAATAATTAATTAATGAAGATGAAGAATCGAAAGAAGCATCTCCAACAGAATTCCCTCATGCTCTTTGTGAACTATTTGCTTTTATTTGCGTTTTTCATAATCTTATGAATGCACGAGATTCATATGAAAAATATAAAGATAAGTTTTACCATCTTAAATACGAAAAAAATATAGGTGAAAATTTTGCATTGAATGTAATTAAAAATAATTTACAAGTCAATGGATTTTCTTTAAACGATTTTAATTTACCTAACATAAGCACATTTATAGAAGAAGATACTGATGAAATAATTTTAAATCATAATAATAATATTCTTAATGAATTGGAAACGAAAATAAATTCTTTAAATGATAAACAAAGGCAAATATTCAACTCTACTATAAAAATTTAAAACAACCAAAGTAAAGCAAAATATATTTTTATAGATGGACCAGGTGGAAGTAGAAAAAGTTACTTACTTAAGGAGGATCATCCGCTAGCTATAGTCTGTTGTTTGTAAAAATTGAAAGTTAAAAGAATTGTTCAAAATTTTGAAAAAAGTTAATTTGTACCTAGAAAAACCTCCCTACTAATTTTCAGTTAGCCTTAACGACTGATTTTATTATTTATGCTCACTCGAAGTTTATCTTTTTACTACTATAAGATAGAAAATACGCAATCTTCGAGTGAGCATATATAAAAAATCAGTCGTTGAGGCTACTTGAAAATTTACGGGGATTTTTTTCTTTGTATAAATTAATTATTTTCAAAATTTTGAAGAATTCTTTTAACTTTTAATTTTTATGAACAACAACTATAGCTAGCGATTGATCCTCCTTAACGTCTTAATAGCTCACTTTAAATATCACACTATACATTATTTATGTGTAGCTTGAACAGGTATAGCAGCAAATTCATTAGTTGATGGAAAAACAGTGCATACAACATATAAACTACCGTTAAATATAACAGATTATACAACTTGTAATGTTAAGCCTGATTCTGCAGAAGGCAAACAATTAAAGAGAACACAAATAATTATTTGGGATGAAATATCCATGACTTCAAAATTTGCTTTTGAAGCAGTCGATCGTTTTTGTCAAGATTTATGCGATGTAAACCAACCCTTCGGTGGTAAAACTGTTATTGTATTAGGAGATTTCAGGCAAACATTACCAATTGTACGACATGGAAACCGTATGAACATTACCAAGAATTCTGTTAAATTCAGTTTATTATAACAGAATTTTAAGAAAACAAAGTTTAATGAAAATCTGCGAGTTTCGGATAATGATAATAATTTTAAAGAATGGTTATTAGATGTCGGAGAAGGAAAACTTCTTAATGTTTTCGAAGATGATAATAAACTAAGTGCTACACCTGATAATTTTATCATTAAAGAAAGTCTTGTCGTGTCATAATATTCTACCGTGATCGAATCTTGCGCGCTTAGATAAAATCAAATGACTCGTGCTCAGTCATATACCTCGTCTAAGTTACGTGAAGAAGCACATAACTTGACGAGCAGCGCGCGCGCAAAGAGCAAGAAAGCCACAAGAGAACATTTCCTGCGGTTCATCAGCACACACGTTTGTGTAAGGCAGACATTTTCTCGCAGTTTACGAGCACGCAACTATAGAGTTTTACTCTTTTGACTTTTCCTTGGAGTCCGATATAGTTTGTTGGCACAGACTCGCAAAATAGTTTTTGTGCTGTTGAAAGAAGACAACTTCTGCCTGGGACAACCGGATATCTACAGCTACCTTCTCGGCCAACATTATTAACTGGTACTCGTGATCGATCGACTTGGCAACTGTCGGCGAGCTTTGGCGACCAGGCTGTTTCGTGTTTGCGTTACGTTGGCCAACGATAAAGGATATTCGACGTATGTATTATAATAGAAGCTTCTACGCGTAGTCGTAAGTAATTTATACATTTTGTTAACAGGAGTTTCTTTCTTTGAAGAAACTTCAGTATTGAAAGCGCGCGTTTTTTCATTGCTTAGTAAAGCATTAGTTTGCGTCGCATCCCCCCTTATTCTCTATCTTTTTCTAAT